>CM076580.1:249150723-249502184 GCA_034641835.2 Pinus albicaulis | reverse complement strand
TCAATGATGCAGGAGCATCAAGGCCAATTTTAATTTTTAAATATGTAATAAAGGGGGGTGTGATATTTTAATTGTTTTATTAATTAATTTGTTATTTTTAAATAAAATAGGAGATAAATTAGAAAAGTGAGGATTTTGTAAATATTCTTTTATTAATTAAAAGGTTATGAGACAAAATAGAATTAGGTAGAAAAATTAGGGAGTAGGAATGCTATGTACGGGACTTTGTTGAGTCCACACCTAAAATGAATTTAAATTAGATTTAGCTGAGGATTGTGTGGAGAGATTTTTGGAGTGGATTAAATTCATTATTTATGTATAAATATGAGTGGTTTTTGTGAGGAGAACACACTTGAATAGTTGAAGAGATGAGGGGAGTGAGTGAGGAGTGGTTTAAAGGGCAAAGAGCCAAGAGGCCGCCCAATGTAATATCTGGCCACAGAATTTTAATATAGTTAAGGGAGTGATTTGTATGGCTCTTTTTCGCCTTCATGTTTAATTAAGTTAGATGTTTTCCATGATTATATTGTAGAAACTTTGAGTATTTTCAGAGTTCTTAAAGGAGTTGTGTTCTTATATGCGGGATCTGCTTTCTAGCAGAATTCCTGCATCATTTTTGGTATCAGAGCGGGAAGATACCTGTTGTGAATTTGCATATATATATATATATGTGTGTGTATGAAATATGTATAAGCTGTGGACATAGGAATTGATGGAAATTGGAGGAATTTATCAATGGCGTTGAATGTATTGATAGAGTGCATATACTGGTGACACCTCACGTAGATTGGTCGAATGAAGAGAATCCTAAGAAGAGCTAACTAAAGCTAAGAGCTCATTGAAGGCATTGTTGTTAGCGCTGAAGCTAACCAACACAGAGAATTCCAGGCGGAGAAAAACAGAGTTTAGAACTCGTTGAGGGTAGCATCGCTCATTGCATGTATATGGGAGAGGTCGATCTGCGTCCGTGGCGAAGTGATGACATTCAACAAGTATAGATTGTGTTGAAGTGGTGAATAAATCGCCTGAAGCTGCGTTTGAGAGAACGGTAACAGTCTTCGATTCTTTGAATTATGTGGATCTGGAATGTGTGTAGAGAAAACAAGCCTCTGCGTAGGCTTGGAATGCCCTCAGGAGCAGAGTCCAGCGTAAGTTTAACTGTAACTGTGTTTCATTCTTAAAAACCGTGTTGAAAGGACTGAGTCGGCGTTCAAAGCATTCAGTAAATGTGATAATCAGATATAGCACGCTTGAAGGTAACACTTGGTTCGAAATTTGTGAATGATGTTGTTGATTATATGCCGAGTAGACTCGTTGTTGGATCTTTGCTGTGATAAATGAATATATGTGGTCATCGATTGTTTGCTGGAGTGGTCGATATGAAGTTTGGGTCTTGCTATGATAATCGATCTGAATGTCAGAACATCGATTTCTTTTGTGTGATGGTTGATATGAATGTTGGGTGGTTGATTTGAATGTCGGGTTGTTTGCTGTGATGGTCATATAACGCAGAACTTATAGAAATCGACATGAATGTTGTTCAGTAATTGAAGTAGCCGAAGAATAGCGTGGAGCCCATGTTAGAAAAAAATCAAGCTCATTTTTGAGCCACTGTGGTGTCAAGTCGCTTTTCGGTGTGAAGCGTGTGTATGTGGTCAACTCTGTGTAAGTTATATCTGATGTATTGTGTAGAAGTTTCAACGTGACATGGCGTGAATTAATATGATTTATGCACGAATGAATTTTGATACGGAAGCTGCGTGGAAGAAGAATTGACGCAGAGGAAATTGTGTTGGAACCGAGCGATGAACTTCTGGCTAGAATCAAGCTAGAATTCGGTTGAAACCAGCGTATGGTCAAAGATTGTTGGAACGCAACATTAATTCTAAATGGTAATTGAACTTATTATCAGGATCGATTGGCCCTTCAGTGAAAGAACTGAATTAGAAAGCGTAGAGGAACTATAATGCGTTGGAATGGCAAAGGAGTAAATGCAAGCGATTCGAATCTGAGCAATTGGGGTGCGTGGAGAGCATTACAGAGACTGGGTAATGGACCGAAGGATAATTGATTTGCAGTGTTGAAGAGGGTCGATCCTTATTTTCTTAGCGCTGGAAAATTTGTGTTGAGTAAATTAAAAATCGAACTGGGCATTTGCAACAATGCGTGGGAGCATTATTAGATCATTTTGACTGTAATCGTGGAAGCTAATCCATCACATCAAGAAGGCGTAATCTCAAAGGGCGGATTGTTTGAATGGAGGTAAGTCAATTTGCATGGGCAGATGGTCGTTTTGTGGTGGACTTTGAAGTGAATCATGGTCAAATATTATTGGAAAGCATTGGCATTTCCTTAAATAAAAGCGTATAAAATCTCATTGGCACTAAATCAAACTAGTTTGAAATATCTGAATTGGAACATTCACATGTAGAATAAGTGTGGGCTTGATTGTATAAATGTTGGGTTGGTGCTATTTGAAGTGCATATTTAAATGCTGGGGTTAAAATAAACCAATGGGATTTAATAAAATTCCTTTATAAGACTTTTGGAATGGTGTACAATAAGAGAAAACCCCAAACAACCAAAACCCTAACCCAAGGAGATGTAACACCAAGAGTTTATGGGCCTCGTTGGGGTTAGTTGGGCAGCCAAATTCGCAAGGTCGTAACTTGGTCACATTATCTCTATTTTATGTGTATGATATCTCATTAGAAAAATCTCTCCAAGGACTATGCCTTTTAGGGCCTAAAATTGGATCCGGAAGTTCAGGACTCAAAAAAATGCTAAAAATAGTAAACAAGAAAACTGATGAAACTGACTAGGTGGAATAGGCGGGTAGCCACCAATATCCACTTGGATCATCATGTCCCTTTGTCATGTCTCCATGATGATTTGGATAAATTTTTCAATATAATACAAAAACCTATATTATGAAGTTGTTAAACACTTGGAGTGGGCCTGTCTTGGCTATATGCTCTATTAGTGGACTATGTTGGTTGCAGACCCAAGGAGGTTCGTAAAAGCTGGAAATTTTACATTTTGTTGGAATTCATCAAGAAGTTGAATGAACCATGGACCTAAAGGAAATTATATTAGATTGAAAACTACAATGGTTAGATTCCCATGTATCTTGATGAATGGTTGTTCCTTTATATGGATTTTGATAGTTTGATGATGCCTACATGATTGAGGTATGAGATGTAAATTCTAGGTCAAACCAAAAAAGGATCCATTGATTATAAGGTTCTTCAATTCATGGTGAATAATTTGTTTTTGAAGACTTGATCATGATGGAAGACTTTATCTAACAAAAATTGAAGCAATTACTCATTAAGGGGTAGTTTTAAAATGTGGAAATACTACGTGTCTCGTGTGTGATCATATTGAAGATTTTCATTATTAATAATATTATTAATTGATATGTAAAATATCATGGATATTCCACTGGAATAGTTCATCACAACATATTTGATAAATTTACTGAATTATTTCTTGTGGATCCCAATCTCTTGATTTTTTTTTTTATGCTTAAATGGAAAAATTAGATGAAACTTGAGAAATGTAGAATAGAAACAAATACACACGCCATCCATAATAGACACTAGTTTTCCCCTAAGAAACCCTTACAAGAGAAAATTCAACTAAAAAGTGAGGTTTCTCTGCTCTCTTTTTCTTTGGTATGATATCTACGTAATAAGTTTTTTTTTAGTTTTAGGAGGTTAATAAATTGAGTTGGATATGAAATATTCTCTCCAATTGCTATTTTGGTGTGTAGTTCCTAGATATCCTTTCAACTAGTTGTTAGTGTGACCAAGATAATGTATCTATCTTAAGATAACATTCATGTATTTATATGTATATTATTACAATGATTAAATGGATCGCTCAACAAATTTTTTGGTTTGTTAAGAAAATATTTCTAGTCTCTTATTTCTCTACAACTTCTATGTTTTATTATGACATTTATTAATAAAAAATCTATGTATACTAAAAATTTGAAACTTTCATTTTCTCATGGTGTTGATGGTCCTGAATGACTTCATCAGCATTAGGGGAAACCACCCATTCGGGACCTTAAATCATATTCTTTTCTGTTTGGAATGATGGCTCTGACTGGAATTGTGGGACCAGTTTCCCTTGAAATAAAACTATATGGTGTATAATGGATGTGATTAACTATTCAACTAAGAAATGAAATAAGCTTAAGAAATAATATAAACTACTACTAAACATGGGTAAGTTGATAACATATGTGTTACAAATATATCACTATTGACATGAAAATATAGATCCTCATGCAACTATGAGATTAACTAGACAGAAATAAAATTAATTAAATTAAATAGTTAATTAAATTAATTTATTTAAAACATCACATATATTGAGACCTCATTATTCAAAAATACCATTTAGATTTCAATCTAGCATACCAGTAGTGATAATGAAAGATTGACTAACATGTAGATAATGTGAACAATAACATAATACCATTCTATTCTAAGAAAATATATAGAAAAAGGATAGTAGTTCCTGATACACCATAGATCTGCTCATCATAGAAAAGCAAGTGGTTCAACTTTGATATTACGGAAAAATTGATTGCAATAGGGCAACTTAAGTCTCCTCTTACAAAAATTCAGAACCCAGTCTCTATCTTAGAGAGGGAATTTATAGGTTTACAATAAAAGATAAAGATATAAAGATCTAACAACTCTTCAACAATTCATGAATAGAAATAGCAATAAGGGGAAAATTCTGGAAATAGTTACAACAACATTCTATTCTTAGGAAGAATATTGTCCAATATTTTGTTGTTGTAAATTGAAGATATCAATCAAACTGTTGATTTTAGGAGGACACTTTGTCTTGATCCACATTTGACCTATGAAAAAGGCATTTTTCAAAGATTGCAACATTTGAATGGAGACATTTGAAAGGCATCAGAGTAGCAGGAATTGATTATGCGGCTTGACTATGAACTTCCTGTGATGCTCAAGAATAATTTTGGTCAATTTCTCATTCATTTCAGTGATTTTCCTTGAGCGTTATTTCCACATCTTTGTCAACAATCAGATTCCAGGTAGGGAATCTTTAAGACAAGTTGGGATAAGGTTTTACTGCAGTAAATTATTGTTGATTAATTCGATGATATTATTAGCAAGATATCTATCCTCGTAAATAGCTACTTTCAACTATTTCATCTGAATTTCCCATTATCTAAATATAATAATTTTATGAACTTCTACAATTTTGGGTAGATTAGCAGATCTACACTCTTCACTATCTTGCCAAGTTAATAATCCTGAGAGATTTTCATCCATATCTTCAAAATATGTATTCATGTCTGATAACTCATCAATCAAGAAATCAACAGTCTTGCATTGGTCTTGAATTATTTCCAATCTATGGCAAAAGATTGCTTGTTGTTGTGCAAGAAGAGAATTTAACTCTTTGGCCTCCCTCTTCAACTCTGTTAACTCAAGATTGCTATGAATTTTTTCAATCCTTGTTTGCATTTATTGAATTTGTTCATCTCTGGCATGTACATATATATCAACTTTTATTGAAGCTCTATTACCTATGACTACCAATGTTCAGTAACCTTCTACTTTCCAGCTTCAATGTTGTGTTCCAATAGGGAAATTTTTTCTTCTTTCTCCTTTAGCAATTGTTGCACTTATGCATCTTTATCAATTATGGCTAAGGCATAAGCACTAGGGGCGGGTGAGCACCTTGTTCTCTGTGGAATATTTACGCCATGGGCGTTCTTGTTTGAAAACAACTTTCCTAGTTGCCAATGTGTCCATGTCTGAGTCATTGAATCAAATGTTAGACGCTTGAAATGTTTTAGGCCATTAGATCCACAAGTAAATAGTTTTATATTTTTTTTATAATGTTAATTTTTTCTTTTTTCTTTTTTCTTTTTAATAAATTAGATTGATTTTAGGTGTATAATAAAAATGTTGTAATATCATGGTTAACATTTTGACTATGTCAAATTACACAAAAATAAAACTGAAAGTAAATTAAATAAAAAGGTTGACATAATGTTATGAACATTTTAACGAGGCCAAAATACACTAAAAAATAAAAATAATAAAATAAAATAATAATAAACTATAAAAACGACCCATAGTGTTGACCCATGGTATTCATGTGGAATATAGTTTATTAAGTTATTTTAGAAGGGACATGATTTATCTTGAGCAATAATGATGAATGTTCATAATTCATTTCTTGTGCTTACTAAATTTACCTTTAATTACTTAATTGTAATAGTTTGTAATTTCATAGGTTTGTAACTAACATGCATACTCTTTCGATTTTTTGTTAATGAATATCCAATTTCTTCTATTAAAAAAAAACTATGTACATGTCTTTAATTACTTAATTGTGGCTAAAAAATATTATATGTTTTTACTTTATAATCATAAACAAATTTCATATTATATGATGTCAGAATTTATCAACATTTTATTATGAAATTTTAAACAAGGTTTTCACTACATAATTTCGTTTTTTTATATTTTTTATTTTCAGTTCAAACAAAGTTTACAAAGCAGTTTTGCAAAATTAATTTTCTGTGATTAACAATAGAGAGTAAGTTGAGATAGAGTAGGTTGACATAACCCCAAGGGATTCTTTTATAAGTTTTATCATAACCTTTCCCTTCACCCAATCTAAAATTTATATCATGAAATTAAACTCCACACAAACCAATTAATTTATTTTACATGGATTAAAAACAATATAAAAAAAAAAGGAAAATAACTATATATAGATTTAAATATTACATTTTTGTGTTACTATGCTCTCCAACAAAGTATGATAGAAATGAATTTGGAAAAAGTCATGAAGCTTATCTCAAGTTCCATTCATTCAGATCTGAAGTATATGGAAGAAGAAAAGTAGGCCAATGGAGACTTATCAAGAATATATGATTCTTTAGAAGGAAACGATGTTGACAAAGGCTACGAAGGACCAAATAGTAGAATTAAAAACAGAGGAGGACTCTTCATAAAATGGGTTAGTCAAGGATTTTGGAATCCATATGAGCTACATTATCTCACGGATTCAAGCAAACGCTCAAAAAGAGACAAACAATAGTGATATAGAGACAATTTATTTAGAAACAAGAGAAAGCTATAATTACAGCTCGGAGATAGAGTTATGGGAAGAGAAACATTCCAATTGTAAAGAGGAGTCGGAGTTACATGAGTAGTAGTTCACTCAACATAATTCTCCATCTCTTATTCTGGAAGATTTGGAGGTGAGAAAGTTCCTACTACCTCATCAGTTGAAGAAGGCCCACATGAGAAAATCAGAAGATATTCCTCGATGTTATTTTAATTTGACATTAGTTCACTCTGCTCTTTTTTGTCTAGTATTCTCTTTACCTCTGCCCTTAAATTCAATGGCTCAAAAAATACTATACAAAAGACACTTACCTATTGCAATCAGTTCAAAAAAGGGGTATTTTTAAAGGGTCACTTGGGGAGGAATCTATTATTTAAAAGATCAGGAAAATAATTTCCTTTCAAAACCAAAATGTGCTATCACTAGGGAAGGGAATTATTACAAGTAAAAAAAATTCCCATTCTTGTCACTACAAAATTTGATTGTTGCTTTTTATTTGATAGGAAAATAAATTAACTTTAAAATGCACTAAAGTCTTGAATTATGGTCCTTAAAGAAGTGGCTAGATTCCCTGATTATGAGATGAATTTTTCTTCTTACTTATGGGTCTTAATGATTTGTTATTCTGACTGAGGTGAAAAGTTCCAAAGAAGTGGAATATTGACCATTCAAAGACAAATTATGGAAATATGACTGTAGATAATTTATTAATATAAATGATCTGAAGTGAGATTAATTAATCATCCCCAAGGGTTTAAAATATCCCAAAAGTATCTTATCCATAAAATTTACTATTAAGATAACTCTATGCTCTATGTTCAAATGATAGGTGAAGGTGGATTTACCATACTTAAGCTTCTTAGTAGTCTCTTGTGAAGTACAAATGTCATAGTGATAAATTTTTATTCCATTAAATAATTCTAGTTGTAAAGACGAGTCAGAGTTCTAGGAGTAGTATCAGAGGAAATCAACATTGTGAATGTGATAGAAGCAAATAATTTCATGGAAGGGTGAACTCTGCGCAACCTGGTCATAAAAACCAAGTGCATCCTTCATGGAGAAAAAAAATAAACATGCAGATTTCGTCATATAGAGGTCTTGAGTACTTTGGCCAAACTTGCCCATCCATTATCACAAAACACATCTTACATGCAATTAATAACAAATAAGTTGTTCCACATCAATTACCCAAGATGGATATTTTTTTTTTTTAATTTTATTTCGCAAAGGCTTACCATTTTCTATATATCATAAAAGCAGATTGCTATACATATACTGATACATTTCGTGGCCTCAACCTGCCTGAAGGAAACCAGGTTTGTCGGCCACTAGAGTGAATTAAAAGCCAACCAATATTGAAATTGTTTTTCTATCTACTTGCCGTTATATCTAATGTCCAAAAAAATTATAGTTTTGCCAATGGTTGTAAAAACTTGTCGCAAAAATCATTAAAGAATAAAATACTAATAAGAGCAAATGTCACCCATCAGAAGAGTCAATAGGTTCCGGGTCTTTTGCAGTAGAACCCAACATCTCTACTTGCTACATTGCTTGTAGTTGTTTTTCAATTCTTCCGATTCTTGCCGTAGCATGGTATTGAGACATGACAATATCTCGGATTTCTTGTTTAATTTGTTGCAACTCTAAAACCACTGAAGGGTTTCCTTTTGTTTCCTGCATGCTAGTCATGGCCTTCGCCAAGACACACTTTAGCTTCCAATAGGTGTTGACAGATTGATGGAAAAGAGATAACCTTCCTCTTGTATTCCCCGAGTTATAGAGGAAGTCCATGGTGGCCTCCTGCTGCTTGGTATCTTCATCTTCAGGGTTACTCTCTCTTTCCCATCCTTGGATGGTATTTCAGATTTGAGTTGGGTTTCCAACTTCATAAAAATCATAGATATTTTCCATAACTTCTTTATTACTTTTCCTTCCGCGCTTACTAGGTCCCTCATTCTGAATCAGTTGTTTTCATTTCCCTTTTCCGATTCCTTTGCGTTTTCCATATTGTCCTTTTGCCATTACTTTGGCCTGACGGGAAAATTCCAACTACTTTTCTGTTATCCCTATAATACTTTGGAACAGGCCTGTATAAGGCAACATAAAATTAATAACAGTTTGTAGGTGAATTTTGGTGGAGTTCACTATGTCCTGATATACTGGTGGATCCTCAGACGTTGCAAAGCAACCAGCCTTTTTCTTGGTATTAATATAAAATATAGAGACATTTAAAGTATCTTTGCAATAGTTGAGATCTAGATTACTTCTGAGGTTTTTTTAGCATCGAAACTGAAGGTAAGGAATCTTGACATCACACAACAGAGATATTTGTTGAGATGGGCAATTATGGGTTTGAAGATTTTCATTTATGAGCATGCAAGCCTGCTCATACGCTTGACAGGTAGCATCATTGTTGATGGTGCTAGGACCCCGAATTGTGGGATGAATCTCCTACGGAGGGGTTTTCCAAGGAGCTTGCATGTGGTTCTCATCATGAGACAGGGGTGTTGGATAAGGAGCGTCAGGGGTAAGGCCATGAATTAGCTCGGCTCTATTATTAAAAAACCTACAAGTGTTTAACTAGATTTCTACACTAAACCACAGACTTGACTGAGCATTCTTGAGACATAAGAGTGGGCTTTTAAAGCAGGGCTCAATAACTAGAGACCCTGCATTAGCATTGTAACAGAAAAAACGAAAGATAAAATCATACTTTCAAGCAAACCCGCTAAAGGAGTGAAGAACTTTCTACGTGGCATTACAATCATCTTCCAAATTGGTGTTGCCTTCGTAAATTCTGACAGTAGCAGGAAATTGACAAAGGATGGTGGCAATAGCCATAACATACCAAATTTCCAGACGTCATCATAGCTCTACCTCTGTTTCCTCAGACTGCTCTCGGGAACGCCTGCTGAGAAACTTACCTCTCTAAGGTTCCCTTTCCTGTTTTAACTCTGCCCATAGGCACTATTTCCAAACTCTACCTGACAAGATATGTTGGCATCCTTCTTTTCTGCAGGCTTGCATTATGTTTGAGCGTGTGACCATATGCCTTCACCGGCCTCCTGCAAAGGTTGCAATTACTCGTTATGGTGGACGGTCAGGTGCACACCTTCGCGTGGCACTAACCTTTGTCCGATCGGAGCAACGTGGCACCCCGATCGGGGGCAAGATGGATATTTTGATTTGAGGTCCAGTAAACATAATTCTCCACCCCTTATTCTAGAGGTTCAATTGGAGCCGAAAAATTTTCTACTACCTCTTTGTTATTATATGTTATTCTTTCCTATACTACAACCTTACGGTGTTTCCTTTGCAACATGTGGTGCAATTTCTATTTGTAGAACCTTTCCATAAAACCTCAAAAGGAGAGACATTTCCATATACTAATTATAACAACCTAGTCAAAAATCTGTGTAAAGATTAATAAGGGTAAAAAAATAATACCTTGTGCTGGGACACATATTCCAGAATGAATATTTGGAAAAGCTTGTCCTAGTGTGGGTGTTCATATGGTTTATTATGGCTATGTAAATTGGCTAAGGAAATGGTTAAGGCTTTGGAAAGGCAAACAAGTATCTTTGGCATATTATTTATGAAAATAATGGAAATTAGGAGAAAATGAAGGTGAAAGGTCACATTTTTCAGATGAGAAGGAAAATGAAGGAAAATAATGGGAAATTGAAGAAATTATAGGTCTCATTAATAAAAAATATTCGGACGATAAATTCACATACTTTTGTCAGTTCAGTTTTGTATCTTCTCTATTCTCTCTCTATCATACTCTTGGACACTTAGATTTGTCTTGCAGCACTCTTGGAGGAGTTTGGAATACTTGGGATTTGGAGAAAGAATGCAAAGGAAAAGCAAGAAAGCGTAAGAGGACATCAGGATCGACAACTACAATGGGTTTTTCTTTCAGGTATCAAGTTGCATGTATGATTTCCTCACTAGTTTTGGCATGCATGGAATATGCATGTGGTTATTTGGTTATGATTTTCCATTGGAATAGAGGATTTCCTAGGTTGAAAGTGGTTTTTCCTAGTCTTTCCATTTCCTGTATAGTCATGACGATGTGGCTTTCACTTTTATTTTCTGGTTGGTTTTCTTGTGCCTTTGGCTGTGGGTTGAGTTATTAGTTCATGTAAGCCTTGGTTGGAAAAATGTAAACATAACAACAAGTTTAAGAATTCTATTATAGAATCACTTGGTTGGAAAAAAATTCTCTAAAAGCCACTTGTTGAACTGGTTATAGTCCTGGAAACTAGTTGGACCAATGCCAGAACGTAAATGATAGTTGTCGGTTGATTTTTAATACGAGGAAGCCTTGGTTGGAACAAATGCTCTAGAGCCTTGGTATTGAAGTGGGGAACCAATATAGTAATGGTTATTGATGTCCACCATGAGGTTGATCAGGTGGATATTGGTGGCTAATAACTATTCCACATAGACCTCCGATTGGTTTTATCGGTTTCATTTTACTGCTTGAGAATTTACTATTTTTGTCAGTTTGTTGGGTCCTAAACTTCTGGAGCCATTTTGATGCCCCAAACGACATTTTTTGGGCATGAAAGCTTTCAAAAATTCATAGAAATCACATTAGTAGTTGTAGTCCTCGGAGAGATATTTCTAACGAGGTATCATGTGCGTCAAACGAAGATAATATGACCAAGTTACGAACTCGGGAAGTTGGCTACCCAACTAACCCCAACGGGGCCCATAAAACCTTGGTGTTACATCTCCTCGGGTTATGGTTCTGGTTGTTTAGGGTTTTCATATTTTCAATAATAAAAAGTCCACTGAGCCTCATTGTAACACAATTTAGGTGTGTATACACCACATATCTTCATAGAGATAGCTACCATCTCCAGCTAGTTTGTTCCATTCTATACGTAAGATTGTTTCGATTATTTGATATTAATGAAATGAAGTAAATTTTCTACTACATATGTCTACATTTATGTTTATTCTATAATGTATTTGTGTTCCTACATAAATACGGATCAGTGGTATCAGAGGGGTCTATTTTTTCTCGATCCTTCTTTGCATTTCCCCAAAAAGGTCGGGGTATAAGGAGTTAGGGCTCGATCTCGTTGAACCTTTGTAAGATCAGCCTTGCAAACCCCAATGCCCGCCCATGGGGGACGAAAAGAAAGATGAGGGAGCAGGAGATCCTATCAAAATATTGCTCAAGGAGGCCCTAGAAAAACCTTGCCTCCCTGATCGTGCTTTGTATCCTTCGCCGACTGCCATCGACAACGCATCTTCGTCAAAAACTATTCTGAAGGTGCCACACCTTTTAAGGTACAAGTTAACCCGACATTCCTGTATTTGAGGAAAAATAGATGTGGATATGGTATGTATATATTTGAATCTATTAGAAAGGATATTTTTTTAGGTTCATGACTTTTCCGATTTGAAACCATTTCACTCCTCAAAACCACCCCATGTCGAGAATGCAGTGAAACCCTACGCAAACAAAATAAAAAGGACAGGAGTGAATCCTCTCTGTTCGCCAGAATTATTTTCGACATGACTTCAAGGAACAATACTACCCTGTGGGGAGCTATGAGGAAAATTACATAGAATGGAATATGATGTGGTAGAAAAGGGATCAAGATGTGCATGAGTTGGTGAATTTGTTCCATACCCTTCACACAAAGTTGGGTATCAAATATTTGGAGAAACATTTGGTTCTTAATTACTGCATTTGTCTGCACAGATACATCCAAGAGGAAATGAAGTTCCTCAACATCTCCTCACTTGGTACAACATACCATTATGCTTCCAAGATTGAGCAGAAATTCAAACAAAAGAAGCGAGACACTAGATCTGTGAATCAGAAGCAAGGGAAAGGAACCCCCAAACCGTAGAACAAGGGACAAGGCCAAGTCAGGGAAACCTAGAACAAATTGTCGAAGCGGCAAGCAAATAAAAACACCACAAAGTCAAAGAAGGACACGGGAAAGTCGTGTGAGTTCCATAAGAGCTCCACTCACAACACAATCCAGTGTTGGGACAAACAGTCACTAGTGATCAAGCTGAAGGATTCCAAATGAGATGCATGTTCTAGCTCCGAGTTAGAACCCAACAAGGGGAATGAAAAATGAAAACACATTATCGATGTGGAACCCAATGCCACCGTTTCCACCACCAAGATCTAGAAGGAAGAACCTAAAGGTCCAGATGAGGGGGAGCACTTGTTCCATTCCCAGATGTGCATGAAGGGATCCCCACTGCAATTCATTTTTGAAAATGGGAGCCAAAAGAACCTCATTTCAGCAAAGGTCGTGAAATGGATGGGTCTTATAATGACATCACACCCACAACCATACACCATCAGGTGGATTCACCAAGGATGGGATCTTCACGTTAGCCAACAGTGTCGCCTTCCCTACAGCATCAAGCCCTTCACAAATGAGGTATTATTTGATTTTTCTCCTCTTGAATTCTGTGATGTATTATTAGGTCAACCATACTTGTGCAAGCGACATGTTTTTTATCAGTCTCAACCCCACATTGTTACTCTTACTTTGGGTAATAAGTTGTACAGGATACTAGAGGTAGCACTGCCTACCGCCATCTCTTTGATCACTGTGAAGCAATGCAATAAGCTCATTTCCCAAACCAAGAATTTTTTTTCCTTATTATCTACCCTCAATTAAATAATAATATTATGGCCAAGACCTCCAGATAGGGCTCCTCCACATGGAAAAAAATATATGGACAATGTCGTGGAGGATTATGGGGACATATTCACCTCACTTGCAGCGGTGCCTTTGCACTGTCAGGTCAAGCACTCCATTGTTCTAACCCCAAGGCACCACTACCAAATGGACCAATCTATCTGTGCTTTGTTATGGAGAACGAAGAAATAAAGAGGTAGATTTGGGAGCTACTGCAGAAAGGTCAAATACGACCAAGTTAATCGCCCTGTGAGAGCCTGATCGTGTTGGTGTAGAATAAGGATGGAACTTGGAGAATCTGTATTGACTATTGGGCGCCAAAAAAGATCATTGTCCCGAATAAATATCTGATCCTACAGATTTATGATCTTCTATACCAACTCAATGGGGCCAAATATTTCAACAAGATTTAATTGAAGTTCGGGTATCACCAGGTACCAATTGAACCCTCTGATGTGTGGAATACTTCCTTCAAAGCCAAGGAGGGACTTTTTTAATGCTTGGTCATGCCTTTTAGGTTGATGAATTCTCACGCAACCTTCATGAGCCTGATGGAAGACATATTGTGACCATTCAATAACTAATTAGTTGTGGTGTATTTGGATGACATCATGATCTTCAGCCAGATTTGGGAAGAGCACGTCCACCACATTCGACAGGTCCTCCAAACACTGCAACAACATAAGTTGTGTGCCAATTTTGAGAAATGAAATTTTGGCATGACCTAGGTTCAATATCTAGGGTATATTATTGATGATCAGGGGATGCATGTGGACCCATCCAAGATCCAATTCATTCGGGATTGGCCAATTCCAACCACTTTAATAGAGCTCCGCAGATTTTTGGGTCTTGCTAATTTCTACCGCAGGTTCGTGTTGGGGTACTCTCATATCACTTGGCATTTGAGTCATGTCACCAAGGGAGGATCGGAAGAAAAATAATTCTTGTATGAATCTCAACATTAGGTATTTATAGAGTTGAATCATGGGCTTTTCTCTGCACCGATGCTCACATTAACAAAATTGCAGCAACCATTTGAGATCTAGACAGATGCCTCTGACTATGCTATAGGGGCAGTACTTACTCAACAGGGGAATCCAATAGCATATCACAGTGAGACACTTTCAAACATAGTCTGAAAGTATCCCACCTATGAAAAAGAGATGTATTCCATTATGCAGGCCTGTCGACAGTGGAAGCATTACATTTTGGGGAAGGAAATGGTCATCCACATAGATCATAAACCCCTATAGTTCATACAGACGTAAGGGAAGTTATAGAATGATCACCATCAAAGATCATCCACATACTTGCAAAATTTCCATTTTAAAATCAAGTACAAGAAGGGAAGCACCAATAATATTACAGGCTGCCTCAGCTGACCGTCGATCATGGCATTAACAAATGTGCTTGAATCTTGTGGGCATGAGACTTTGGGTTGGCCACATCTCTACAAAAGTGATACAAAATTTGACAACACATATTAGATGCTCTTGGAGGGTAATCAAGTTCCATATTTTCACCTCTAGGATGCACTATTATGCCACCTAGGACACCTCTATCTTCCTTCAAGCGAGCGATCCAAAATGATTTGGGTAGCATACTACAGTCGGGTCACTGGAAATTTCGAGGTCGAGAAAATAGTGGCAATACTGCAAAAGTATTTCTATTGGCCGAACCTTCGACATGATTTTGGGAAGTACATCATATCCTGCACTGCCTATGTTATCTCCAAACCAACCATCAAGAGGAAAGGATTATATACTCCGCTGCCTACCCCTAGTCGGTCGTGGCAATCTATCTCCATGGATTACATGTCGAGCCTTCCTTCTACCAAGCATGGAAATGATTTCATTTTTATGGTCATTGATAGATTCTCTAAGATGGCTGTCTTGGCGGCCTACAAGGATAATATCTCAGTATAAGACATTGTTAAACTCTTCTTTAAGTGAGTGTGGGTACACTTTGGAATCCCAAAGTCCATTATTTTAGATCGGGTCAACAGTTTCCTCAGTACATTTTGGTCAAGTATCTGGTCGATGTTGGACACCAAGCTCACTAAGTCCACAATATTCCACCCCAAAATTGATGGCCAAAGAGAGGTCGTCAACAGGATGATCGTACACATTATGTGCATGTACAAATATAACCATCCACGCACATGGGATGAAATCCTCCCCTATTTCTAGCACATATATAGCTGGGCTTTCCACATCCCCTTTCAAGTGGGCTTGGGATTCCAGCCACTATGTCCCATTGATGTGGCCATACCATTTGTAGCTACTCAGGCAGATTCGACTCATGTCTATTCCAAAGCCAACAATGTGAACAAATTCATTGAGAGCATTCAAAAAATTCTATAATAGGTCCATGAAATATTGGACAGAGCCAATTCTAAGTACAAGCAACGACATGATCGACATCGGGTGCCACACAAGTTCGAGGTGGGTGACAAAGTTTGGCTACATTTGTAGAAGGAGCACCTCGTTGGGCCACACCGCAAGCTTCGCCGGCTCTGATATGGGACATATGCCATCACCAAGGTTGTAGGGGACAATACCTTTGAGCTCAATATTCCACCATTGACTGGTCTACATCCAATGTTCAATGTGGACCGCCTTCGACCCTATTTTTCACCTTTGTTGGACACTTCTAACATTGCAGAGCAACTCACACTAGCAAAGTTAAACTCAAACTACATGGAACATGCCACAACTAATTGAATAATAGACATACATATTAATAACACCCGCTAGTAGAGGATCCAACTATATCTAGTGGTTAAAGCAGGCCAACTCCTTCACCAGGGCAAGTGGTTCACCAAGGACCAAATTCAACAGAAATTTCCTCACCGCATGGAGGTTTTTCACGCAATGGGGACCATTTCTTCCTAAGGGGGGAGGAATGATATAGGTGTATATTTGTGGCCACCCACCTATTCCACCTATACCTCCAGTCAGTTTCATCAGTTTCCTTGTTTATCACATCATTTATTATTTTTAGCAGTTTTCTTGTTCCTAAATTTTGCAGAGCAATTTTGACCCCCTAAATGAATTTTTTTGAGGTCCACAACAATGTTGTGCGAAATAATATATTACTTGGATATATATTTATGACGATATGTCGTATGTTCCAAACAGAGATAATATTACCAAGTTATGACCCTAGGAAGTTGGTTGCACAATTAACCCCAACAGGGCCCACAAACTCTTGGTGTTCCATATCTTGGGGTTAGGGTTTTGGTTGTTTAGGGTTTTACCATGCTGTTCAATAATAAAAAGGCCCTTAAGCCTCATTGTAACATAGTTCAGAGGTATGTATCTGCCACATCTCTTCTCAGAGATAAGCTACCATCCCCCAAGCTAGTTTATTTTCATTATGTCTATAAGCTTATTTTAGTTATTTGATATTAATGAAATGAAGTATATTTTTTGCTGCATCTTTGCGTTTATGTTTATTTTTGTATTTTATTGCGTTGCTGCATAAATTTGGATTAGAGATGGAATCATTGGTTGAGGGTTGAGGTGGTTTGGACTCTAGACACCCTGGTTTGGTTTTTTTTGATGTGTTTTATGAGATCCCACATTCATGATTGGAATATGGCACAGGGGTGACTAGCTAAAAGAAAGATTTTGTTCAGACTAGTCTATGGTCAGGTGGTTCGTGGAAGTCCCATACCTGGTTGGATTATGTAATCATCAATAAGATTTCCTTCTCCTTAGTATTTTATGGGTAAATATACTTGTTTATATGTGGTTTATATGGTGATTATATCCTTAATATTTATGTTTGTTATATGCTAGTTATGACTAAGAATTAGGGGAATTTTGAGGTCTAAAATGGGCCTCCTAAGGAAATTATAAAATAATAGTGGAAATAATAAAATAAGATTTGATTACATCATCAAATTTTAGAGGGAAAAAAGAAAAAACTACTTTTTCAACTCATATTTTCAACTTATCTTCCAAATTTTTTACTCAAATTTTGAGCGGGAGTACTCGTTGGATGAAAAATTTAATTCCTCATCCAAGGAGTACCCATGTTGCATACTTTTTATGGGTCCCGCTACACGAAAAATGAAAAATACATGAAAAACGTGATTGCAATCACGTTTTTTTATGTATTTCTCATTTTTCATGTAGCAGGGTCCATCGAAAGTATGCAGCATGAGTACTCCTTGGATGAGGAATTAAATTTTTCATCCAACGAGAACTCCCACTCGAAATTTGAGTCAAACAATTGGGATATAACTTGAAAATACGAGTTGAAAAAGTAGTTTTATTATTTTATTAATTTTTAATCTTTTTACCCTTTTACTTAAATAAATGGTGAATCATCCCCCATGGTTGACATCATCATCTTGAATCCTATTGGTTCTTAAAAGGTTTATTTTTGTTGTACATTTTTCTTAGGAGGCCCATTTTAGACCTAAAAATTCCCCTAATGGTTTCATGACATTAATAATGTATGTCTCTCATAATTTTTTGGTTAATCACTGAATGTACAATGAATGTATGGCTTAATAGATGGTAATCTAGTTATTGTGATGAGGCATTAAGGCTTCTTAGTGATTTTGAGATAAGTGTGAGCCCTTGATGTTCAGGCCTATTGTTTAAACCTCTAGAATGCATATTTGTGACATGTTTGAAAAAATGTATAACATGGATATTAGGGGTCCATTCAAGTCCCTTTCAAGTATTATGTATCCTTGTTCTCATGTTATTTTTCATTTCTGAAAGTTTCATGGAGTTCTGGGTAGTGGCCTGAGCCCTGGCCCTAAAAACATGGCACAAAATCTAGAGTCGTTGGCACATAACTGCCCAAACAATTCCCCTGTTGCATGCATCCCTTGCTCTGGGAAAAACTAGAGATTCCTAGTCACATGCATTCCCATTTCAAGGGAGTGACTGAGGCTTTAGTGTAGTAAAATATCAGTTTGTCTCAGGGGTTGGTCACCTGGATGGGTTGGGTTGATTATGGGGGTTATGTTGCAGGTGTAGAAGGTTAGGTTATTTTTGTTCCTTCGGTTCCACTTACTGAACCGATGCATATGGATTTGAACCATATCATAGTAAATATGTGTCACATGTTTACCCCGATTGGCCAGTTACTTGGGTAGATGTGGGAGGAGGGTGTTACAGAGTGGTATCACAACATGGTTATGTTATCCTACGATGATGTTTGGTTTCCATTCTCCTTATATGAATGTGTTGTCGTGTGTACATGTTGGTTTCATATAGGTCCTTATGCTTATGGTCTATGTGCTTGTTGTGCATACATGGCATTGGTCATGATTGTAGTGGTGTCGCCATACAAAATTTTTTGGTGTCGTTGTTGAATGTATTTGATGTGAATGTATGTCGATCATGCATTGGTTATGTGTGTCAGTGGCTATATGTTGTTATGCATTCAATGGCTAGATGATGGTCATTGTGCATGAATTCATGGTATGTGGTCAGCTTAGTCATGCATTGATAACTGGATAATGGCTGAAAATATGCTTACATGTTGATATGATTATGTTTATATATGTATTGTGCTAATCTAGTCGGTCTTGAAGATGCGACATCCTCCCCAAAATATACTAAGGTACACTGGTTTGTTTATGATTTGGTTTAGCTGACATTAAATACCTTGCAAGAATAAGAGATTAATGATGACTAGCAAGATGGTAGAATACAGAGATTATCCCTATGAATGAGATGAGTAGCGTGGTGTTGGTAACTCTTCTGACTTAGTAGACACATTGAGGAGTTTGAAGGAAGAAATAAGGAGTTGGAAATCACACAATAATAGAATCATGCAAGCACATGAGAAGTAAGCAGAAGTCAATGCAATAATTCTTTAGATTTTTTTAGAATTGTAGAGACAGGGTCCACTTCAGATCAACTATGGATAGGAGGATAGGACTAATGAGGCCTATGGAAATAGACCCCATAGTGGAAATAGGTCAGATAAAGGTGATATGATTAGGGATGACAAGTTATTGGATACAACAAACAAGAGAGGTATTGGACACAGGTACTATTCTTGTTCTGGTTCTAACAAGTATCATGGTCATCATCATTATCACCCTTACAGGAGGAGTGATAGGGTATATTTCCTAGATGAGTTCAAGAAAGAAAATCCAGCTACATTTGATGGGGAAATGAAGAAATCACAAGATGCAGAAGCATGGTTGCTTAGAATGAATACTTTATTCAGGTTACATGATTATTCAGAGAACATGAAGGACAAAATAGCTACATTCAGTCTTAAAGTTAAAGCAGATATTTGTGGTAATATGTAAATAACGTCAGAGATATTTATGAGGAGGAGTTCAATTGGAGTTAATTCAAGAGACTATTCATGAAGAAGTAGCTATCAGAGAGGTACTATAATGACAGGGAAAAATATTTCAATGAAATAAATATGGGAGATATGAATGATGAGGAATACACTAGAAGGTTCTTAGAGCTATTGAGGTATGTGCCTTACCTCAAGGAGGAGAAGGCCAAGATTCAAAGATTTATCAGTGGATTGTTGATAGAATTCAAAGACAAAGTGTTTCTTGGATATATGTAGTGTTGGATAACAGGCAGGCAGATCATCGGGAGTCTATTATCGATATGGACGGTAAGTTTTGTGATCAATTTTTTTCTATTTTTATTGACCCTAGATCTAATTATAGTTATGTTAATCTTGAACTGGTGGATAAGTGTGGTTTGAATAATGAAGTGCACACAGATTATTGTTTAGTTCAGTTGGCTACAGGTACAAAGAAGCGAGTTCATCATTGGGTATGAACTTGTGCATTTGAGTTGAATGGTATGTCTACATCAGTGCATTTGAATGTATTTTCATTGGGTTTGTATAGTATGTTGTTGGGTATCTACTATGGAATAGTTGTATCTCCATAGGACCAAAGTGGTTGTTGTGACAAAGATATTAAGTGTTTGGATGATAATGGAGAACAAAGAGTCTTGCAGGGTAAGAATAAGGAAACATAATTTAGAATGGTAACAACTATGCAGGCAAAGCATAGTCGCAGGAAAGGGTGTGTGTTATTTGTAGTGCATATTTCTAGTGAAAAATTTAAGGAAGTTGAGGATGTGGATGTATTGAGAAGGTGTTGGCTCAATGGGTCCTAAGCCAGGTTCGGAGTTTAAGGTTTGCCAACAAACCCCTATACTACTGGCCCTTTCGGTAGTGACCTACTTGCGCAGGCCAAAGTCTCACCCGAAGTAGTATTGGAGGGTGCTGGAACCAGGTTTCCGCACCCTGAGAGAGAGTAGGTAAGTCAAGTAGAGTTGCGTTCCCAACTTATCAAGCTTCGTATTTAACAGATCTAGTTACAGGCTTATATCACAGAGCTTAGATCTAATAATTACCTCCGCATCCATGTGCGTAATACCAATCTATCAACACAACAACTATAATCGTAGCAATTAACAAATCATAGATTTATATAATAGAAACAAAGATACTTTCGTAGCTATCAAACAAATACTTTTGCAACTTAATCATACAACCCAATTTCGCATAAGTCATAACAAAACAGATCCAGATAACATCAGATATCAACAGTACTTCACATATACCAAAATCTTCTTACAATCCCAAATACCACCCGCACACATAGCCAAAAGGGTCCACACACAACAGGACTAAGGAGCTCCACGCACACAGCAAGCAGGAGTCCTTCCCCCAAAAACCCAAAAATAGATCTAACAATTCATGCTTAACATCAATCTCAATTATTTCCTACCTTAGACTCAAAAAGGTTCATCTATATATACCGATTTAGCCTACGCATCCAATGGGCCACAAACCGTGGTTTGTGGACTCTTGGTCTACCCTTGACCCAATACAATGCTATTAGGGCTTTGACCCACCCCAAAATCCCTGCGCTAGACTAAATAATACAAAAAATATACAAAAATGGACAAAATTCGCAACTTTAGGAGACCCTGCTCCAATAGTCCCCCAACACAATCTTGTGACTCGTCCCGAGTCACTGTGATGGTGGGGTCTCCACCTGCGGCCACAACACTCTGATCACTTTAGCCAATGGAGGTAGCACACCTTCACTCTGAGTGGCAGCATTTTGTGCAATATCAACCAATTTCTGCGAAATCGGACCTTTCGTCGTGACTATGACACTCTACAGAGTTTGATTTAGCTTTTTAATAGCAACATCAACATCCTGTGAGAGCTTGAGGGCTTCGTCATCCCAAGGCTTTAGGCGGTCACCAAGGACCTTCTTCTTATGTCAAAGCTCATCCATATCATTTTGGAGGGTTTGGTTGGTTCGCAGCCCTGCCAAGTGCTAAGAAAGAACCAAAGTGGGCAGGGTGGCTTCGATCTGTTCGAACTCTTCTTCCTTCTGCCTCAGGTCCTGGTTTATTTTCCCCATGATCAGGCCGCACTGGACCTTGGTCCATATCTGTATGGTTGTTTCCAGTAGTTGGGCACCCTATACGATATGTCCTGTAATGACATTCATAGCTGCGGTAAGCAACGCAGCTTGCTAGGCCCGTACCTCCGGAGGCATTTCAGGCTGCAACTTAGCCTACAGATCCACGATTTTCTGCTCCATTTGTGTCTTGACCAACTGAAATTTCGTCCTGGAGGCCTTCAATCTTAGCCTGGGGGGTAGCTGTGGCCAGAATTTCTGTTGGAACATCTGCACAGAGTTGGTGAATCAAGTTTTTGAGCTTTGTTTTCTTTGCGGTGGCAAGGCACACTTCAACGATCTTTGCATTGATTTTCTGTTCAGCCACATCGAGATGTTGGTGCACTTGTTGGTTTCGATGGTGAATTTCCTGAAATATGGAGGTGTGGAGACCCTGTAATGCCTCATGTGGTAGCTTGGCCAAATTCAGCTGGACTTCTATACTGGCCTGGACTTGCATTCCTAGGTCAGGCGAACTGATCACAAGGGCTGCGCCCAGTACAGAACAGAGGCGGCTTTCTTTCGTAAAAAGCACTATACTGCTGGTTGCCGAGGGCGTGCATACCTGAATCACACTGGTCTGCAGCGTGTCTATTTTAAACTGGAGGGCACAGAGCTTGACTTGAATAGTGTCAATCATAGCTTTCTGCTATTCCTCTAAGGCTAACCATCGATCTTTAGTGGCCAACGTGACTGCATCAGCAATCTGTTCAAGGTCCCCATCGATCAGCGTGACAGTCTCATCTCGTTCCACTCGCTGTAAGCGCTGCTTATTCCAGGGTCCTTTGGTAGGATCTCTTGTTCACTTCGTGCATCAGGGGGAGGTAGGTCCTCCCACATTCAATCCTTTTGTTCCCAGGTTTGGTGGCGAATCGAGCTGAGTCTCTGCTTCTGCGTCCTTCTCAGTGGTTTGTTTCTGCTGTGCATGCTTTTGTGCTTCTGTGCCCGTATCCTTCCTGGTGCTCTTGCTCGCGCCTCCGGTATCCTTGATGATGACAAAGGGGATTACTTTTGATGTGATGGTTCCTTCGACGCCCTTTGTGCCAATTTTGAAGCCGATATTCCAGTTAGAAGGCCAGAGCGCAATGACGTTGTCAATTTCTTCATCCGCCACCATATAAGGCAGCGAAGTCTAGGCTTGATCCTTGCATGGTATGATCTGGATGTGTTGCACAGTGATTTGGAATGCCGCAATGCCCTTGTATATTTCATACACATCAGGGGAAAACCATGGTCCCGAGTTAATGGTTGTGGCCAAGCTACTTTGAAAGAGGACCCAAAAAAATTGGTTGTCCTCGAGACGTTGCGCATCCTTAGAATCCCATAAGTGTGCATAATGAACCCCTTCACACATTTCTGGGGTAAGCTCAGGGAGGACTGACTCCACAGGGGCTTCCCAAGCAACCAACGCTATGAGGAACAGTAACTAGGCATAACAAAAGGCACGACCCTGCTCCTGGGACTCGCGGACATTAGTCAGAAACTCATCACACAAATACTGGGCCCAGTTAAAGCATACCCCTTTCCCGCATTGGCCCGCTGACTGAATTACATATGTTGGGATAGAGGTGGCCCGACATTTTCTCATCATCTTGCACACCAACAACATGGTGCCCAACTGCGTGCCTTGGTCACTAACGGACTTGATTATAAAACCCCGAGTATTGCGCTTCACATGGTAGGTTTTGCGCACATACTCGGCAGTTTCCACCTCATACTTTTTTCCCACGCACTCCATAGGGTTCAGTCCATTCATGGGAAGGATAGTAATTCTATGAATCAGCATAGCATCGATGGGGATCTTGTCCTAGATCCATAGGCAGCCATCATGAATTAGGGTGAGCAACTGTCAGGCTAGCCGGTCTGTGACATTGTAGTTATCGAAGTGTGGCATCCGTAGCAAGTTTAGGAGCCTAGACCCAGCCAATCCACACACCCAGCACTAAGGAAAAATTTTGATCCCATCGTCTACCTCAATCGTGTCAAGGTATAATTCAGGCACAAACTTAGGGAAGGCCTCCAAACTGGCCAAGTCGTGATCGTCAAATTTTATCTCGTGAAGCTTTCCAACAGGTTCTCCAATGACAGGGACCTCTCCTGGGGTCAGCGACATCTACAAATAAGTGATCAGATCGTTGAGGTTCTTTGCTGTGCATGTTGAGGTCCTGCATGGCCGGACGAATGGGGGTAACCAGTTGATCGGGTTAGGAGGCTGGGCCTCCTCCTGAGAAGCACATGCCTGGGGCATCGCCCTCGGGGATTTTACATTTTGCGGGGAAGTATGGGGCTTCCCCCCAACCCATTTCATGGGTTTCAGGGGTTTCCCTGAGCCTTATGATTTTTCCTTTCCCTTCTTTGTGAGGGGCATGGAGAGAACTTCTTCAGCCTTGGACTCAATCCCCACCACTTCCTCAATTCCTTGTTCCACCGAGGTCACTGGTTCCAAAGGTTCAGCAGGGTTCATGGCCATCATTCTGGCATTAAAGACAAACTCAAGATTGATACTGTTAGAGGGAGTAGGTTTCTTAGACATGAAAGAGACGCTATAGGCACATAAATTCTTACAACACAAATTCGGCAAGGGCCAACATGCCAAGTACAAGTTATTCAAGCGATACGGAACCCTTGTCTGATCTAGCCCGCCCGTTTTATAGCTTTGGTGATTTCCCAATGGTAGGGTAAACTTCACTTGGAACTTACCATCAAGGAAACGGTAAAAAATCTCCAAAAATTGCCTCATTAAATGTTGGCCGCTTGCTCCTTCCAACGGTAATTTTTTTCTTTTTACCCAATTTGACCGTTCCAACGGCAATTTTTCGCACCCTTGGTGTGCTCAGCGTACCATTGTGCACCCAGCGCACCCCTGCGCTTTGAGCATACCTCTTGCACTCCCAGCGCACCCCTGCGCTTTGAGCATACCTCTTGCACTCCCAGCGCACCTATTGCATTCTTATTTTATTCCTTCTAAATTTATTTCCACGTCTCTGATGCACTTCCCCAGGCTTCCAATCTTGTGACTTCCTCCTGTGCGGAGCATGGTACCTACTGCACTTACCTTCCTTGGTGGGGCTAGCCCACCTCATACAGCTACTCTGGTCATATAGTCATTTGATCCAATATGGTTTGAGCTGACTGCCATTGATGTAGCCAGGTAGCATATCGCCGCGCAGGGTAGCTAATCGCATAGCTCCGCCATATGTGATTTCCTTAATGGTATAGGCCCCAAGCCAGTGCTTTCAGAACTTCCCTGGGTTTCAAAAACTAACTATCATATAGCAGGACTAAGTCATCCTCCACAAAGGTTTTTTGATGAATATGTCAATCATGCTAGGCCTTATCGCGTGCCTTCCATACCTATTGATGGTAATTGGCAATGAAATGGTCTTCCTTCAAAGCCACAAGCTGTGCTAACCGCTCCTCCATAATATCAGACTCTACCATACTCTACCCTTCCGTCAAGGTCTATATGGTTTCATTGACAAATTCCGTACCTCTATCACTCATCAGGATTTTTGGACATCTAAATCTAGTCAGAATCTGCTCAAAGAGGAAGTGCACAGTGGTATCTATAGTGCAGTCCTTTACTGCTTGTGCCTCAGCTCACCTAGCTACATAATCAGTAGCAGTTATACTGTAACGCGCACCTATCTTCTTTCGGGTGGGTTGATAGGTCCTACGAAATCGATGGCCCACTTTTCAAATTCTTGCAGGGCCATTTGCGGTTGGAGGGGAATTTCATCCCTACGAGACGGCCTTTCGGTGCATTGGCATGTATCACAGGCCTTACAATAGTCGTGAGAGTCAATATGCAGGGTAGGCCACCATAATCCAGCTCTTAAGACCTCCTGGCATTTCCTGCATAGTGACCTCCTGCCACCCCATCATGGGCTTTTTCCAAGATAGCATGTCACTCATGTTCCAAAATTTAACTTCACAACGCTTCATCTGCTCCCATCTTATAGAGGTGACCGACAATGATGGAAAAATCCACATTACGGGTTACCAATTATTTCTTCTGCTACACCGAATACCCGGCGGGTGCCATGCCTGTAGTCAGGAACTGAATAATGTCGGTGAAGTGCGCATCGACTACCTTAATAGAAAAAAACTGCGCATCAATAAATCCTTCCTTCAAAGTTAGTTGGTTCCTCACCAGTCTCAATTCGGGACAAGTGATCGGGCCCAACATTCAACCTCCCTGGTTTGACAATGATTTCAAAGTCGTAATCTTGGAACAACAGAAGCCATCGACAAATTCCCCCCCCCCAACATAGGCTTAGTCACTAGGTACTTCAAAGTCAAATGATATGTAAACATTTTGAAGTGTCCCCCTAATAGGTAATTCCAATACTTTTGTAATGGGTATGTTAGCGCTCAAATCTACCTTAGGCTGAAATAAGGTAAAACTCAAGGCTACATCAAACCACGCTCAGCCTCATAGCTAGCCCTACGAGGACAGGAGAGGGCTCTCTCCGGGTCTATCTCGGCAAAAGGTCTTCAAAGGGGCGAGATGACTTATAATTGGTACTGATTTTAGGCTAGTAAAGAGATAGGAAAGTTTGATTTTGATTTTTTGGGTTTTTTGTTGAAGAAATGGGAAAAAACAATTTTGGGTCCGGGGATAAGGCCAGATCTTTGCAGAATTCGAGTTGGGGCGAGGTAGGCAGTAGTCTTAATGCTTTTGATCAGGTGTATGGATGGATCAGAACGACAAGGAGCTGAAGAGGGCAAGAGAGAACATGGATCCTCTCAAAACTGGCGAAAACATGTAGAACTAAACAAATTTAAAGGCAGAGCACTGAAACAATGGATTCAACCTCATTTACTCATTCATTTAGTTTCAGAAGCATAAGAAGGGAATGGCATACATTAAACATGAAAGAACTTACAATAAACTGAGAGAAAACACCATCAAGAACTAAAAGCCACAAGAATCCCAACAGGTGCTGCAAAACCTCTGATCTTTCCTTAGCCAAAATGTGAAAAAATATGTACAATAGTGTGCCAAACTTTTCCCAAGAGTCCAACCCTGATAGTGTCTCAGAAATTACATCATATAGACCATCCTAACCCCTTCCCATGCCTCTAGGGGTCGAATTCCTCCTTCTAGGAGCAGTTCCAACTAATTCTAAACAAGGAGCTAGAATATAGGCAACCAAACAACTTGCCTCTAAAAGGAAGGAAACTGATTCTTTCACTTGATTTTTACTTTTTTAGGAGTGAATCATCTAGAATAGGTAAAAATGAGTCCAATTTACATGCCAACCATAATATTACATCAAGATAACTCAAAAATTACATCCACAAGCAAAACTAGTCCAACTGGCCGAAATCTTGAGCTGGAAGATGAAAAATGGACCAAAAATTTGTATGAGTAGCGCGCCTGAGCTATATGCGTAGTGCGCCTTTCAGCCTGCTTTTGGGGCACTTCCTAGCATCAAAATCAAGCTCATGATAGCTTTTTGGAAAGCCCTGGATGTCTGCTATCCAGCCCAAGTGGAATTTCCCAATTTGGAGCTCATTTGCCCCTCAAAAACTTCATCCTCCCACAAGTACTTCCTGCTGCTGAAAAAGGTGGCAGAATGGTGATTTTCATGGTATTTTGGCCCCTTGGATCATCCAGAATTTGGTGAAATGCTTTGGTCTTACTGGAGCATGCATAAATTTCCATGAAAAATCCAAAAATATAAATTTTTCCTCCAGCAAGTGTCCCAATCATAAGCGAGCGCGTTGACGCGCTACTCGTATGGCTGAAAAACCTGTTTTAAGACCAAAATTTTTCAAAATGACAAAAACTTCTCCAAATTCTCTCAAATTCAGAGCGAAGACCCTCCATCATGTATCATTCCCAGCCAAGGAAGCCTTGGCCAAAATCCGGAGTGGATCATGTGTTTCACGACGTTTCAGTATCCTCCTGGTACATGCAGTTTCAATAGTGAAACACTGTCTCTGTTGTGATGTGTCGGTCTCTGTCATGGTGTCACAATGTGTATGAAAAGTATGCTGATATGGTTATGATGAAAACAAGAGTCTGGTATATGCTCCAATGTCAGATGTGTCACATATATGTCAAGGTGCTATAGGAAATATCACAATGGGAAAAGGACTGTCACAAGGAGTTTGAATGGAAAATAGCCACTCCTTGACTACATGGGGATTTGACACATGAATAGGAATGAGTGTAGTGTAGTGTAGGTCAATATAAATAGCCCTTTCAATGTTTGAAAATTTCAATGGAGGATGTGGACAAGTGAAAATGAGACTATGTCATAACATGAATAATGAGCAGTGTTAAAATGACAATGGCAATAATAATGACAGCAGTGATGTAATGGCAAAGAGAGGGCGTGGAGGCAGAGACACCACTGAAAATAGATGACACAGGCATATATATCAACAGCATAAGCTTGGAAACCCCCACACAGTGACTATCATTTGCCTCAAAATCCCAAGAAGTGAATTTGGAAATAAACATAGGGTTTACATTTCTCCACATTAAACATTTGTTTCTCCACTTTCAAAACACCATAATCATGTCCAAAATTCACTGAGAAAACGTAAAGAACCTACTTGCAAGCAGTTGGAGGCAGTTTGGCATGAATCTGGATGAAGAAGCGAAATTTTTTGGCTCTAAGATTATACGCGTAGCACATCACCCAACGCGTAGCGCCAGTGTAATTTTACACTGAAAAATTTCGCTATACGCGTAGCACGTCACCCAACGCATAGCGCGCCAGCCCAACACACAATTTGGCTTCAAAACTCATTTTTTTCACTTCCTTGATGTGTCTTAGCCTTTTCTGATGTTCAAACATGGAAAAACCAAGCAAATTTGATGTTGGAGAGAAATGGCAAATTTTTTTTGTGTTCTGGCCCAATGTGTAGCGCGCACTTTATATGTGTAGCGCGCTACATAGTGCATTTTGTAGGAGGCTTTTGGAGGCCTTCCTGGTGTCCAAATTGAGCGTGTGATAGCTCGTTGGAAAGATCTTGGAGTATACTTTCCATCCCAAGTCGAATTGTTCAATTTTGAGTTCATTTACCCTTTCAAAAATCAAATATCCCAACACTACTTCCAGCAGGTGCATCAATTCTCCTGAGGCAACAGTATTATTGACATTTCTCCAAAACCATTATAGCTGTGTAAAAAGTGAAGGAATTTTTTTTTCCTTGGCATGTTGTGGACAAAAACCTCTCTCATTTTTCCAAAATTCATCTTTTATTGCTCTGAAACATCATTTGAGTGAAACCTATCCCGATGTGTGAAACAAGGGATTTTGTCGAAATGAAGCGAAATGAAGGGGATAAGGGGATTCTAAATTCTTGGGGAAATCTTGGGGAGTAGGGAGGGATTTTAGGAAGCAGGGGAAAGTGGAATCTCAGAGATTGAGTGAGGGGAAGGGGTCCAAAAGGGCAAAACACAGGCCTAGCCTAGAAAATTGCCAAGTTGTGGCAAAAAACTAGGGTTTGTGTAAAAATGAGGAATTTTGGGGATCTCAGTGATGGGAAGTGTTTAATAAGGTACATTAATGATAGGGGAAGGTGTATGAACATCAGGATACAATTTTTTCTAATGATTTGACCATCCAAGAGAAATTACCTCCAAAACCCTAGGAGAGGGAAATGGACCTTACCTAGGCACAACTGAAGCATGAACGAGGTGTAAAATGACTCAATGGAACTTGACATGATGATGAAAACCCTCTAAATGATGGCACACTCAGCTGAATAGTGACATGGACCGACATTTGGACAACTTTGGAAGGAGTGAAAGCAAACCCTAGACCTAATGCCTAGTGACCAAATTTTGCTTGAAGACTCATTGAAATGACAAAATTTGAGCTTGACACCTTAAAATCACTTTGTAAGAGCATGTTTGATCACTGAAGGAAGGCTGCAAAGGCTGACTCTAACATTGGCTCCAATGGGGATGGTAGCTCCTTGGAGGTGCCAAGAACGGCAGATCTTTGGGAGAGCAGACCAGTGCCTTATCCATTGGGCAATGGAATAAAAAACTCAAACTGAAATGCATGACTGAAAACTGATGACTTGACGACACAAATTGACTCTCACTCAACTAAGAACTGACTCGATACTTAAACAGAACTGACAAGCTGGAAATATGCTCAAAGTAGAGCTTATTCAATACAACCTACTCTAACAATTTCATTCATCACCTGATCAAGTGAAATGAAACAGCCAATGCAACCATGTAAGAATGTTGGCTGCTATCTTAATTCTCCGCAAGTGCTTGCTTATGAAGAACGAGAAATAACTACTGAAAGGCAACTCCCATGGAAGCTTTGAACCAAGTGGACTGCTGATAAAATTGCAAAGCACAAATTGACTGGATGACTGCAAGAATACTGTGAAAGGATCTTCATAAACATAGCTCTAGTTCAGATAATCTCCATACCTTGATCTTAAAATTTTCCTCACATCTGCGGTGCTTTTCTTTGGTGATTGCAGCAAGCTGTCAAAAGGATCCTGAAATTCATGAAAAACCAAACTCCGTTGCTGATTCCAGACAGAACAAAAGTCTCCTTTATCAATCTCCTCATATAAAAAATCTTTTGAACAACACAATGAAATTGACTTTTGAACAAGATTATTATCAACATTCTTTTCGGGCACATGGTTAGCTAATGGAGAAGAAATTTTACAGCAAACATCATCCAACACACGAGCAATAGGATCATTAAAAACTCGAGAAGACTGCTGCGTTGTATCCATTGAAACTGTCTGACATCCTACTGGCCGTTCATCTTTTTCTTGAGAGATATTACGAAGATTCTGCCTTATAAACTGAAATTCTTTGAAACAAAAGGGTACAGCATTTTCCTGCATCATCAAATCATGTATTTCATCTTCCACACCTTCATCTGTAATCTAACCTTCAATTTCATTTGGTGGCTGCAAATCTGATGCTATAGGCTGCTCAAGAGTTTTGTTATCTGTCTCATCCTCAACATTAACGCTGAGAGATTGCTGATTTCTTATAGGCTGTTCATTTGAAAATTTACTATGCAATTTTCCTCTCAAAAACTGAAATGATTCAAAACAAAATGGTACGGAGTCACCTTGTATCATTTGATCACATGTACCAGCTTCCAAGTCCTCATCTTCAGCTTGACAATCAATGGCACTCGAGGGCTGAAAATATGAATATGAGAAGTTTTGAACAAGGCTTTCATTGCCCTCAAGATGGTCCAAATCAAGACTTTTTGGCAGTTGATTTCTGATTGCATGGAAATTGTCTCTGATGAACTAAAATGAGTCAAAAAAAAAAGGCAAAGATCCTTCACTTACTTCAAAATTTGCTGCACTTTCCTCATCATTGCCATAGCTGATATGCATCGGTTGATCACTGTACTCGAGATGCTGAAAGTGAACTTCCTCCTCGCACAAACTAGCTGCTAATTCATCTGCAAGATTAGCTTCTGTTTGGAGAACATAATCATCATCATACTGATCGAAATGAGGCAAATCATCAAGCATACATGTCATATCAACAACTCTCTCTTCTTCAAGATGATCTACAAAGCAATCACTATGACAACTGGGATCATAAACAAAATGTTTTGGGTCAGCCGCTTGTTCTTGAATGTCATTTTCATTTTTTGCAGTCATTTTCCACACCATCTCTTCTATTGCATTTACGAAAAGATCAAGCTTTTCCTCTGAAGGTGTCAGCTACTCTAAAACATTCTTCTTTTCTTCTTCCTTCAACCTTGCCCTCAAGATCAGCAAATGAGCCTCTACATTTACTGCCTTGTTCTGCATCTCGTGAAGTGTTGCAATATTATTTTCTCTCAGCTGAAACTCCATTTCCGGATCAAAGGCACCTGGGTAGTGCAAGAGGGAAGATCTAGGAGAAGGTATTATATCAGCTGGCATCGAAAAATATACTTGGTTAAATCTGGCAGAAAACTGTTGTACTGTCTCTCCTAGCAGTCTTTTCAGCTGGTTATACTCTTCTATAATAAGGAAAGGATTCTGTCCAATCATCCACCTGTCAAGGAAAACTTTAACAAACTTCTGGAAATTTGAAATGCTCGCATCAGGCAGGGCTTTGAACCAACTCTTCACTTGGCCTTGCAAAGAAAGAGCAAAAAGCCTAATACTAACATCTTCGTCATCAACTTCAAAAAGATCTAGAAAATTCTCAACATTCTGCACATGTTGCTCAGCGTTGACATTGTTACATTCACCGTTAAATCTTGGTAGATATAGGTCATAATTTGCAGGGAAAGCATGAAGAACAGAAGGTAAAACAAGAGGTTTGTACCGATCTGGAATTTTACAAGGTATAGGGGTATGTACAAGAGCTGCGGGATCAGTTTTGTGTTCTTTAGGCTCATCACTCTGAAGAGAGTCATCATAATATGTTGGAAAAGTAAGGAGACCAGGATCAAAGGGAAACTCAGAATTTACACTTTTTGAATGGGTCGAGTGAAGATTTTGATCACCTTTCTCATACAACAAACACTGAAAAACTTTCAGGACAACTTCAAGACCAGCGAAAAAGTAATTTACAAGAAAGCAGACTAGATCCTGAATACCATTCCACTTTAGATACCTAAACTTTGTGTAAGATCCTTCCATTTTCGCAAAGAAAGAGTTAGTCCTCTAGTAGAGTCTCTACTTTGAATTGGAGTCACCAGGTGAAAGATTTCAGCCTTCTTATGTCTGATCGTTGTCCACCATCAACCATCAGATCAGAACTTGATACATGTACTGGGGCAATTTATAAGTTAAGTGTTACGATTACAAGCTAGACCGGAGATCGACTGAAGCAGTGTTTATCTACTATGCACTCGCAGAGCAAGAGCAGTTCGAAGGCTACCTGGCGTGACTTCAGACTCCGTCTGTAGCTATAAATCAAATAACACCCACAAGCAACCATGTTCTTCCCTAGTATGGTCGCCATTATGTTAGCGCTCAAATCTACCTTAGGCTGAAATAAGGTAAAACTCAAGGCTACATCAAACCACGCTCAGCCTCGTAGCTAGCCCTACGAGGACAGGAGAGGGCTCTCTCCGGGTCTATCTCAATAAATTGAGCAATAGGGTGTGATATGACTTATAATTGGTACTGATTTTAGGCTAGTAAAGAGATAGGAAAGATTGATTTTGATTTTTGGGTTTTTGTTGGAGAAATGGAAAAACAGTTTTTGGGTTCGGGGATAAGGCCAGATCTTTGCAGAATTCGAGTTGGGGTGAGGTAGGCAGTAGTCTTGATGCTTTTTTATTAAGTGTATGAATGGATCAGAACAAAAAGGAGCTAAAGACGGCAAGGGAGAACATGGATCCTCTCCAAACTAGCGAAAACATGTAAAACTAAACAAATCTAAAGGCAGAGCACTAAAATCAATGGATTCAACCTCATTTACTCATTCATTTAGTTTCAGAAGCATAAGAAAGGAATGGAATACATTAAACATGAAAAAAATTACAATAAACTGAGAGAAAACACCATCAAGAACTGAAAGCCACAAGAATCCCAACAGGTGGTGCAAAACCTCTGATCTTTCCTTAGCCAAAATATGAAAAAATATGTACAATAGTGTGCCAAACTTTTCCCAAGAGTCCAACCTATCCAACCTTTGGAAATGACTGAGAAAATACATCTTATAGACCTTTATAACCCCTTCCCATGCCTCTAGGGGTCGAATTCCTCCTTCTAGGAGCAGTTTCAACTAATTCTAAACAAGGAGCTAGAATATAGGCATCCAAACAACTTGCCTCTAAAAGGAAGGAAACTGATTCTTACATTTGATTTTTACCTTTTTAGGAGTGAATCATCTAGAATAGGTAAAAGTGAGTCCAAGTTACATGCCAACCATAAAATTACATCAAGATAAATCAAAAATTACATCCACAATCAAAACTGGTCCAACTGGCCGAAATCCTGAGCTGGAAGGTGAAAAATTGACCAAAAATCTATATGCGTAGCGCGCCTTTGGACCTATTTTTGGGGCACTTTATGGAGTCCAAATTGAGCTCATGATAGCTCATTGGAAAGCCCTATATGTTGGCTATCCAACCCAAGTGTAATTTTTCAATTTGGAGCTCCTTTTCCCCTCCAAAACTTCATTCTCCCAGAAGTACTTCCTGCTGGTGCAAAAGGTGGCAGAAAGGTGATTTTCATGGTGTTTTTGGGCCTTTTGATCATCCAAAACTTGATGAAATGATTTGGACATACTGGAGTATGCATAAATTTCCATGAAAAATCCAAAAATATAAAGTTTTCCTCCAGCAAGTGTCCCAATCATAAGCGAGCGCGTCGACACGCTACTCGTATGGCTGAAAAACCTGTTTTGAGACCAAAATTTTCCAAAATGACAAAAAATTCTCCAAATTCCTTGAAATTTGGACTGAGTTTCCTCTGTCATATGCAATGTTGGGCCAAGGAAGCATTCACCAAGATTCGGAGTGGATCATGTGTTTCACGACGTTTCAGTATCCTCCTGGTGCATGCAGTTTCAGTAGTGAAAACACTGTCTCTGTTGTGATGTGTCGGTCTCTGTCATGGTGTCACAATGTGTATGAAAAGTATGCTGATATGGTTATGATGAAAAAAAGAGTTTGGTATATGCTCCAATTTCATATGTGTCACATATATGTCAAGGTGCTATAGGAAATATCACAATGGGAAAAGGACTGTCACAAGGAGTTTGAATGGAAAATAGCCACTCCTTGACTACATGGGGATTTGACACATGAATAGGAATGAGTGTAGTGTAGTGTAGGTCAATAGAAATAGCCCTTGAAATGTTTGAAAATGTCAATGGAGTATGTGGACAAGTGAAAATGAGACTATGTCATAACATGAATAATGAGCAGTGTTAAAATGACAATGGAAATAATAATGACAGCAGTGATGTAATGGCAAAGAGAGGGCGTGGAAGCAGAGACACCACTGAAAATAGATGACACAGGCATATATATCAACATCATAAGCTTGGAAACCCCCACACAGTGACTATCATTTGCCTCAAAACCCCAAGAAGTGAATTTGGAAATAAACATAGGGTTTACATTTCTCCACATTAAACATTTGTTTCTCCACTTTCAAAACACCATAATCATGTCCAAAATTCACTGAGAAAACGTAAAGAACCTGCTTGCAAGCAGTTGGAGGCAGTTTGGCATCAATCTGGACGAAGGAGCGAAATTTTTTGGCTCTGAGATTATACACGTAGCGCGTCACCCAACGCGTAGCGCCAGTGTAATTTTACACTAAAAAATTTCGCTATACGCGTAGCGCGTCACCCAACGCTTAGCGCGCCAGCACAACACACAATTTGGCTTCAAAACTCATTTTTTTCACTTCCTTGATGTGTCTTGGCCTTTGCTGATGTTCAAACATGGAAAAACCAAGAAAATTTGATGTTGGAGAGAAATGGCAAATTTTTTTTGTGTTCTGGCCCAATGCGTAGCCCGCACTTTATATGCGTAGCGCGCTACATAGTGCATTTTCAGGAGAATTTTGGACGCCTTCCCGGTGTCCAAATTGAGCGTGTGATAGCTCGTTGGAAAGATCTTGGAGTATAATTTCCAACCCAAGTGGAATTGTTCAATTTGGAGTTCATTTACCATATCAGAAATCAAATATCCCAACACTACTTCCAGAAGGTGCATCAATTCTCCTGAGGCAACGGTATTATTGACATTTCTCCAAAACCATTATACCTGTGTAAAAAGTGAAGGAATTTTTTCTTCCTTGGCATGTTTTGGACAAAAGCCTCTCTCATTTTTCCAAAATTCATCTTTTATTACTCTGAAACATCATTTGAGTGAAACCTATCCCGATGTGTGGAACAAGGGATTTTGTCGAAATGAAGCGAAATGAAGGGGATAAGGGGCTTCTAAATTCTTGGGGAAAATTTTGGGAGTAGGGAGGGATGTTAGGAAGCAGGGGAAATTGGAATATCAGAGATTGAGTGAAGGGAAGGGGTCCAAAAGGGCAAAACACAGGCCTAGCCTAGAAAATTGCCAAGTTGTGGCAAAAAACTAGGGTTTGTGCAAAAATGAGGAATTTGGGGGATCTCAGTGATGGGAAGTGTTTAATAAGGTATATTAAGGATAGGGAAAGGTGTGTGAACATCAGGATACAAGTTTTTCCGATGATTTGACCATCCAAGAGAAATTACCTCCAAAACCCTAGGAGAGGGAAATGGACCTTACCTAGGCACAACTGAAGCATGAACGAGGTGTAAAATGACTCTTTGGAACCTGACATGATGATGGAAACCCTCTGAATAATGGTACACTCATCTGAATGGTGACATGGACCGACATTTGGACAACTTTGAAAAGAGTGAAAACAAACCCTAGACCTAATGCCTAGTGACCAAATTTTGCTTGAAGACTCACTGAAATGACAAAATTTGACCTTGACACCTTAAAATCACTTTGTAAGAGCATGTTTGATCACTGAAGGAAAGCTGCAAAGGTTGACTCTAACACAAGGACCCGGCTCATCGGAAGTTTTTTGTGCGTGGATTGGCTTGGGAGACTTCTTCACAGACCCTATGTGATGGATTTGAACAGTATGGGGAGATTGAATAAGGCGTTGTTATTATGGATAAGACATCAGGAAAGTCACAAGGATTTGGCTTTGTCACATTTAAGCATATGGATTCTGCTCAAAGGGCATTGAAAGAGCCTAGCAAGACTATTGATGGGAGGATTACTGTAAGCAATCTAGCAGACGTGGCAAGCACAGGTCCTGGTCAAAGTACATATCAGGCTCAAAGGAAACTTTACATTGGTGGTCTTTCATATGACACGGCCAATGATAATCTTTTAGAATTTTTTTCCAAATATGGAGAGATAGAAGAAGGTTCGGTTGCATATGATAAGAATACCAACAAATCTAGGGGATTTGCATTTGTGACATTCAAGACTGTGGAGGCTACAAAGCGGGCTCTTAAAGAGGTTAGGTGTTTATAGGTTTATGGTTTAGGGGGTTAAATGGGTTAGGGGTTGGGAATTAGGGATTAATGGGTTAGGGGTTAAGGGGTTATATGTTTAGGGTTTAGGGGATTAAATGGGTTAGGGGTTAATGGTTAAGGGTTTAGAGGTTTATGGTTTAGGGGTTAAATGGGTTAGGGGTTTAGAGGTTTAGGAAACCCTTGAAGCAACAAATACTCATATAGATAATGAGCTTCAAGATAAAAATCCCATAGACATGAAGAGTGTCATACGCCTTGTTAAAAAATGAGTAAATGAAATTGTGGATCTAAAAAAGAACTCTAGAGAAGATACCTATATTTAAATAACTTACAAACCATATTGCAGAAAAAAATTACTTCTTCAAAGCTAATTCGTTGAATTTGGAGGGCTTAGGGGATTGGGGGTTAGGGGTTAGGGGATTTAGGTGCATTTAGGAGTTAGGGGTTGAATAATGAGTTAGTAGTTAAGGGATTAGGGATTAGGGAACGGGTTTGGGCAGGTGCCCTCAAATGAAACAACAGGGCGCGCCTGACCGAATGAAGGCACAAGGGAGCAAACGAAAAACGGGCCTCACAGACGTGCACAAGGAACCCGTGCGGTCACAACTTAGCAAATTTGATATGGCCGCCCTCAAACGAAACGACCCAACCCGAACGCATTTGGGCAGGGGCCCTCACACAGTGCGACACGGTGTGCACGACCGAACGAAGGCACAAGGGAGAAAATGGAAAACGGGCTGCACGAATGTGAAAAAGGCACCCGTACGATCACAACTCAGCAAATTCGATACGGCCATCCTCAAACAAAACGACCCGACCCGACCTGAACGCGTTTGGGCGGGTTCCCTCACAATATGGCGCGCCCAACCAAACAAAGGCACAAGGGAGCAAAAAGCAAACTAACCGCGTGAACGTGCACAAGGCACCCATGCGGTCACAAGAGGTACTTAAGGAGTGTGACAAATTTGGTCGGTCGCCCTCACACGGCGCAACACGGCGTGCACAACCGAACGAAGGCACAAGGGAGAAACCGGCAAACGGGGGTTAAATGGGTTAGGGTTGGGAAATAGGGTTTAAGGGGTTAGGGGGTTAAGGGTTTAGAGGTTTAGGGTTTAGGGGGTTAAATGGGTTAGGGTTTTAGGGGTTTAGGGGGTTAAATGGGTTAGGGGTTAAGGGTTTAAGGGTTAGTGGTTAAGGGTTTAGAGGTTTAGGGTTTAGGGGTTAAATGGGTTAGGGATTTAGAGGTTTATGGTTTATGGGGTTAAATGGGTTAGGGTTTGGGAATTAGGGTTTAATGGGTTAGGGGTTAAGGGGTTATAAGTTTAGGGTTTAGGGGGTTAAATGGGTTAGGGGTTTAGGGGTTAGGGGATTTAGCAGTTAAGGATTTTAGGGGTTAGAAGTTAGGGGCTAATGGGGTTAGGTTTTATGGGGTTAGATGGGTTAGGGGTCAGGAATTAGGGTTTAAGGGGTTAGGATTAAGGGTTTAATGGTTTAGGGTTTAAGGGGTTAGGGGTTAAGGGTTTATAGGTTTAGGCTGGTTTAGGGGGTTAAATGGGTTAGGGGTTTACTAAGGGTTTAGGGGATTAAATGGGTCAGGGGTTAAGGTTTTAGGGGTTAGTGGTTAAGGGTTTAGAGGTTAATGTTTTAGGGGTTAAATGGGTTATGGGTTTAGAGGTTTAGGGGGTTAAATGGGTTAGGGGTTAAGATGATAGTTTCATTGTTATATGTTTGTGTACATTAGTTGCTTATTCTTTGCATCTCAATGTAACAAGGATATAGTGAGAGGATTGGAGGGTAGAGAGAGAGAGAGAGAGGGAGATTGGGGAAGAGAGAGGGAGGTATAAGGAGAGAAAGGGAGAGAGAAGAAGGACAAGAGATAGGACTTAAGAGAGAGATGGAAACAATATCATAGAAGAAAGAATATGTGACCAAATTACTCTATATGGAGATGGGAGATAGGGGCACCCTACGTACCTACCTACCTACGCTTTTCCTTGAGCAGCCTCACACAGCACGACCTGACCCGACCCGACCTGACCCAACCCGCCCAAACATGTTTCCTTGGGCACCCTTAATTACAATACGGCACAAACCGACCTGACCTAATCCGAACTCATTTCCAGCTAATTGGGCGCCATCACACGACTTGACTCGACACATACGAATGTGTTTCCTTGGGCGGCCTCACACAACAAGACTCAATCACGGTGCGACATGGCGACCTCACACGGTGCAACACGACGAATGATGCCACAGGGGAGCAAACGGTAAACAGGCTTTCCGAGCGTGCATAAGGCACTTGGGTGGTCACAACTTAGCAAAACTGATACGGGCACCCTCGAACGAAATGACTCGACCCGAACGCGCCCAGTCGGGCAACCTCACACGGCGCGACACGGCACGCCCGACCGAACGATGCCTCAAGGGAGAAAATGGAAAAAAGGCCACCAGAACGTGCACAAGATGGCACTCGGGCGGTAACAACTTAGCAAAACTGATACGGGCGGCCTCGAACGAAATGGCCCGACCCGCGGCCTCGAACAAAACAGCCTGACCCGACCCGAACGTGCCCGATCAGGAGACTTCACACAGCGCGACACAGTGCGCTCGACTGAACAATGCCACAAGGGAGAAATCGGCAAACGGGCTACCCGAATGTGCACAAGGCACCCAGGCAGTCACAACTTAGCAAAACTGATACAAGCACCCTCAAACGAAACGACCCAACCCGAACGTGCCCGGTCAAGCGACCTCACACAGCGCGTCACGAAACGAACCGACGAACGATGCCACAAGGGAGAAAAGAGAAAATGGGCCACTCAAACATGCATAAGGCACCCGAGCGGTCACAACTTAGCAAAATTGATACGGGCGCCCTCGAATGAAACAACCTGACCTAAACGCGCTCGGTTGGGCGACCTCACACGACGCGACATGGCTCGCCCGAATGAATGATGCCATAAGGGAGAAAATGGAAAAGGGGCCACCCGAACATGCACAAGGCACTCGGGTGGTGATCACAACTTAGAAAAACTGATACGGGCGCCTTCAAACGAAACGGCTTGACCCGAACACGCTTGGTCGGGCGACCTCACACGGCGCGACACGACACGCCCAAATGAACGATGCCACAAGGGATCAAATGGAAAATGGGCCACCCAAATGTGCACAAGCTAGCACCTGGGCAGTCACAACTTAGCAAAACTGATATGGCCACCCTCGAACAAAACGGCCAGACCCGAACGCGCTCGTTCGGGCGGCCTCACACAGCGGGACATGATGCGCCGAAACGAATGATGCCACAAGGGATCAAATGGAAAATGGAAAATAGAAAGCGGGCCACCCGAACATGCACAAGGCACCCGGGCAGTCACAACTTAGCAAAACTGATATGGGTGCCCTCGATCGAAACAACACAACCCAACCCGAACGTACCTGGTCGGGCGACCTCACACGGCGCGACACAACGCGCTTGACTGAACGATGCCACAAGGGAGAAAATGGAAAACGAGTTGCCTGAACGTGCACAAGGAACATGGGAGGTCACAACTTCGCAAAACTGATACGGGCACCCTCGAACAAAACGACCTGACCTGAACGCACCCGGTCGATCGACCTCAAACGGCACGACACGAAACGGACCGACGAACGATGCCACAAGGGAGCAAACAACAAATGGGGTACCCGAACATGCACAAGGCACCTGGGCGGTCACAACTTAGCAAAACTGATACGGGCGCCCTCGAACGAAACGACCCGACCTGAACGCGCCCGGTCGGGCGACCTCACACGGCATGACACAGCGCGCCCGATCGAACGATGCCACAAGAGATAAAATGGAAAATGGGCCACCGAAACGTGCACAAGCTAGCACCCAGGTGGTCACAACTTAGAAAAACTGATACGGGTGACCTCGAACGAAACGGCCCAACCCGACCTGAACACACCTGGTCGGGCGACCTCACACAGCGCGACACGGCGCGCCTGACCGAACGATGCCACAAGGGAGCAATCAGAAAACGGGCCACCCGAACGTTCACAAGGCACCCAAGCAGTCACAACTTAGCAAAACTGATACGGGCGCCCTCGAACGAAACGACTCGACCCGAACACACCCGGTCGAGCGACCTCACATGGTGCGACACGAAACGAAACGACGAACGATGCCACAAGGGATAAAACAACAAATGGGCCACCCAAACGTGCATAAGGCACCCAAGCGGTCACAACTTAGCAAAACTGATACGGGCACCCTCGAATGAAATGACCCAACCTGAACGCGCCCGTTCGGGCGACCTCACACGGCGCGCCCGAATGAACGATGCCACAAGGGAGAAAATGGAAAACGGGCCACCCAAGCATGCACAAGGCACCTGGGCGATGATCACAACTTAGCAAAACTGATATGGGCGCCTTTGAACGAAATGGCCCGACCCGAACGAGCTTGGTCAGGCGACCTCACATGGTGCGACACTACGCACCCAAACGAACGATGCCACAAGGGATCAAACGGCAAACGGGCCACCCGAATGTGCACAAGCTGGCACCCGGGTGGTAACAACTTAGCAAAACTAATACGACCGCCCTCTAACGAAACGGCTCGACCCGAACGCGCCCGGTCGGGTGACCTCACACGACGAGACAAGGCGCGCCCAAACGAACGATGCCATAAGGGATCAACTGGAAAACAGGCCACTCAAACGTGCACAAGGAAAACATAAAACGGAAAACAGGTTGCCTGAATGTGCACAAGGCACCCGGGCAGTCACAAATTAGCAAAATTGATACGGGCGCCCTCAAACGAAATGGCCAGACCCGACCCGAACGTGCCTGGTCGGGCGACCTCACACGGCACGACACGGCGCGCCCGACCGAATGATGCCACAAGGGAGAAAACAGTAAATGGGCCGCCCGAACGTGCACAAGGCACCCGGGTGGTTACAACTTAGAAAAACTGATACGGGTACCCTCGAACAAAACGACCCGACCCGACGCGCCCGATCGAGCGACCTCACATGGCGCGACACGAAACGGACCGACGAACGAAGCCACAAGGGCGAAAATAGCAAACAGGGCACTCGAACGTGCACAAGGCACCTGAGCGGTCACAACTTAGCAAAACTGATACGCGTGCCCTTGAACGAAACGACCTGACCTGAATGCGCCCAGTCGGGCGACCTCACACGGCGCGCCCAAATGAACAATGCCACAAGGGAGAAAACGAAAAATGGGCCACCCGAACGTGCACAAGGCACCCGAGCGGTGACCACAACTTAGCAAAACATATACGGGCGTCCTTGAACGAAACGACCCGACTCGAACGTGCCCGGTCGGGCGACCTCACATGGCGCGACACAGCACGCCTAAGCGAACGATGCCACAAGGGATCAAATGGAAAATGGGACACCCGAATGTATACAAGCTGGCACCCGAGTGGTCACAACTTAGCAAAATTGATATGGGCGCCCTCAAACGAAATGGCCTGACCTGAACACGCCCGGTCGGGTGACCTCACACAGTGCAACATGGCGCGCCCAAACGAACAATGCCACAAGGGATCAAACGGAAAACGGGCCACCCGAACGTGCACAAGGGAAACGGAAAATGGAAAATGGGCCGCCCAAATGTGGACAAGGCACCCGGGCGGTCACAACTTAGCAAAACTGATACGGGCGCCCTTGAACGAAACGGCTCGACCCAACCTGAACGCGTCCGGTCGGGCAACCTCACACAGCGCGACACAACGCGCCTGACCTAATGATGCCACAAGGGAGAAAACGGCAAACGGGCCGCTCAAATGTGCACAAGGCACTCGGGTGGTCACAACTTAGCAAAACTGATATGGGCGCCCTCAAACGAAATAGCCCGACCCGACCCGTACACGTCCGATCGGGTGACCTCACACGGCACGACACGATGTGCCTGAACAAACAATGCCACAAGGGAGAAAACAGAAAATATTCCACCCAAACGTGCACAAGGCACTCGGGTGGTCACAACCTAGCAAAACTGATATCGGCTCCCTCGAACTAAACGGCTCGACCCGAACGCGCTCGGTCGGGCGACCTCACACGTCGCGGCACGGTGCGCCCGAATGAACGATGCCACAAGGGAGAAAATGGCAAACAGACCACCCAAACATGCACAAGACACCCAGGCGGTCACAACTTAGCAAAACTGATACGGGCGCCCTCGAACGAAACGACCCGACTCGACATGAACACGCCTGGTCAGGCAACCTCACACGGCGCGACACGGCGCGCCCAACCGAACGATGCCACAAGGGAGAAAATGGAAAACGGGCCACTCGAACATGCACAAGGCACTCGGGCAGTCACAACTTAGCGAAACTGATACGGGCACCCTTGAACGAAATGACCTGAATGCGCCTGGTCAGGCGACCTCACACGACGCACCCGAACAAATGATGCCACAAGGGAGAAAATCACAAACAAGCCACCCGAACGTGCACAAGGCACCCGAGCAGTCACAACTTAGCAAAACTGATACAGGCGCCCTCGAATGAAATGGCTCGACCCGACCCGAACGCGCCTGGTCGGGTGACCTCACACGAAGCGACATGGCGCGCCAAGTCGGGCGACCTCACACGAAGCAACATGGCGCGCCTGACCGAACGATGCCACAAGGGAGCAAACAGAAAACGGGCTACCTGAATGTGTACAAGGCACCCAAGCGGTCACAACTTAGCAAAACTAATACGGGCGCCCTTGAACAAAACGGCCCTACCCGACCCGAATGCACCTGGTCGGGCGACCTCACACGATGCGACATGATGCACCCGAACAAACGATGCCACAAGGGAGAAAACGGAAAATGGGCCACCCGAACGTGCACAAGGCACCTGGGCAATTACAACTTAGCAAAACTGATATGGGCACCCTCGAACGAAATGACCCGACCCGAACGCGCCCGGTCGGGCAACATCACACGACACGACACGACGCGCCCGACCGAACGATGCCACAAGGGAGAAAATGACAAACGGGTCACCCAAACGTGCACAAGGCACCCAGGCAGTCACAACTTAGAAAAACTGATACGGGTGCCCTCGAACGAAACAGCCCAACTCGACCCGAACACGCCCGGTCGGGCGACCTCACATGGCGCGACACGACACGCCCAAACGAACAATGCCACAAGAGAGAAAACGGCAAACAGGTCACCCGAATGTGCACAAGGCACCCGGGTGGTCATAACTTAACAAAACTGATACGGGAGGCCTCGAACGAAATGGCCCAACTCGAATGCCCCCGGTCGGGCGACCTCACACGGCGCAACACGACGTGCCTAACTGAACGAATATGCCACAAGGGAGCAAACAGCAAACGGGCTGCCTGAACGTGCACAAGGCACCCGGGTGATCACAACTTAGAAAAACTGATACAAGTGCCCTCGAACAAAACGGCCCAACTAGAACGCGCCTGGTCGGGTGACTTCACATGGCGCGACACGGCGCGCCCGACCAAACGATGCCACAAGGGAGCAAGTGGCAAAAAGGCCACCCGAACGTGCACACGACACTTGGGTGATCACAACTTAGCAAAATTGATACGGGAACCCTCGAATGAAACAACCTGACCCGAACGCGCCCGATAAGGCGACGTCGCACGGTGCGACACGATGCGCCCAACTGAATGATGCCACAAGGGAGAAAACAGCAAATGGGCCACTCGAATGTGCACAAGGCACCCTGGCGATCCCAACCTAGAAAAACTGATATGGGCGCCCTTGAAAGAAACGGCCCGAACCGAACGCGTCAGGTCGGGCGACCTCACACGGCGCGACACCGCGCGCCCGACCGAACGATGCCACAATGGAGCAAACGGAAAACGAGCCACCCGAACGTGCACAAGGCACCCGGGCAGTCATGAATTAGCAAAATTGATACGGGCGCCCTCGAATGAAATGGCCCGACCTGAACACGCCCGGTTGGGCGACCTCACATGGCACGACACGACACGCCTGACTGAACGAATATGCCACAAGGGAGCAAATGGAAAACAGGCCTATGGTGTATGACTGCGGGTGAAGCCACCCGATGGTGTATGAATGCGGGTGTTTTGTGGTCGGTAGGCCTAGCTAATTCACAACCTCTGTTGAAATGAGGTTCTTTTGGCTCTTGTTTTCGACAATGAACTGCAACGAAGAACCCTTCACCCACATCTATGAGTGGAAGAGGCGATCCCCCTCCTCTGGATCTTCGGGCTCATCCTTATGGATCTTGGTGGTGGTAACAGTGGCACTGGGCTCTACATCAATCATTTGCTTCCCTTTGTCATTCCCCTTATCGGGTTCTGACTTAGAATCAGAGCATGCATCTTGTTAGCACTCATTTTTTCACCCTCGAAAGTTGTCTTTCATGATCATTTTTTGGCTATGATTCGTTATGCCTTCACTATATTCACCATTTTCCGTCATTATCATATACCTCGATTTTTCTAAAAAGCCCTAAATTACCCCAATCTGGCCATTTGCATGCTAAAATATATGAAATCCTATTTTTCCTAAACTACCTTAATGATTGTCCTATCTATTTCCCTCTTTTTCCATTTTTGTAAAAAATCTCAAAATGCCCTAATCCTATCGTATTCTAGCTTATTTTACTGGGAAAATAAAAAAGTGTATATCAATTTTATATTTAATATAAAATTGTTCGTATTCTAGCTTATTTTATTGGGAAAATAAAAAAGTGTATATCAATTTTATATTTAATATAAAATTGTTTATATTTTTAATAAAATTGTGGGCTTTTTACAAATTGTTTATATTTTTAATAAAATTGTGGGCTTTTTACAAATTGTTTATATTTTTAATAAATTTGTGGGCTTTTTACTCGCAATAAAAAAGTGTATATCAATTTTATATTTAATATAAAATTGTTTATATTTTTAATAAAATTGGGGGCTTTTTACAAATTGTTTATATTTTTAATAAAATTGTGGGCTTTTTACTCCGTCGAGCCCCTCGCTCAACCCAAGCACCTACACTAATCACCACAGGACCGAAGCCAAGAACCACAAGCTAAACCACAACCAAATCCAAGTCATGAGGGGAGGGGCTGAGCACATGCGTTGAGTCCCAATTGATTGTATGAGTGTGCATAGCCTTCAGCTCGCAGTCGAAACATGTAAAACCTCAACACGTATATAAACACCAATATCGCTTATACGCCCGGTGAATGTAGGATTATCCCACCGAACACCTTTGCTACCAACTGTCGCAAGAGCGACACTCTGCCACCAACCGTCGCAAGAGCGACACATTGACACCAATCGTCGCAAGAGCGACACTTTGCCACCAACCGTCGAAAGAGCGACACATTGCCACCAACCGTCACAAGAGCGACACTTTTCCACCAACCATTGCAAGAGCGACACTTTGCCACCAACCGTCGCAATAGCGACGCCTTCCTCTAAATGTTGCAATAGCGACACCTTCCTCTAAACGTCGCAATAGCGACACCTTGTCTCTGTAACGTCGCAATAATGACATATTTCATAAATATGTCGCAATTATGACACTTTTTTGAAAATGTCGCAAGACCGACACTTACCTCTAAGTGTCGCAATACCGACACTTGTCTCCAAACGTCATTATAGCGACACTTTGTGGCGGGATTTGAAAAATATATAAAATTTGGGGAAATTTCTGACATTTCGTCAAAAGTGTCGGAACTAAAGTGTCGGAATTTCCGCCAAATGTACTAGTGTTGTTTACAGACAGAATGGAAATAAACAGCTAGGGCACTGGTAGGCTTATCTCTGAGAAGATATGTGGCGGCTACAGGCCTATGAACTGTGTTACAAAACAACTGACTAAAACATGCTTATAGAAATAATGGAAATGGACGAGCTAGGGCACTGGTAGCATATCCCTAAGAAGAGATGTGATGGATACCAGCCCCTGAACTGTCTTACAATGAGGCTCGAAGGCCTATTTATTGTTGAGAAACAATGCAAATCCTGAAACATCCAAAAATCTAACCCTAGGAGATGAAGCGCCAAAACTGTGGGTCCCGTTTGACTAAATTGGTGTTTCAACTTCCCGGGTACGTAACTTTGGCATCCGATCTCCATTTGATGTGCTCAATAGCTCGTTAGAAATATCTATCTGAGGACTAAAAATTTTGATTGAGAAACATCTAGCTATGGCCCATGTTTCTCCCCATTTTCCCAAAAAGCGTCATTTAGGGCCTCAAAACGGCTCTGAAAGTTCACGACCTGAAAAATTGCTATAAATAGTAAGTTATGCTTAAACTTACAAAGTGGAATAACTGATGGCCGGGGTTAAAATGGACTCGGTGGGTGGCCACCAATATCCACTTGGATCATTAAGTCCCCAAACCGGCTCCAGGAGTGCAGGACCCAAAAACCTACTAAAAATAGTAAGTTGTGCTGAAGTTGAAAAATTAAAAGAATTGATGTTGCGAGTCCAAATAGAATAGGTGGGTGGCCATCGATATCCACCTGGATCATTCCTCCCTCCTTAAGAAGCAATGGTATCCATTGTGTTAATTTTTTCAATGGGGGTGGCAGAAATTCTGCTGAACTTGGTGTTGGATTTGTCCAAGATGTCGCGAACCTATTGGCGGATGTGCTGGATGTAGATGTCTCGTCGGTGGGAAGCCGTTGAAGGATCTGGGAAAATTTATCCATCATCGTGTTCCTCTATTTCTCAAGGGCCTCCTCGAGCAATATTTTGATAGGATCTCCTGCTCCCTCGTCTTTCTCTCCTTTCGCCATGGGGGGTTGTCGGGGTTGCGACTTTGAACTCCTTATACCCTGGCCACGTTGGGGACATGAAAGAAAAATAGAGAAAGAGCAGACCGCTCAGATACCACTGATCCGGATTTATGCAGGAATGCAAGAGAATACACATATAGCCATAGATACAGAGATGCATCGAAAATAATGCTTCATTTTATTGGAATCAAATGACTGAAATAAACTAGCTAGGGCGCTGGTAGCGTATCTCTTAGAAGAGATGTGGTGGCTACAGGCCTCTGAACTATGTTACATAAATGAAAGTTGTTTACAGACAGAATGGAAATAAACCACTAGGGCGCTGGTAGGCTTGTCTCTAAGAAGAGATGTGGCGGATACAGGCCTATGAACTATGTTACAAAACAACTAACTGAAACATGCTTATAGAAATAATGGAAATGGACGAGCTAGGGCACTGGTAGCATATCCCTGAGAAGAGATGTGATGGCTAACAGCCCCTGAAATGTCTTATAATGAGGCTCAAAGGCCTATTTATTGTTGAGAAATAATGTAAATCCCAAAACGTCCAAAAACCTAACCCTAGAAGATGAAGCGCCAAAATTGTGGGTCTCGTTTGGGTAAATTGGTGTTTCAACTTCCCAGGGATGTAAATTTGGCATTCGATCTTCGTTTGACGTGCTCAATAGCGAGTTAGAAATATATATCCGAGGAGTACAACTTTTGAGTGAGAAAAATCCATCTATGACCCTTGTTTCTCTCCATTTTCCCAAAAAGCGTCATTTAGGGCCTCAAAACGGCTCTAGAAGTTCAGGACCCGAAAAACTGCTATAAATAGTAAGTTGTGTTGAAACTTACAAACTGAAATAACTGATGGTGGGGGTTCAAATGGACTTGGTGGATGGCCACCAATATCCACCTAGATCATTAAGTCCCCAAAACGGCTCCGGGAGTGCAGGAACTGAAAACCTGCTAAAAATAGTAAGTTGTGCTTAAGCTGAAAAACTAAAAGAATTGATGCTACGGGTCCAAATGGAATAGGTGGGTGGCCACCGATATCCACCTAGATCATTCCTCCCTCCTTAGGAAGCAATGGTCTCCGTTTCGTTAAGTTCCTCCATGGGGGGGGGGGCGAATTTTGCTGAACTTGGTGTTGGATTTTTCCAGGATGTCGCGAACCTGTTGGCAAACATGCTGGATGTAGATGTGCCATCGGTGGGCAGTCGTTGAAAGATCTGGGAAAATTTATCCATCATTACATTCTTCTATTTCTCAAACGCCTCCTCGAGCACGATTCTGATAGGATCTCCTGCTCCCTCGTCTTTCTTTCCTTCCGCCATGGGGTTTGTCGAGGTTGCGAGTTTGAACTCCTTATACCCTGGCCGCGTTAGGGACATGAAAGAAAAACAGAGAAAGAGCAGAATGCTCTGATAACACTGATCCAGCTTTATGTAGGAATGCAATAGAATACACATATAGCCATAGAGACAAAGATGCAGTGGAAATAATTCTTCATTTTATTAAAATCAAATGACTGAAATAAACTAGCTAGGGCACTGGTAGCATATCTCTGAGAAGAGATGTGGCGGCTACAGGCCTCTGAACTGTGTTACATAAATGAAAGTTGTTTACAGAGAGAATGGAAATAAACAGCTAGGGCATTGGTAGGCTTATCTCTAAGAAGAGATGTGGCGGCTACAGGCCTATGAACTGTGTTACAAAACAACTGACTAAAACATGCTTATAGAAATAATGGAAATGGACGAGCTAGGGCACTGGTAGCGTATTCCTGAGAAGAGATGTGATGGCTACCAACCCCTGAATTGTCTTATAATGAGGCTCGAAGGCCTATTTATTTTTGAGAAACAATGCAAATCCTGAAACTTCCAAAAATCTAACCCTAGGAGATGAAGCGCCAAAACTGTGGGTCCCATTTGACTAAATTGGTGTTTTAACTTCCCAGGGATGTAACTTTGGCATCCGATATCCGTTTGACGCGCTCAATAGCTCATTAGAAATATCTATCTGAGGACTACAAATTTTGAGTGAGCAACATCAGTCCAAGACTCATGTTGATCCCTATTTTCCCAAAAAAACGTCATTTAGGGCCTCAATACGGCTCTGGAAGTTCAGGACCCAAAAAACTACTATAAATAGTAAGTTGTGCTGAAACTTACAAACTGAAATAACTGATGGTGGGGGTTCAAATGGACTCGGTGGGTGGCCACCAATATCCACCTGGATCATTAAGTCCCCAAAACGGCTCCGCGAGTGTAGGACCTGAAAACCTGCTAAAAATAGTAAGTTGTGCTTAAGCTGAAAAATTGAAAGAATTGATGTTGCAGGTCCAAATGGAATAGGTGGGTGGGCACCGATATCCACCTAGATCATTCCTCTCTCCTTAGGAAGCAATGGTCTCAATTCCTCCATGGGGGGGGGGGGGGGCAAATTCTGCTGAACTTGGTGTTGGATTTGTCCAAGATGTCGCGAACATGTTGGCAGACATGCTGGATGTAGATGTGCCATCGATGGGCAGCCGTTGAAGGATCTGGGAAAAGTTATCCATCTTCGCGTTCCTCTATTTCTCGAGGGCCTCCTTAATCAATATTTTGATAGGATCTCCTACTCCCTCGTCCTTCTTTCCTTCCGCCATGGGGGGTTGTCGGGGTTGCGAGTTTGAACTCCTTATACTCTAGCCGCGTTGGGGACATGAAAGAAAAACAGAGAAAGAGCAGACCACTCTGATACCACTGATCCAAATTTATTTTGGAACGCAAGAGAATACACATATAGCCATAGATACAGAGATGCAGCGGAAATAATGCTTCATTTTATTAAAATCAAATGACTGAAATAAACTAGCTAGGGCGCTGGTAGCATATCTCTGAGAAGAGATGTGGCAGCTACAGGCCGCTGCACTGTGTTACATAAATGAAAGTTGTTTATAGAAAAAATGGAAATAAAAATCTAGGGCGCTGGTAGGCTTATCTCTGAGAAGAGATGTGGCGGTTGCATGCCTATGAACTGTGTTACAACACAACTGACTGAAACATGCTTATAGAAATAATGGAAATGGACGAGTTAGGGCACTGGTAGCATATCCCTGAGAAGAGATGTGATGGCTACCAGCCCTTGAAATATCTTACAATGAGGCTAGAAGGCCTATTTATTGTTGAGAAACAATGTAAATCCTGAAACGTCCAAAAACCTAACCCTAGGAGATGAAGCGCCAAAATTGTGGGTCTCGTTTGGGTAAATTGGTGTTTCAACTTCCCAGGGACATAACTTTGGCATCCGATCTCCATTTGACGTGCTCAATAACTCGTTAGAACTATCTATCCGAGGACTACAATTTTGGAGTGAGAAACATCCATCTGCAACCCATGTTGCTCCCTGTTTTCCCAAAAAGCATCGTTTAGGGCCTCAAAACGGCTCTAGAAGTTCAGGACCCGAAAAACTGCTATAAATAATAAGTTGTGCTGAAACTTAAAAACTGAAATAACTGATGGTGGGGGTTAAAATGGACTCGGTGGGTGGCCACCAATATCCACCTGGATCACTAAGTCCCCAAAACGGCTCCAGGAGTGCATGACCCGAAAACCTACTAAAAATAGTAAGTTGTGCTGAAGCTGAAAAACTGAAAGAATTGATACTGCGGGTCCAAATGGAATAGGTGGATGGCCACCAATATCCACCTGGATCATTCCTCCCTCCTTAGGAAGCAATGGTCTCCATTGGATTAAGTTCCTCAATGGGGAGGGGGGGCAAATTCTGCTGAACTTGGTGTTGAATTTGTCCAGGATGTCGCGAACATGTTGGTAAACGTGTTGGATGTAGATGTGTCTTAGGTGGGCAGTTGTTGAAGGATCTGGGAAAAGTTATCCATCATCACGTTCCTCTATTTCTTGAGGGCCTCCTCAAGAAATATTTTGATAGGATCTCCTGCTCCCTCGTCTTTCTTTCCTTCCGCCATGGGGGGTTGTCGTGGTTGCGAGTTTGAACTCCTTATACCCTGACCGCGTTGGGGACATGAAAGAAAGTTAGAGAAAGAGCATACTGCTTTGATACCACTGATCCATATTTATGCAGGAACACAATAGAATATACATATAGCCATAGATACAGAGATGCAGCGAAAAATAATGCTTCATTTTATTAAAATCAAATGACTGAAATAAACTAGCTAGGGCGCTGGCAGCGTATCTCTAAGAAGAGATGTGGCAGATACAGGCCTCTGAACTGTGTTACATAAATGAAAGTTGTTTACAGAGAGAATGGAAATAAATAGCTAAGGCACTGGTAGGCTTATCTCTGAGAAGAGATGTGGCAGCTACAGGCTTATGAACTGTGTTACAAAACAACTGAATGAAACATGCTTATAGAAATAATGGAAATGGACGAGCTAGGGCACTGGTAGCGTATCCCTGAGAAGAGATGTGATGGCTACCAACCCCTCAACTATCTTACAATGAGGCTCGAAGGCCTATTTATTTTTGAGAAACAATGCAAATCCTAAAACGTCCAAAAATCTAACCCTAGGAGACGAAGCACCAAAATTGTGGGTCCCGTTTTGGTAAATTGGTGTTTCAACTTTCTGAGGACATAACTTTGGCATCCGATATTCGTTTGACTCGCTCAATAGCTTGTTAGAAAGATCTATCCGAGGAATACAACTTTTGAGTGAGAAACATCAGTCCACGACCCATGTTTCTCCCTATTTTCCCAAAAAGCGTCGTTTAGGGCCTGAAAACGGCTCCGGAAGTTGAGGACCCGAAAAACTGCTATAAATAGTAAGTTGTGTTGAAACTTACAAACTGAAATAACTAATGGTGGGGGTTAAAATAGACTCGATGGGTGGCCACAAATATCCACCTGGATCATTAAGTCCCCAAAACGGCTCTAGGAGTGCAGGACCCGAAAACCTGCTAAAAATAGTAAGTTGTACTTAAGCTAAAAAACTAAAAGAATTGATGCTAAGGGTCCAAATGGAATAGGTGGGTGGCTGCCGATATCCACCTGGATCATTCCTCCCTCCTTAGGAAGCAATGGTCTCCATTGTGTTAATTTCCTCCATGGGGGGTGGGGGGGAATTCTGTTGAACTTGGAGTTGGATTTGTCCAGGATGTCTCGAACCTGTTTGCGGACATGCCGGATGTAGATGTGTTGTCGATGAGCAGCCGTTGAAAGATCTGGGAAAAGTTATCCATCATCGCATTCCTCTGTTTCTTGAGGGCCTCCTCGAGCAAGATTTTGATATGTTCTCCTGCTCCCTCGTCTTTATTTCCTTCCGTCATGGGGGTTGTCGGGGTTGCAAGTTTGAACTCCTTATACCCTTGCCGCGTTGGGGACATGAAAGAAAAAACAGAGAAAGAGTAGACCACTCTGATAACACTGATCCGAATTTATGCAGGAACGCAAGAGAATACACATATATCCATAGATATAGAGATGCAGTGGAAATAATTCTTCATTTTATTAAAATCAAATGACTGAAATAAACTAGCTAGGGCACTGGTAGCATATCTTTGAGAAGAGATGTGGCGGCTACAAGCCTATGAACTGTGTTACATAAATGAAAGTTGTTTACAGACAGAATGTAAATAAACAGCTAGGGTTCTGGTAGGCTTATCTCTGAGAAGATATGTGGTAGTTGCATGCCTATGAACTGTGTTACAACACAACTGACTAAAACAAGCTTATAGAAATAATGGAAATGTACGAGCTAGGGCACTGGTAGCGTATCCCCGAGAATAGATGTGATGGCTACCAGCCCCTGAACTGTCTTACAATGAGGCTTGAAGGCCTATTTATTGTTGAGAAACAATGTAAATCCTGAAACATCCAAAAACCTAACCCTAGGAGATGAAGTGCCAAAATTGTGGGTCTCGTTTGGGTAAATTGGTGTTTCAACTTCCCGGGGACGTAACTTTGGAATCCGATCTCCATTTTACGCGCTCAATAGCTCGTTAGAAATATCTATCCGAGGACTGCAAATTTTGAGTGAGAAAAATCAGTCTATGACCCATGTTGCTCCCCGTTTTCCCAAAAAGCATTGTTTATCGCCTCAAAACGGCTCTAGAAGTTTAGGACCCAAAAAACTACTATAAATAGTAAGTTGTGCTGAAACTTACAAAATGAAATAACTGATAGTGGGGATTCAAATGGACTCGGTGGGTGGCCACCAATATCCACCTGGATCATCAAGTCCCCAAAACGGCTCTAGAAGTGCAGGACCCGAAAACCTGCTAAAAATAGTAAGTTGTGCTTAAGCTAAAAAACTGAAAGAATTGATGTTGCGGGTCCAAATGGAATAGGTGGGTGGCCACCGATATCCACTTAGATCATTCCTCCCTCCTTAGGAAGCAATGGTCTCCATTGCGTTAAGTTCCTCCATTGGGGCGGGGGCGGGGGGGGGGAATTCTGCTGAACTTGGTGTTGGATTTGTCCAAGATGTCGCGAACCTGTTGGCAAACGTGTTGGATGTAGATGTGCCGTCGGTGGGCAGTCGTTGAAGGATCCGAGAAAATTTATCCATCATCTCGTTCCTCCATTTCTCGAGGGCCTCCTCGAGCAAGATTTTGATAGGATCTCCTGCTCCCTCATCTTTCTTTCCTTCCGCTATGGGGAGTTGTCAGAGTTGCGAGTTTGAACTCCTTATACCCAGGCCGCGTTGGGGACATGAAAGTGAAAACTGCTTTGATACCACTGATCCGGATTTATGCAGGAACGCAAGAGAATACACATATAGCCATAGATACAGAGATGCATCAGAAATAATGCTTCATTTTATTAAAATCAAATGACTGAAATAAACTAGCTAGGGCACTGGTAGCATATCTCTGAGAAGAGATGTGGCGGCTACAGGCCTCTGAACTGTGTTACATAAATGAAAGTTATTTACAGACAGAATGGAAATAAAAATCTAGGGCACTGGTAGGCTTATCTCTGAGAAGAGATATGGCGGTTGCATGTCTATGAATTTTCTTACAACACAACTGACTGAACCATGCTTATAGAAATAATGGAAATGGACGAGCTAGGGCACTGGTAGCGTATCCCTAAGAAGAGATGCGATGGCCACCAGCCCCTAAACTATCTTACAATGAGGCTTGAAGGCCTATTTATTGTTGAGAAACAATGTAAATACCAAAACGTCCAAAAACAGTGAAGCGCCAAAACTGTGGGTCTCGTTTGGGTAAATTGGTGTTTCAACTTCCCGGGGACGTAACTTTGGCATCTGATCTTCGTTTGACGCGCTCAATAGCTCGTTAGAAATATCTATCTAAGGACTACAAATTTTGAGTGAGAAACATCTGTCTATGTCCCATGTAGCTCCCCGTTTTCCCAAAAAGCATCGTTTAGGGCCTCAAAATGGCTCCGGAGTTCAGGATCCGAAAAACTGCTATAAATAGTAAGTTGTGCTGAAACTTACAAACTGAAATAACTAATGGTGGGGGTTCAAATGGACTCTTTGGGTGGCCACCAATATCCAAATGGATCATTAAGTCCCCAAAATGGCTCCAGGAGTGCAAGACCCGAAAACTTGCTAAAAATAGTAAGTTGTGCTGAAGCTGAAAAACTGAAAGAATTGATGTTGCGGGTCCCAATGGAATAGGTGGGTGGCCACCGATATCCACCTAGATCATTCCTCCCTCCTTAGGAAGCAATGGTCTCCATTGTGTTAAGTTCCTCCATGGGTGGGGGGGCAAATTCTGCTGAACTTGGTGTTCGATTTGTCCAGGATGTCGCGAACTTGTTGGCAAACGTGCTGGATGTAGATGTGCCGTCAGTGGGTAGCCGTTGAAGGATCTAGGAAAAGTTATCCATCATTGCATTCCTCTGTTTCTCGAGGGCCTCCTCGAGCAAGATTTTGATAGGATCTCCTGCTCCCTCGTCTTTCTTTCCTTCCGCCATGGGGGGTTGTCGGGGTTGCGAGTTTGAACTCATTATACCCTGGCCACGTTGGGGACATGAAAGAAAAACAGAGAAAGAGCAGACCGCTCTGATACCACTGATCCGGATTTATGCAAGAATGCAAGAGAATACACATATAGCCATAGATACAGAGATGCAGCGGAAATAATGCTTCATTTTATTAAAATCAAATGACTGAAATAAACTAGCTAGGGCGCTGGTAGCGTATCTCTGAGAAGACATGTGGCGGCTACAGGCCTCTGAACTGTGTTACATAAATGAAAGTTGTTTACAGATAAAATGGAAATAAATAGCTAGGGCAGTGGTAGGCTTATCTCTGAGAAGAGATGTGGCGGCTATAGGCCTATGAACTATGTTACAAAACAAGTGACTGAAACATGCTTATAGAAATAATGGAAATGGGCGAGCTAGGGCAGTGGTAGCGTAACCCTGAGAAGAGATGGGATGGCTACCAAACCCTAAACTATCTTACAATGAGGCTCGAAGGCCTATTTATTGTTGAGAAAGAATGCAAATCCCGAAACGTCCAAAAATCTAACCCTAGGAGATGAAGCGCCAAAACTGTGGGTCCCATTTGGGTAAATTGGTGTTTCAACTTCCCGGGGACGTAACTTTGGCATCCGATCTCTGTTTGACGCGCTCAATAGCTCGTTAAAAATATCTATCTGAGGACTACAAACTTTGAGTGAGAAACTGTTGAGATTGCAACAAGATGATGAGCTTAGTGGAAAGGAGTCGCCTTCACTAAGTGGGCCCGCAGGCTATTTTTGGCGCAAAGTCTATTTTTAGACATGTCGATCATATTCTATGAGTCGTAGGATGCTATTTGTGGATGGTTGATCAAGTTGGAAAAATAGATGGACTTCTATTTTTAGAAATATTGGGCGGAATCTATTTTGAGATTGCCAGTTGAATATTATTAGCTCTTAATAATATTTGGACTCTAAACAGTATCTTATTCTCTTAGAGCACTTCAGTTAATTGCACAGATGTGGCACAGGAGCTGACAGAAGGAATTATGCTATTCCTGAGGGTTAAGTGGAGCTATTGCATGGATACTTCAATTAGAACTCATGTGATAGAGTTTGGTGGAGTTATTGAGGCAGTTGATGGAGTTGTGTTCATTTTAACTCAGTTAGACACAGTTGAGCTAGTTGTATCTAGTCTAAATGATTGATACACTAGTGAGAGTGGTGTGAATTAATTAGTTAATTAATTCACTAATTATAAACTCATTAATCAACTAAAGAATGCATCAGTTAACTTCAGTGCATGGACAGTTTCAGTGGAGACCAGTGCAGAAATAGGTGAAAGAGCAGGTTAACTATCAGTTGTGACTATACTGTTGCTATTTGCAACACACAGATAGGTGGAGAAGCCCATGAGAATTGCGCAGTACAAGCCAGGTGGTTTATCTATTTAATGAAGCCATCCCATAGCATTGAAAACACAATAGAGGCTGGCTATCAAGTGGCAAAATATTGGAGCATGTGTTTTGCTAGATCTAGCTTGATAGTGTGTAGCAATTGAGGGTGTGCGTGAGAGCTTGTGAGGAGATTTTGTACTATGATTGTTACATGATCTCCATGACATATAATATACAGATATTTTGGGTTTTTAGATTTAATCTTTCTTTATTAAATATTGTGTTCATATGTGTGATTGTTTGTGGTTGTAATGTATGCATGCAATTGATTTTATTTCCGCATGTGATGATCAATGGTAGAAGAGATTTTGTATTTAGCAAGAAGATAAATATTGTTAGATCATGAGAGTTCGGATATATACATGCATATTGTATATAATTTATACATGGTATCAGAACTGTGTTATAGATTTTCTACATGGTATCAGAACGATATTGATCATTGGAGCAATTGCAAAACATTGAAGTAGTTGAGTTTTGTGCTGGTGGAATTCGAATTTGCAGCAGTGTTTTCTTGGTGTCGAAGTTGAGATGTCTTTCAACGGATTGCGATTGGAGTATGCCCTTGAGGGCAGCTCGAATTATATTGCATGGAAGGACAGGATGGAGGCGGTGCCGGATGACAATGGGTTGAAGGAGTTCATAGATGCAGAAATTCCAAAGCCTACTTCTAGTGATGTTGTCGTACTTGACGCATGGAAAAAGAAGACAACAAAGTGTCAAAAAATTCGTTGGAGGCGTGAAGGATCACATAGTATCCACCATGGTAAGGCTTCTCCATTCTGATGTGGAAAGCCTTGGACAACATTTAGTCCCAAAGCAAGAGCGACTCGCAGGAAGTTGGCACTAAGAGACCAACATAAAGATGAGGAAGCTGCTGGTGATGCCCAAGTACTTCCTACGGTTCAATCAAGGAGTTGGGCAAGTTAATTTAGATGATGAGGACTTGGTGAGCTTGGCTCTCCTTGGGCTTTCGAAGAGTTGGCATTCCTATCAGGACTCTGTCAATGGTCGGGAGAAATTGCCAGGATGGGAGAAACTTTGGTCGGATCTTGTGCAAGAGGAGATAAGGCGGAGTACCAAGGACGGAGATAAGGTGGAGTAACAAGGACAGATCGTCATCAAAGAACTTTGATGAAGAGAATTGCACTTTGGCTGCCAAAGCAAATAAGGGGAAGAGAAAGAAAGCTTCTCATTCCGGTGCAAAAGGCAAGAAGCGGGACATGTCCAAGGTGAAGTGCTTTCACTGTCACCAACACGGACATTATGCCACAAATTGTCCGCAGAAGAAGAAAAATAAGCAGGTTGCTGGATCTACAGCTAGAGAGGCCTTAGCCTCGCAGTTTGAGCTAGATTTTTCGCTGATCGCATGCTTGGTCTCAAGTGTGGCAGGATCAGTGTATTTTCTGGACAGTGGTGCGTCTTTTCACATGATAGGAGATCAAGATTTGTTTACTGATCTGGATGAGAAAGATCTTGGAGTGCACATCGAGATGGGCGATGATGGTAGATACGGTCTGTGGGTATCAATTTCATTTCCTTTAAGAGGAGTCTAGTAAACCCTTCGTATTGAAGGGAAGTGATGCATGTTCCGAGGATTGAAGAGAAAGAATCTTATCTCTGTGGCGATGTTGAAACGAGGATATGATGTCTGATGTTGTCTTGCATAGAGAAAGAGCTTTCCTACGGCTAGTAAGACAACTGGTGAGACACGGAGGATAGGGTTTTGAGTTAAGAACCTTTATCAATTGTAGGTAGATGGTTGTGAAACAATGGTAGGCAAGGCAGAAGGAGTGGTGAGCTGGGATGATGGCGAACTGTGGCACTAGAGATTGGGCCACCTTCACCATGGAGCTTTGAAGATCCTGCAGCAGATTTCTACTGGGCTTCCTAAGGGCACCCTTGCGCAGTCAGATCAGTGCAAGGGGTGTACTTTAGGGAAGTATGTGAAAGCCACCTTTCACGAGAAGGATAGTCGCGCCACGATGATCCTTGAGAGAGTTCACACACGTCTGTGTGGACCCAGCTTTCTCGACCAACCGACGGCCAAAGGCAGTGTTATGTGATATTGTTTGATGATTTTTCTAAGTAAGTGCTAGATCTTCTTCATGCGGGAAGAAGGGCAAGACGTGCTCAAGTTACGTGAGTTCAAGACGCGATTGAAAAGAATCGAAGGCAGGTGAAGGCTCTAAGGGCCAACAATGGTGGTGAATTCATCTCGCGGAATTCAAGGACTTTGAGGAGGTCGAAGAGAGCTCATAGCACCTCATAACCTGACCGAACGGGGTTGCTAAAGCGGAAAGAAGAACGGAAACGATCGTGGGTCTTGCCTGACGATGTTGCCGCCAGTGAGGCCTACCCATTCACTTGTGGGCAGAGGCATGCAATACTGCAGTATATGTGCAGAACCGTTGTCCTCACATGATACTTGGCATGAGTACATCCGAGGAGGCGTTTTCTGGTAAGAGGCCTGATATTTCCCATTTGAGGATTTTTGGTTCACTTGTTTACATTCATGTGACGAAGGATGCCAGGAAGAAGCTGGAGCCGACCGTAGAGGTTGGGATATTTGTGGGGTACACTGATATGCCCCACAACTATCATGTGTATTTGCCAGACAGTCGCAAGACTGTTGTGCGACAGGATATCAAATTTTAGGAGGAGAAAGCCATGAAGTGTTCGCTTGAGAGGGAGCCACACTTGCATGCAGATGAGGAGCTATTAGTTCCTAAGGATGAGCCTCGGGATGTGGATCAGCCACAAGAGGAGGTTCATGGAGTGGAAGAGACCACTCATGCAGCACCAACCATCAGAGGGCAGAAGCGCACTACAGAAGCTGAGCGACTGGCTCAAGATGCAGAGAAGGTTGTAGGACCACCTATAGCATAGCGCAGACAGAGACAGTCACCTGACCGGTATACTGGATACATGGCTCTTGTGAGCAAGTGTATCGTGACAGAGCCATCCTCTTTCGAGGAAGCTGTGGAGGACCCCGCATGGGTAGATGCCATGGTGGAAGAGTATGATTCGATTGTCAGAACTAGTGCATGGGAGATTGTCCCGAGGCCGGAGGGGAAATCAGTGGTGGGTTAGAGATGGATCTACAAAGTGAAGCAGGCAGCTGACGGGAGTGTGGAGAAGTACAAGGCAAGATTTGGTGCTCGAGGCTTCTCACAGATTGAGGGGATCGATTATGGGGAAACCTTTGCACCTGTCGCAAGGTATTCTTACATACGATGATTCTTTCTCTCTCAGCGCAGATGGGGTGGCACATTCATTAGATGGATGTGAAGACTGCATTCCTCAATGGAGTGACTAAGGAGGAGGTGTACATAGAGCAGCCCGAAGGTTTTTAGATCTTCAACAGGGAGTCGCATGTGTGCAAGCTCAAGAGAGCGTTGTATGGGTTGAAACAAGCACCTCGTGCTTGGTACACATGGATAGACATTTATTTCACGGGACTTGGATTCTCAAAGCAAGAGAGAGGCGGATACGAACCTACCCGAATTGTGGTGGAGGGTAGAGTTGTTGATCATTGTACTTTATGTAGATGATTTGATTTGTGGTGGTGGTGATACTCTCATGCAAGGAGGATCTTGCAAAAGAGTTTGAGATGAAGGACTTGGGCCTCCTTCATTATTTCCTGGGATTGGAAATTTTGCAGTGCAGTGGTGGACTGTTTTTTTCTCAGGGTAAGTATGCCCGGGAGATACTGGAGAAGTTCAACATGCATGGCTGCAAGCCTGTTGATACTCCTCTTCCTAGTGGTTGGAGGAAGGAGGATGCTACTTCGACGGAGGTAGTGGATGCCACTGTTTATCGACAGTTGGTGGGGTCGCTTATGTATCTGGTCAATACACGACCCGACATATGCTATGCTGTGAACCAGCTTTCACAAGCTATGGTTAAGCCAACCAAGCTCTTCTGGAAGGCAGGCAAGCATGTAGTGAGATATCTCAGAGGCACATCGGGATATGGATCATGGTACAGACAGGAGGATGAGTTGAGGCGGCATGGCTTCACGGATCGGTATCATCATATCAGAGATTGTGTGCAGCGGAAGATCATGTTACTTTCATACATTCCTACGGAGGATCAGGATGCTGATATCTTGACGAAGGCGCTCACCAGGAGAAAATTCGAATACCACGGGGGCAGGATAGGGGTTGCAGATAATCCTTATCTTGTTGAGAGGGAGTGTTGAGATTGCAACAAGATGATGAGCTTAGTGGAAAGAATTCGCCTTCACTAAGTGGGCCCGCAGGCTATTTTTGGCGCAAAGTCTATTTTAGACTATGTCTATTTTTAGACATATGGATCATGTTCTATGAGTTGCAGGATGCTATTTGTGGATGGTTGGTCAAGTCGGAAAAAATAGATGGACTTCTATTTTTAGACATATTGAGCGGAATCTATTTTTAGATTGCCAGTCTAAAAATAGATATGTCAAATATTATTAGCTCTTAATAATATTTGGACTCTAAACATTATCTTATTCTCTTGGAGCACTTCAGTTAAGTGCACAGATGTGGCACAGGAGCTGACAGAAGGAATTATGCTATTCCTGAGGGTTTAGTGGAGCTATTACATGGAGGACTTCAGTTAGAACTCATGTGACAGAGTTTGGTGGAGTTGTAGAAGTAGTTGGTGGAGTTGTGTTCAGTTTAACTCAGTTAGACAGAGTTGAGCTAGTTGTATCTAGTCTAACTGATTGATACACTAGTGAGAGTGGTGTGAATTAATTATTAATTAATTCACTAATTATTAACTCATTAATCAACTGAAGAATACATCAGTTAACCCTGAGTGCATGGGCCGGTTCAATGGAGACCGATGCGAAATAGGTGAAGAGGAGGTTAACTATCGGTTGGCATTATCATTGCTATTTTTAACACACGAGATAAATTAGGTAGCCCATGAGGATTGCGTATTTCAAGCCAAGTGTTTTATCTGTTTAATGAAGCCCTCCCATAGCATTAATTATGCAATAGAGGCTGGCTATCAAGTGGCAAAACATTGGAGCATGTGTTCTGCTAGATCTAGCTTGATAGTGTGTAGCAATTGGAGGTAGTGCATGAGAGCTTGTGAGGAGTTTTTGTACTATGATTGTTACATGATCTCCATGACATATAATATACAGATAGTTGGGGTTTTCAGCTTTAAGCTTTCCCATTAAATATTGTGTTCATATGTGTGATTGTTTGTGGTTTTAATGTATGCATGCAATTGCTTTTATTTCCGCATGTGATGATCAATGGTAGAAGAGATTATGTATTATGCATGAAGCTAAAATAGTGTGTGATCAGGAGAATCTCGGTGAATAATATCTCAGTTATTCAAATTTTCTACTGAAACATCAATACACTACCCATGTTGCTTCCTATTTTCCCAAAAAGCGTAGTTTAGGGCCTCAAAACGACTCCAAAAGTTCATGACCCGAAAAACTGTTATAAATAGTAAGTTGTGCTGAAAATTACAAACTGAAATAACTGATGGTGGGGGTTCAAATGGACTCGGTGGGTGGTCACCAATATCCACCTAGATCATTAAGTTCCCAAAACGACTTCGGGAGTGCAGAACCCAAAAACCTACTAAAAATAGTAAATTGTGCTTAAGCTGAAAAACTAAAAGAATTGATGATGTGGGTCCAAATGGAATAGGTGGGTGGCCACTGATATCCACCTGGATCATTCCTCTCTCCTTAGGAAGCAATGGTCTCCATTGCATTAAGTTCCTCCATGGGCGGGAGGGGGGCAAATTCTGTTGAACTTGGTGTTGGATTTGTCCAGGATGTCGTGAACCTGGTGGTGGACGTGCTTGATGTAGATGTGCCGTCAATGGGCAGCTGTTGAAGGATCTAGGAAAAGTTATCCATCATCACGTTCCTATGTCTCTCGAGGGCCTCCTCAAGCAAGATTTTGATAGGATCTCCTTCTCCCTCGTCTTTCTTTCCTTCCGCCATGGGGGGTTGTCGAGTTTGTGGGTTTGAACTCCTTATACCATGGCTGCGTTGGGGACATGAAAGAAAACAAGAGAAAGAGTAGAACACTCTGATACCACTGATCCGGATTTATGCAAGAACACAAGAGAATACACATATAGCCACAGATACAAAGATGCAACGAAAATAATGATTCATTTTATTAAAATCAAATGACTGAAATAAACTAGCTAGGGCGCTGGTAGCATATCTCTGAGAAGAGATGTGGCGGCTACAAGCCTTTGAACTGTGTTACATAAATTAAATTTGTTTACAAACATAATGGAAATAAATAGCTAGGGCGCTGGTAGGCTTATCTCTGAGAAGATATGTGACGGCTACATGCCTATGAACTGTGTTACAAAACAACTGACTGAAACATGCTTATAGAAATAATGGAAATGGACGAGCTAGGGCACTGGTAATGTATCCCTGAGAAGAGATGTGATAGCTACCAGCCCCTGAATTGTCTTGCAATGAGGCCCGAAGGGCTATTTATTGTTGGGAAACAATGCAAATCCCGAAACATCCAAAAATATAACCCTAGGAGATGAAGCGCCAAAACTGTGGGTCCCGTTTGGGTAAATTGGTGTTTCAACTTCTCGAAGATGTAACTTTGGCATCTGATCTCTGTTTTGACACGCTCAATAGATCGTTAGAAATATCTATCCGAGGACTACAACTTTTCAGTGAGCAACATCATTTTATGACCCATGTTGCTCCCCGTTTTACCAAAAAGCGTCGTTTAGGGCCTCAAAACGGCTCTGGAAGTTTAGGACCCAAAAAAACTGCTATAAATAGTAAGTTGTGTTGAAACTTACAAACTGAAATAACTGATGGTGGGGGTTCAAATGGACTCAGTGGGTGGTCACCAATATCCAACTAGATCATTAAGTCCCCAAAACGGCTCTGGGAGTTCAGGACCCAAAAACCTACTACAAATAGTAAGTTGTGTTGAAGCTTAAAAACTAAAAGAATTGATGTTGCGGGTCCAAATGGAATAGGTGGGTGGCCACCGATATCCACCTAGATCATTCCTCCCTCCTTAGGAATAAATGGTCTCCATTGTGTTAAGTTCCTCCATGGGGGCGAGGGGGGCACAAATTCTGCTGAACTTGGTGTTGGATTTGTCCAGGATGTCACGAACCTGTTGGTGGACGTGCTGGATGTATATGTGCCATCGGTGGGCATCCGTTGAAGGATCTGGGAAAATTTATCCATCATCGCATTCCTATGTTTCTCGAGGGCCTCCTCGAGCAAGATTTTGATAGGATATCCTGCTCCCTCGTCTTTCTTTCCTTCTGCCATGGGGGGTTGTTGGGGTTGCGAGTTTGAACTCCTTATACCTTGGCCGCGTTGGGGACATGAAAGAAAAACAGAGAAAGAGCAGACCGCTCTGATACCACTGATCCGGATTTATGCAAGAACACAAGAGAATACACATATAGCTATAGATACAGAGATGCAGTGGAAATAATGCTTCATTTTATTAAAATCAAATGACTGAAATAAACTAGCTAGGGCACTGGTAGTGTATCTCTGAGAAGAAATGTGGCGGCTACAGGCCTTTTAACTTTGTTACATAAATGAAAGTTTTTTACAGACAAAATGGAAATAAATAGCTAGGGCATTGGTAGGCTTATCTTTGAGAAGAGATGTGGTGGCTACAGGCCTATGAACTATGTTACAAAACAAGTGACTGAAACATGCTTATAGAAATAATGGAAATGGACGAGCTAGGGCACTAGTAGCGTATCCCTGAGAAGAGATGTGATGGCTACCAGCCCCTGAACTGTCTTAAAATGAAGCTCGAAGGCCTATTTATTGTTGAGAAACAATGTAAATCCCAAAACGTCCAAAAATCGAACCCTAGGAGATGAAGTGCCAAAACTGTGGGTCCCATTTGGGTAAATTGGTGTTTCAACTTCCCGGGGACGTAACTTTGGCATCCGATCTCTGTTTGACGCGTTCAATAGCTCGTTAGAAATATCTATCCGAGGAATACAACTTTTGAGTGAGCAACATCAATCTACGACCCATGTTGCTCCAAATTTTCACAAAAAATGTCGTTTAGGGCCTCAAAACGGCTCCGGAAATTCAGGACCCGAAAAACTGCGATAAATAGTAAGTTGTGCTGAAAATTACAAACTGAAATAACTGATGGTGGGGATTCAAATGGACTCCGTGCGAGGCCACCAATATCGACCTGGATCATTAAGTCCCCAAAATGGCTCCGGGAGTGTAGGACCCGAAAACCTGCTAAAAATAGTAAGTTGTGCTAAAGCTGAAAAATTGAAAGAATTGATGTTGTGGATCCAAATGGAATAGGTGGGTGGCCACCGATATCCACCTAGATCAGCAATGTTTTTGATTTCTTAATAGGAAAGTTTGTATATTTTTAAAAATTTTGAATGAGGAATATGCATGTGAGACTTTAATTGTAAATATTCTCAATTATGAGAATATATGAGAGATATTAGCTTAGGGACTAAAGATTCCAAGAATAGAGAATTTAGTTGAGTTGTTGAGATCCTCAAGGGATCTTTGATAGATTTTAGGATTAGTTGAGTGATCTATGGAGAATATCATGGATTTAAAATAATCCATAACTATGTAATTATTTCTATAAATGTAAACATGAATATGAGAAATGCAAAGAGGTGGAGGTAGAGGTAGGTGAGTGAGAGTGTGTGAAAGTGATGAGATGTAGAATCCAAGGGCTCGATATGCCCATACATATTTGTATATCAGGCCAAGTATTGTATATGTTTGAATCTTCTTATAAATAGTATTGGTTGTTTAAGTATCTCTGAAAATTGTCTTGGTACCTTGTAAATGTTATGGTAGATACTTCTATGTGAGATATGATTCAAACATAGGAATATTTGAATCTACCAGGTTGTGTAAATACTTCTGCGTGATTTGTAACTAGTAATCTTTGAATATAGGGGAATAGGTGGAAGGATTATTAATGCATTTACTTGCAGTATCTGCATTTTTGTATTTATTAAATACCCTTAGAAGGGAACTGAGTTTTGTGTTGTATGATTGGATTAATATTGCTACTCCAAATCGAATATGGAAATGAACCTCTGATAGGGTGCTACTAAAAGTGTGTTAAAGGTGAATAGTTATTTGCTCCATCAATTTACAAAGTTTCATTCAGCAAATACCACCAAATAAAAACTAATCGGTCATTTTCTGTGCAACTCTTTTACTTTGTAAATGTATATAATTTTGAAATTCTTATGAAGGGTTTAAAAATAAATCAATATACATTAGGGAGAATGCAGAGGAGACAGAGTATAATAACACATCAAATAGTGAATTGTTTATGAGGGGATTGCTCTGCGTTGAGCAATATTGATGAAATCATTTTTGGAGGTTTCTTATGCGAAAATTGTATTAGAATCTACGTAGATGAGTTAAATCCAGGAAAATATGAAAGATAGAATACTGTGTACAGCATATCATGGAATGTAACATATCTGGTTAATGCCGTGGTAGCTTGTAGCTGACTTGGAATCTCTAAGTTTGATGATTCTAATCTGTATTCTCATTGAAGCTAAGTTGTTCTCTATTTGAGGATTCTTTTAGGTGTCTTTCTTTAAGCTAATGATGCCATTTGAGGGTAGCACATGCTCTATCTCAACTCTGTAAGAAATATGGATTTCCAGTTGTCAAATCAATGCTTAGATGGCCTCGGAGACAAAGCAAATGGCTTGGGAAAGAACATAGAGGAGGATGCTGAAGTATGAGCACGCTGAGGCGATGAGAGAAGGTAGCTATGGGTTTGCAATATATAAATGAATGTAGTGTTAGTCAGAGGAGAAATGCAGAAACATAGGAACATTATCCAGAAGGCAAGAAAGTTGGTGTGATGATGTTTATACCTACTTTCTTTAGGTATCAAAATTGGGGATCGTTCCACCCGTGACGTAATTGTAATATTAAGAACAATTGATGGCAGAGACGATTGGTTTTACTTCCATTCAAAAATATTTTGTGGAGTATCATTCAGATAACTAGCCCATATGCCAATTTATGAATTCCAGATCTGAAAACAGTATATTGTCATGATTGTTGTTTGAAGTTAGTAGCCTGATTTTTAATTCGTGATTGTCCGCACACTAATTGCAGAATTGGCCTGGTGTTTTCCCCACATATGAAGGAGATGTGAATGCATAGTGACATTGGAGGGAGTGATCTTGCATAGCTCTGTGTTGGAGTGGCAGATGAAAGGCATTTAGTCATGGTTGGAGTAGTTTGGTTATGTTCTTGACCCTGAAATTGATTTCTTATTCCCGAAGATGTTTCTTGTTCCGACAAAAGGGATTTTACATTGAAACTACAACGCATTCGAGGGAATTAGAGAAATTTTCTTGCTGTGAAAAAGGCAATTTCGTCCAAACATGGACCCATAACCCACAGGGTTTCAGAATGGAAACCTTCAGTAAATTAGTTTTGAAGGACTAGGCTTTGATCTATCATCATTTGGTATCAGAGTTGCTAAAAGCTCTTTGAGAAGAAATTAAAGCATAGTTATGTTCTTGAAATTATATATGCAGATGAATGGTGGAACAAGATCATGCAGAAATCTTGAAGGTGAGAAGGTATGTTTTTATTTTTAACCTGTTTTGAGGATTATGTTTCATTTCAGGTTGCAGACAAAGATGGAATATCTCAGCAAAATAACAACAAGAAGAGTTGTAAGAGAATAAGGACCAGTGCGTTCTCAAAGGAAGAGTAATTGGATACTGTGAAGGTAAGTGGTGAAGAACCTAAACATTCAAGCTGAAGGTGGACAGAGAGGACACGAGTGTTCTCAAAGGAACTAGAAGCTGCAGAAGCAAAGAAGAGCAAAAGAGTTGCTCAGAAGAATGGTTCTAGAGGTAGAGAACCATAGATCAAGCTCAAAGAGATAGCTTGGTAAGGTAATATATTGAAGGCAGGTACAGAGGCTTGCTGAAAAGGGAGGCTTAAGTGCAGTCCACAAGTGAATAGATGAAGTTCACAAAAGAGGAAAATATGACTATTGATAGTCATTGCAGAGGTTCAGGGAGAAGCCACAACAGAAGAAAAGATAAGGAAGATGCCAAGGAAAATGGCATGAGAATGAGCCAAGAGGAGATTGACAGAGAGAAAGCTGAGATAAAACTCCATTTTGAGTTATTGATGGATATTTTTCACAGGATTAAGAAATACCAGAGGTATGGTTGGCTTATGAGAAGAAAATTCAAATGGAATAAATTGCAGGTAAAGTGGGAGCATAGATTGAATGCTCAACTGAAGGAAGAGTTACTCAGAATACATGAGTATGCGGAGGAAGTTTTGGTATGTGAATCAGAACATGGCCCATTTTTTTTTGAAAGTAATGAAGAGACAAGAGGAAAAATCTACATAGGATCTGAATCATATGAAGGATTCAGAGCAACAAGAAGACCTAGTGGATGAAGCATCAAGTGAGACCACAAGGTATTATGTTTTTAAAACTGATATTTATGTATGATTGCAGGTATTGCAGGAGATAAGCAACCTTTTGAAGATGTCTTCAAGATGGATGAAGACCTTAAGTGAAATATGACGAAGAAAACATTCCAGATGAGGAAGGATTTGAATGCTTGCATCAGAAGGAGTTCGTTGATGAGTTACTTAATGCGAGAACAGAGTCATCTGAAGTTGTCATGAAGATGGAAGATCATAATCTAATTCTGATGAAGGATGAGGGAATATTGTCGTAGAAATGTAAGCCAATGAATTTGCCTAATGTTGTTTATGAAGAACAATTACATGAGAACGTTAATGCAGAAAATGGGGCAATGATAGCTTTTGAAGAGGGCTTACAGAAAGACAAGAAGGCAAAGTGTATTGAAGGAGGAGTCAAGGAATATTTGTCTCAAGACAAAGAGAATACATTCACAGGACTGAAGGAAGAAGAAGGACATCTACTGAAAAATGTTAAGAAAGAAAAACCTATTGAAGACTATAAACAATATCATGATGAAGTACTAGTGAGGTGTCAAAGAGAAATTGAGTTGTTGGAGTATTTTTTGAAAGAACTAGAGTATGAGAGTGTGATCTCAATCAAGAATGAATGAGTGTCTCAAGCTTTGATTGGGAGAGAGGTGTGTGTTAGTTGCCAAGCTTATGATGTGTTGACTATGAAGAGAAGGTAGAAAAGGATGAAGTCAGAAAGATTACAGACAATTTACTTCTTGAAAGTAAATTTGAAGATACGGAGCAACAAATGGAAATTGCAAAAGAAGATGTTAATGAAAGAAAATAGGGAACAACATAAATGGATTCTGTGATTGAAGAACTATGGAATTTAATGATGAACCAGTTCAAATGGAGAAAGCTGACATCAGAAAGAATGATCAATCAGAATTTGGAGTTGATTGAAGGAAAGAAGCCAAAAGATATCAAACATACAACAACAACAAATGTGCAGAACATTTGGACAACTAGAAAATAAGGTTTGGGACCCTGGAGGTTTTCATCAGCATATGGAACACATGATCAGGAGATCATGAATGTTTTCAACTTTGGGAGTCTGATGAAAGAGCATTTGGCTCGAAAAATAATTGAATGATGAAGTGAATTAGGGGTGTGATGTTTTTAATTTCTTAATAGGAAATTTTGTATATTTTTAAATAATTTGAATGAGGAATATGCATGTGATACTTTAATTGTAAATACTCTCAATTATGAGAAAATACCAAAGATATTAGCTTAGGGACTAAAGAGTACAAGAATAGAGAATTTAGTTGAGTTGTTGAGATCCTCAAGGGATCATTGAGAGATTTCAGGATTAGTTGAGTGATCTATGGAGAAGATCATGGATTTAAAATAATCCATAACTATGTAATTATTTCTATAAATGTAAGCCTGCATATGAGAAATGCAGAGAAGTAGAGGTAGAGGTAGGTGAGTGTGGGTGTCTGAAAGCGATGAGCTGTAGAAGGCCAAGGGCTAGATATGCCCATACATATTTGTATATCAAGCCAAGTATTTTACATGTTTGAATCTTCGTATAAATAGTATTGGTTGTTTAAGTATCTCTAAAAATTGTCTGGGTGCCTTGTAAATGTTATGGTAGATACTTCTGCGTGATATGATTGGAACATATGAATCTTTGAATCTAGCAAGTTGTGTAAATACTTTTGCGTGATTTGTAATTGGTAATCTCTGAATCTTGGAGAATAGGTGGAAAGATTATTAATGCATTTACTTGCAGTCTCTACATTTTGGTATTTATTAAATAGTCAAAAGGGAACTGAGTTTTGCGTTGTATGATTTTATTAATATTGCTACTCCAAATCGAATCTGGAAATGAACCTCTGATACGGTGCTACTGAAAGTGCGTTAAAGGTGAATAGTTATTTTCTCCATCGATTTCTAGAAATGAACCTTTGATACGGTGCCACTGGAGGTGCATTGAGACTCCAGTCTTCCTCTTACAGTGGTATTTAAAGTTTCGTTCATCAAATACCACCGAATAAAAACTACTTTGTCATTTTATGTGCAGCACTTTTACTTTGTAAATGTATATACTTTTTGAAATTCTTATAAAGGGTTTAAAAATAAATCAATATACGTTGGGGAGAATGCAGAGGAGACAAAGTATAAAAACACATAAAATTGTGAATTGTTTATGAGGGGATTTCTCTGCGTTGAACAATATTGATGAAATCGTTGTTGGAGGCTTGTTATGTAAAAATTGGAGGGTAGCACGGGCTCTATCTCATCTCCGTAATAAATCTAGATTTCCAGCTGTCAAAGCAATGCTTAGATGGCCTCAGAGACAAAGAAAATGGCTTGGGAAAGAACGCAGAGGAAGATGCTGAAGTATGAGCACACTGAGGCGATGAGAGAAGGCAGTTATGGGTTCTCAATACGCAAATGAATGCAGCTTTAGTTAGAGGAGAAACACAGAAACAGAGGAACATTATTCAGAAGAGAAGAACGTTGGTGTGATGATGGTTATACCTACTTTCTTTAGGAATGAAAATTGGGGATTGTTCCACCCGTGACGTAATTGTAAGATTAAGAACAATCGATGGCAGAGACGACCGATTTTACTACCATTAAGAAATATTTTGCAGAGTATCATTCAGATAACCGGCCCATATGCCAATTTCTGAATTCCAGATCTGAAAAAGGTATATAGTCAATATTTTTGTTTGAAGTTAGTAGCCCGATTTTTAATTCGCGATTGTATACATGCTGATTACAAGATTGGACTAGTGTGTTCCCCACATGTGAAGGAGATGTGAATGCATAGTGACATTGGAGGCAGTATCCTGCATAGCTTTGTGTTGGAGTGGCAGATGAAAGGCGTTCAGTCTTGGTTGGAGTAGTTTGGTTCTGTTCCTGAACCAGAAATTGATTTCATATTCCCGAAGTTGTTTTCTGTTCCGAAAAAAGGGATTTGACATTGAAACTGCGACGCATTCGAGGGAATTAGAGAAATTTTATTGCTGCGAAACAGGAAATTTCGTCCAAACATGGATCCATAACCCACAGGGTTTCAAAATTGGAACCTTTGGTAAATTAGTTTTGATGAACTAGGCTTTGATCCGTTGTCAACCCTTTTCCATCCCTAGGTTCCTAGATGCGAGATCTATTCCTTGTATAAAGTAACTAGCACGACCCCAACAGTGTTATGTGAAGAGGGCCCCATATTGAAGCTTGGAAGGGTTCCATCCGGGCTTGGGACACAATTGAGCCTTCACATAAGTGTTTTCCTATGCTTCCCTTTGATCCCCAGATAACCGGATACAATACCGTACTAAAAATTGGTTGTCCCTAGAGAAATCTGGGCCTTCACAAAAGGTGTTGGCTCCATCCAACTTCGAAATTCCATATTCCTAGATTCAATATTCCTTGAAATTAATCTAGACCTTGAGTAATTTGGGCCTTTACATAAGGTGGTGGCTCCAAATAACCCTAGAATTCTAGATTCCTGAATTTCAATGACGCGAGAAAGAAAAAGGGAGGAAGGAAATTTTTTCAAGGCAAAGAGGTGACAATCCAAATGCCAAATTTTGAAGTTCTAAGGGATGAGGGCCAAAGTTAGCTTCACATTCTACTTGATATTCAATACAAGCATGTATCAGTTAATCGCTAGTGCCATCAGACAATATCTTATATCAATAAAGAAGAAAAGGAAACCAACCCCTCTAATGAACAAAATAAATTCTTTGAAAAACTGGACTATTACATTTCTTAGCCATAGTAGTCAAGTGAATGAACATAAATACACAATTTATCATATCAACCATGAACAAGTTATTATACAACACAATTTAACCATTAAAAAAATCAATAACATGCAAGCTACCATTCCAATCATGAGCATAGCAATGATCTTCATCTCTCGACATTCATTAACATTCAGGAATATATAAGAAATTATACAAATATACATAATTCATTGGACATCACAATTCATAACTCAATATATTGATGCACTTGACTTATCTTAGGGTGCAAAGATGGATGAAAATGAAAGAGGAACTTCAACTCTTCACCTAACCATAGGCCAACTGCATTACAAAATTATTGTAGTTGATCACCCCCATGCCGGATCCAAAGGCTCTGAAGAAATATTTGGAGTCCATTGTCCAAGTGGTTTCTCAACTTCCCTCTGACAGTAAACACCACAGCAACTCACTTACTCTTATGAATTCAATCACAAGGCTTCACCCAACGCACAGATGGGGCATTACTTAGTCTAGTAGGTAGAATCCACTATCTAGGTGATCTCTCAACCATGTTTTCATAGCAAGCACCACAGGGGTTCGTAGTCCAATGACCAAGTTGTTAACAACTCTCCAACATGTACCACAATGACTCAAATCTCCATCATGTCTAGGTGGTTAACAGATATACAACTACCACCACAGTGATTCAATCATCATCTAAGCCTCCCACTGACCATTCAAACTTGGACACACATAGTTCAATGGCCCTAAACATGAATACAAGGAATAACACCCCAATTTCAGAGCACAAGGCTCATTCACAATTCCAGCATTGCTCCATGAGCTCCATGCTTAGCGTCTGAGGAAAATCTTTCTCTAGTCATGCTCTACTCTTATTGTGTTCTCGTTCTTGCTCTCCTTCATGATTTTTTCCTTTATTACTCTCTTTTCCTTGTGTCTCCTAAAAATGCAAAGCTTCCCCCTCTTTTCCATTTTGTTAGTAAATAAGTAAGGTTGTTGGCATTTCCCACCATCCAATCACATCTCTTGCCATATGTTAAATGGTGATTTGGTTAGTTATGCCACATCCTCCTTCTCAGATGGTGACAACATCATCTTCCACTTCTCCACTGTCCCCCAGACTTGGATTTGTGTGTCCCTCCCTTTAGGCCACCATTCCATCTTTTTATTATTTTCAAGAAAGTAATTTAATGCTCAATTTCTCATAGGAATTTTCCCAGTCAACTATGGATTCAACATTATCTTTCATAATTAAAATCACATATACAAAAATATGTGTAAAAAAGTGGATATATTACATTCTAGCCATCTCAAAAACTCATATCGACTTTCCCAATATTCCCATATTTAGAAAAGTTGTGCAACATAAATGGACTATATGTAATTCCCATTTAAATAAATTAAATTAGTATTTTTATTATCAATTAGAAAAATCTCTCACATCAAAATTATATATATATATATATAAATAATAACATTAAAAAATATATATAAAATAACATTAAAAAAAAAAACTTTATTTCGTTTTCAATATATAATCTCAACGAATTCCCATAAATTTTTAATTTTTAATTAAATTTTTAAATAAAAAAATAAAAATAAAATATATTTTATTAAAATACCCTTTATCAACTAAATTTCATGCAGTAACCATATCATGATCACTTCCAACCATTCTCGTAAATCTCATACATACCTAATCTTGTTTTTTATTAAAATACCTTTATCACAACTCACCATTCTCATAAAGCTCATACATTTTTATTTTATTCCACATAAATATCTCAAACATACTCTCTTAATGTTTTGGCTACATGTGGTATGCTCTTAGATATCCCCTTATCTTGGACGTTATTACTTGATTAGATACGTTTTGTTCTATTTTGTTACTCTTAGTTGGGAGACACAAGAACTAACCTAGAAAGTTGATTTGTTTTCTTTATTTACTCGATCTTATTTTAAATTTATTTGGTTTTATATATTAAGTTTTTGGATATTAAGGTTATTTGGTTTTATATATTAAGATTGTTTTCTTTTTGAATTTTTAAGAGAATAACTTGTTTTAGAAAGAAAAGTATTTTTTAGAATACTAAATCTCTTTCTTTATTTTATATATTAATATTTTTTAAATAAATACATAAATTAGAAAAATGATTTGGTTTAACAAGTTAAATACATTGACTCTTTTCTAAAAAATTTAAAAATATCCTTGGTTAGTTGATGGGTGAGTAAGGGAGCTAATCACATCACCAATTATCCCTTTGTTCCTTATAAGGTAAGTGTAAAGGAATTGCAGTTTTCTAGCTTTCTGTTTCACATTATGATACTTAACTACTTAGATATTTAGCTTAATTGGCTAGTTTCGTGCTTGCTGAAATGAAATGAGTTAGGTCATTAGCTTCTTCATGAAGCATCAAACCTCCCTCCCTTATTAGGAAACAGATTGAACAATTTAATTTTTTTTGGTTATCCTGCTTTATTTTCCATAGTTTCATCTTCCCTTTTTTTCATAGACGAGTGTGTTTGTTGGTTTTTTTTAATGTTTCAAATTGAGACCCCAACAAAGTTTGTCCATATACAAATATAGATGCCTATGATTCTTTTCTTTGCAGTTATTGTGTTTTTAATCAAATTTTTATTGAAAATTTTATAGTGGAAAAGAATCAATAGTTTTTTTATTATCTAATTCCAAAATATTCTCAAAATCTATTATTAATATACAAATTTTGGGAAGCCTTTGAAATTGAAAAGCATCCCAATAACTTTATATTACCAATTGAGTCATTCCTAGAAATCTGCTCTCCACTTCCTTTCTTCTAAACACCCTTCCTCTAATTCCTATTCTAACCCTTAAGTTGTTCCTCCGTCCCCTATTTATATAAAAACCTCTTTTCTCCTTATTCTCTAATTAACATTTCTCTTTCCTCTGAGTATTAGTCAATTTTAATCATATTACATTTCTCTTCTTCAATTTTAACCATAAAAAAATATTAAATAAAAAAATATCATCCCTTTATTATTTTATGGCTATTCCTATTTATTTCTATTTTGAAATTTTCTCCTTATTTCATAGTTCCTAATTTGATCACCCAATAAATAATTTTTTTTATCTAGTTTCCCTTTCTTTTACCTTTGACATTGAATTTACCGTTTTGATCTTCTCAATCCTAAGCCTATAATAATTTTATTCCAATTTATAATTTTATCTCTCAATTTATAAACTTATTTAATTTTAAATTAATAATAATAATTAAAATAAAATATATTTATCTATTTCTTTGACTTAAATAAAATCATCATTGCTTCTTCTATTTCTCTAAAGACTAGTTCAATTTTTAATTATTTTATTCTTAATTTATTTATCTAGTGATGTAGTCAATTTATTCGTGTGTAATGGCTAATAATATAATTTTAATTTCTAACTATTAGAATCTACCTTATTTATACATTCAAGATCTACATTCTTTCTATCTTAAGCTAAATTTATTCCTCCTACGAAACTAGTAAAATATTCACCCAAAATATGAAACTTTTCAATCATACTACACATATTTTCAGAAATTCTTAACAACATACAAATGTTAGCTTTCTCCCTATGGCCTTTTAGAATTCTTCCTCTTTACATTTGCTTTCCAAAATTAACCTCTTATGAGTTTTCTTTCAGTTGAAGTTTTATTTTCAAAAGAGCCCATCTTTGTTGAGTGTTGAGTTTCACCTCTTGCAGAACCTTCCTCACCCAGAGTTGACTTCAAAACTAAATGTCAACCCTGCGTTCTGAAACCTTGACACCACTGAAACGTAAATTAATAAACATGGTCGTTTACGTAATGCGTTTGCCAACGTAGTTGTTTATCTTGCTGCGTTTTCTTTACTGGAGTGGGCTGAGCAAACACTGCTCACTCCAGCCAATAGGAAAAATACCATATCACCTTTCTAACTAATCAAATTTTGCCACGTGTACGTTGAGCCAGCGGAACGGGCTTCTTGAGGCCTATTTCATCGCTCAAAAGTGCTCGTCGAAAGAGATTTGTCGGCCGCTTGCAACCGGCGGCGGTAAACACGGCCGGGAAATTCACACGTGCACGGATTTTAGGGGAGAATCCCTTTCGGGCAGAAATGTGGACTACTATGTTCAAACTTTTAGTAAAGACTGCATTTAGCTAATCTTTTGCCATCAGAATTAATCATTTCATGTGGTGTTTAGCACGATGAGATTAGGGGGCTGCTAACAATAGAGATGATTGGTTACTTAGAGTAGTCGTTAAGAGGTTAGTTCACCCATGGTCCCATGGAATAGAGTTTTTAGAATTAAGTAACGAAGAAAAAATCAATAAGCCTAGTAACTGTGGCCCTCTCTGTGAATGAGATTGTTGTTGAGCTCCTACCTAATAAGGACGCTATTAAAATTTAAGTAACGCCATCGGAATAATTTCGTAACTTGGGGGTAGTGCGTCATTTTTATTTTCATTTGTCAATATTGCTTAGTAGCAATTTTGTGTTATTGTCCTTTTATAAAAGGATTGTGAAGATGTATAAATTGATTTTATTTATATGGGGTACGTTTGGGGCAGTTTATAATTTTAATGGAAAACGTGATTTAATATATATTTGACTCTTGAGGACTTTAATGTATCTATTAATAATTAATAATTAAGGTGAAGGGTCAGTGTTATATTAAAGGTTTAATATTTTAAAATCGACACTGATTTAAAAGGATTTTTATTATTATAGATTTTGTAATTATGTAACTTTTTTATTGCTTTTTTATATTCCCAATAAAAAATAAAAATAAAAAATTGTAATTATGACGGAGGCATTTTTTTTGCTGGAGTGGGCTGAGAAAACACTACTCACTCCAGCCAATAGGATAAATACTGTACTGCCCTTCTCACTAATCAAATTTTGCCACGTCTCTGTCATTTGTTGGTTAGCCTATTAGTATGATTTCCGCGAACGTTTTCCTACCGTCTGTCTGTATCCGAGGTCGCAGAGATGGGCATTGTGGGCCGCCACGCAGGGCTTCAATCTGTGGTGTTTGAGAGAAAAGGAGATCCCAAATTTAAATTGAAACGAGACCAAGCATACTTTACCATCTACACATAGTTTTTTTCATTCAGCTAAGACAAATTAAATTTAAATGGGTTGTAGGGTTTTGAGTTTCAGAGACAAATACCTGCAGCTCATAGCGGTTCAGAGATAGAATAGTGAAGAAGAGGGCCATTTGATTTGAAAATATGGCCAGAGACGAGAGAGCCCCTGTGATTGATTACATTTATAGATATTGACGAAGAAATTGTTCCTAATTCCTGTGTGAATCATGTACGTGTTCTTTGTTGTAAACTATATGAAGAATATTTGAATTCCTGTGAGAATTTTAACCTCTGTGTTACTAACAAATTGGATCATGCCTGAACATATTGCTTGAATTAATGGTAGAGTCGTGAGTTAGTTATGTAGGCTTTGGGGACTTTGAAAAACCTGACAGAAGGGGTAGATTAGTGATTCTACACATAATTGGAATCGATTATGACTTTCTGAAGAGACTGAGGACCTGCAGACATCGACCACTGCAAGGGTCGATGACCTGGGAGGAATTCTGAAACCAATTTCAGAATCTTGGCATATGGTTGTATTGTTTAGGAAATCCATGGGATGTCGTGGGAGTTTTGGTTGTAACCCGAAGATTATATGAATATGTATTAGTGCTGGATTTAATCCGAAGTTGGGGTTCATTAATGTCCTTAATCCTTGATATATATGTTGATATATGACCGAACTGTATGAATTGAGTTGTATGCGGAGCGCATGTTGATGTTAATACTTGGTCTTCGAATGTTAAGGCCAGATCAAGGGTTGTCAAAGAAATGTGTCGAATGAATGTCCGAAAGGGAAGAGACGGAACCATGAGGATGTAACCTGGACGTGGCACAGTAAGGCAGATTCGGGAAACCATTTATGGTTTTCGCGTTATCAAAGACCGGTAAATTGTTTTGGAAAAAAAACACAATTAGTGTCTTGGCTCGACACACGTCCACAGACAGTATTGCAAATCTGTTTATATCGCGTTTTTTTAGGCGTTAACGATTGGAGAATAAAAAAATACGATATTCAATTAAGGCCATTCGATCGAGATTTTGGGAGCGATAAATCGTGAATCGTCATATCCGTTCGACAGATTACACGAAGGTACGTTGCAAGCATTGTGGGCCCAGTGTTATTTGCGGAGATTTCATTTTATTATAGGTGTGGTATAAGGTGGATGCCCACTGGTGTAATTTGACGAAGGTCATGCTTGGTAAGGGTGATCGTCGTTATATTGGAGTTTTAATATGATTCCATGGCTTGTTAGTGTTTAATAGGCTGTGGGGCCCGAGGCCTTGACATATGCTGTCGTCGAAGTTTAAACCTAGGCTGAGATCGCATCTTATTACAATGGTTGAACAAGGCGTAATGTGTACCCATATTATGTCGAGATGATAAGCCATGGAGGGATATGTTAATGGTAAGCTATGACACATTTTATATTGTGGGTTTATAAAGCCTAGATGTGGGTTGATAACCTTTGTTTACATCCATAAGCTTCCACACCAAGAATAGAATTTGAGCCAGTTTCTTTGTAACGTTAATTGCCCATATGTATATTTATAAGGAGCAAAGCGCATTTGGCCGTGCAAAAAGGGTTTAGGCGCAGATAATTACTTAACTGGAGATTGGTATTTGGGGTCAATCTCAGTTGTGGCGTAACAGTTGTAGGTGGCGGTCATTGTTTAAACAAAGGCTTTCATTGGGATTAATTAGGATTTGAATGTTAATTCGAATGTTCATTTATTAAAGTTTGATATGTGAGGGATAAATCAAAGGTCAGAAGATCAACTCATTTGATTATATGAGACAAAAAAAATGAGGGAAGCGGAGCTACGATTGGGGTTGGAGCGACGGTCGGAATTAGGGTTCATGGCTCTGTGGTTTGGGGGTTTCAAAGGCGGATGGTTTCCATGGTGGGCCTCGTGCGCCTTTCCGACGGGCTTGTTTTCATCTGCCCCATGGTGGCTCGATCCTTAACACCCGCTCTTGTTGACCACGGAATCATCTGTGCGGCGGATATCTTCTTCATTAGTTGGAAGTGTGACCAGAGTACCAAATCTGCTCTGTTTCGTGGCAGACATGGTTTCCTGTATCTCCACGGATCTGCTGGGTTATTGGAAGGAATCCATGGGGCGCGGTCAATACTTGAACCTGTGGACGACATGGGGCCATTTCTCCCATCAGGACAAGATCTCTATGGCGCTCTGTGCTGGAGACCCAGAATGCTCGCGCCGGCAATCACTCCATACCTGCCTGCGGATCAAATGAACAATAGGAGTTGCTGCTTTACCTCTGAAAATGCATTTCGAAGCCGCGATTTCCCCTCTGTGATGGATTCTCGGGTAAGATCTGTATCATTTCAAATCTTTATTAAGCTTCCCACAGGCAAGAGTATTATCATATGGATTCAGGGAAAAGATTCCATAATGTATTTGAAGAACAAATCGAATCTGCTACTGGTTACCCAGTTCATTATTAGTCTTTGATATTTGGGGGGAAAGCATTAGCAGATTCTTGCTTAATATATGACTACGCCATTGCATCTGGTTCCTTTGTTTGCCTTAATTTTCGACTGAGGGGAGGAAATTTGGGACTGAACAGAGCTTCTGGAAACACCATGGGTGCTAGTGCGTCCAACACTGCTCACTCCAAAGGATCCTCATACAGAAACGTCTTACAAGGGGAAAAAAATAAAGATGCTACAGCGACTGTGACCTAGGCTGAAAACTCCCCTAAGCCATATATTGTGGAACAACAGAACTGTGTGCCTGAAATAAACATTGACATTCCTGACATAGACCTGCACAGAACCATGTTCGAATCACAAGCTATAATATGCAGATTCCACTGTTTTTGGCCCAAACCTGTGGAGCTCTTCCAATGGATTTTTTCCAACTGGACCATGGATTGTGATATCCACCTATGCGCTAAAGGGTTTTTCATTGTCAAGTTTTCAACAGCAGAGGGCAGAGATATGATTATTAAGGAGGGGCCATGGTTCTGGGGATCTACTGGACTCTCCATCACACCATGGTTCCCAGAATTTGATGCCAATACCATGGAGGTGACCAGAATGCCGTTTGGGTCCGGCTCCACAACCTCCCGCTTCACTTTTGGCAGGAAAGTGTTCTCGAAGGCATTGGTAACGTCCTTGGTAGATATATCAAAACTGATACACAACGAATGGAGGAGTGCATATACACTTTCGCACGAATCTGTGTGGAAGTGGATTTGAGCAAAGGACTACCAGAATGCATTATGCTGAATCACAAACATCAGAAATGGTCACAACATTTAGATTATGAGAACACCGCTTTTCACTGTCGGATCTACAGGAACACGGGTCATCTACAAAACACTTGCCCAGCAGCCACAAGAGATAACAGGAGAAGGAAGAAAACAGGTAAAGTTGCCAAAGGATGGAAATTTCCATCAGAAGAGCTCGAACAGCAAAAGGAAGAGGAAGAACCCAACCCACAAGATAGCAAACAGACAGATATTGATGTGAATGCACAAGAGCAGGAAATGCAGGAACCCATTGATGCCACTACCACTACCATGACACAGCCATATATGGATTCCGGGGCACCGAAAATTGATGGAAACAAAAGACTACATACATCAGACTCATCGGACTCTGATAAGGATGTTGGAGCACACGCGATAGAGAACCAGCTCGTCCTTTTATCGACCACGCCAACCCAAGATGGTTGGCGCAAGGTTGAAAAGAAAAAAGGGAGGAAAGCCTAATTTCCTCCTCTTTGTATTTTTATCTTGCGGATTACTTGCTGTCTTTGACACTACCAGCCAATGTAACATGTAATTTTGTTATTATTAATAAAATTACGAATTTTTCCTTTGCGAAAAAAAACTCAAGGTCAGAAGAAGGAAAAGGGCGGTTGTAATGTGGTTCTGATTTAAGTTGGGCTAGATATTAAATGTGGAAAGAAATTGATGTGGGTCTTAAAATCATATTGAAATTTTATATGTACTGAGAGTGTGTTATTGAAAATAAGAGTAGCCCGAGCCATGTAGGAAAGACACCGGTCCCTCCAGTTGTAAAGTTCATGCCAAAGCGAAGCATGTAGGAGTTGTTATCCCGCTGACTGTGTGGCACTGGTATAGGGATGTTAAAAGCTGAAGCTGCAACATTAAAATGACAAATTAAAACCCACACGCGAAACGAATAATTGACAGCGAAAAAATTGAAATTATACCTATGAAGTCCATGAGAAATTTTCCATCTGAGTGTCCCCCAGATGGTTTTCCAGGAAAGCTTATACCATATGGAGGTTTGCAGGCAACGACATTCGATTTGTTCAGATTTCCAGTGTCGACGTAGGAGTCCCCAAACACGAACATCGCACTTGGGCGAGCACTCTCCACATTTTCTGTCATGAATCCAAATACACAAATACCAAATACACTCAGAATTGGTTAGAAATTACACAATGGTTGCAAATAAAATTCGAATAAAAGAGTAGGAAATTGGATGGTTAGTTCTACTTTAATGTACTAGAAGTTAAAAAAAAATCATTAATAAAATAATGAAAATGATCTCAACATTCTTGTTACTATATTCTTGCATTTAATATAATTATTTCAACTTAAAAAAATTAAGATGTGCTTTTACTACCTAGGTGGAATTCTCCTTAAAACAAATACTATCAATGTATCAAAGTCATAATGGAAATTTTGTTTCAAAAATATCTCTTATCCAAAACATAAAACAAATATCATTCCAAAGTTATAATGTAAATATTGTTCTAAATAACTTTACTCTTGTGAAATATGTTATATAATTTATTGGTAAAATTATTAAAATTATTCGAAACATAAAAACAAATATCATTCCAAGGTTATAATGTAAATATTGTTCTAAATAAATTTAATATTGTGAAATATGTTATATAATTTATTGGTAATATTATTAAAATTAATTTGTTTTCATTTTTAATAATTATATTGAACATGTTATATAATTTATAAAGAAGATTTCTTGTTATAATACCTAACATTATCTCAAAAAATTAAAAAATAATAATACCAAATTCCATATCATTATCACAATGATATTTGAAATTAAAATGGATCCTTTCCCTCTAGTCCTATGTCACCCCACGATCAAAGCAGCAAAAGGATCTATCTATTTGCAACAGAAATTATTTTGCACATGAGGTTGAATTGAAAAAGCAAAAAGCACTGAGGATGCAACATATTTGTTAAGAAAATAAAAAGGAAAGACAACTAAAATTTCGCTGGAGTGCAAGCTAATTGCACTAGAGTTTAGGTCATCGTTCGTGATAAATTAGGGAAAGCTAGAAAGCAACAAGAATATTTCATTACATTAACAAATAAAGATGTCTACAAAAGAAAAACAATCAGCAAACCACTTCAGGATTGGAACAGTAGTCGAGCGGAAATTTCACCATCGTTAACGCCATTCTTCGTATTGACTCCGCCTCATTAACTCTGGGTTCAAGCCTCGAACAATATCACTCCACTAACAATAAAACAAGTTTATTCTCTCAACGGGCAAGGTTTGCCGCCTTAGACAGACTTAAAGGTTCTATGGGCAAACAACGTATGATAATGGGTTCGCTCATCCTATTCGGCCTTCTGCAAATCAAAATGAGCACACTCAATTCGACCACCCAGACATAACATCAAGGACAGGTAGAGAAACTACGGGAATTTCACATCAAGGTCTCATTGCCTTCTTCATATATGAGGATTCCATCAGTCTCGAGGATGTGCAGGCCATTTGAATGACCGGTTTGTGACATGGCGTCAGTTGCTTCTTTAGTATATAGTATAGATAGTTTGAACGTGAAAAGAATCGAGACATTAATAGCTATAGGCTTTCCACCTTAGGTGATCATCTTTCTACTTACCATTTATGATTATCTGTTAGAAACTTTGAACTTTCATACATTAAATCACAATCCGGTTTTACCCCTCATATAGCACAAAATGATTCACATCTCCACTCCTTCGAGCCCCATTCCCTTGCACGGTTGATTGCTAGTTATCTTGCCCCACAAAAGAATTTCGACAACCCTTTTTAGGAGCTACAATCAACAAAAATTTAACTATAAAAAAAATAATAAATTTTATTACATAAATTAAAGTACATTTAAATCAATTGAAAGTAAATTGTAATCATTTAAATACAAATGACAATTTCATTAAAATAAAATTAAAGTACATTTAAATCAATTGAAAGTAAATGATAATCATTTTAATACAAATTACCATGTTCGTCATTTTCTCTTTCTCAAATTCAATTTTAATTAATCAAAATAAGCATATTTATAAATACTTACAAATTAAAATTGTGAAAAACTTAAAAAATAATTAAAAAAACATATTGTTAATTAATAAAATCACAAAATCAATTATTAATTTGGTGATTAACTTCTCTTCTCATTTTATAATAGAAATGAGTTTATGGTATCCATTATTTAATGGTAACAAATACATAATTTAAAATGAACTACTAATTAATTTTTTTTCTAAACTCAATCTAGATTTAAGATAAATTCACAAAGATTAGCTTCCAACAAAGATATAATTGAGCTAATCTCACAATCAAGGATCTAATTATAATAAAGACCATTTATATAATAGAAAATTATTGGGTCAAGAAGTGCTCTCTATCTCAGTATGGTAGAGATGTTGCAATGTAATGTTTAACATTTCGACTTGGATACATTTTTCCTATTCGCTTTTCTCTGTATCAGCAATTATTATTGTATCATTTTGGTTATAAGGAATCTGGTATATGTTGTAGTCTTTATCCTACATTTCCTTATGGAATTGAATTATTCTGTAGCCATCATGATTTATATTAATATAATTCAGCTGTTTTTTTTCTTCTGAAAAAAAAAAAAAAAAAAAAAAAAACATTTCGACTTGGTCAAATTACATAAAAATATAAATAAAACAAAATAAAATAATAAATAATAATAATAAATAATGTCAAAATAAAAATAACTTCATGGTGTGAGAAATCATGGTATGGACTCATGGTATTCATGTGGAATATCATCCATTTCAAATGAGAAATCAAATCAGACCCATATTAACTTTGGATCTACCAAAAGCCTCTTGAGATGCAAACCTCTTTTAAAGTGAAAAGAGATTTGATCTTAACTCTGGATCTACCAAGCCCCTCTTGACATGCAAATCTATTTTAGAGTGAAAGAGATTTGATCCCTCTAGGCACTTGGTAGATCAGGAGTTAAGATGGATTTAGGTTCGTTAAAAAAAATAATAGAAAACATCAATAATGATAATTAAATAAATTTATATTTTTAAATTTCTTAACTCAAAGTCAAATTTTATGCCCAATAAAATTATACTTAAAACATAAATAAAAATTAACTTTTGGAATTGATTTCTACGACACTCTAATGGGTTCCTAACTCAACATGCACAACAAAAACAAAATTATGAGAAGACCAAACACATAAAAATATGTTGACATGGTTTTACCCTCGAAACCTAATGTGGGGTAAACCAGTGAGGTTTGGGCTTCTGTTTAGCTTGTAAATTTCAATTACAACAAGAGTACACTTTCGAAAATTACAGTAGAAAAAATACTCAACAATTTCCCTATCAAACCCTACCTTGTGCAACCTATTCTACCCATAAAATTTTGTTGTACAACTTCACTAAATATGTTCTATATGGCCCAGCTATTTCAACCTATATGACCCTCATAATTTCAACCCATATAGCCCTAAGAATTTTCGCCTTTATGGCTGAAATAAACTTAGTCTACTGGCTTCCAAACTCAATGTGTTTGTTTCCCCTAAAACTTGACATGTTCATTGTCTTCTCTTATTTTCAGTTCAATCTCCTATTCACTTGTGCCAAATCGATTTGCCTCTCCAAGAGCTTATTTCCCTCTTTATAATTTATTACCTAATCTCAAAGTTGATTGGGCAGGGGGGGGTTTGAGATTGCATCTCCACACTTATATTTATAATCACAATACACTATTTCATTGAACTTTTTAACTTTATAAAATTTGGCCAATAAAGTCAAAAAATTAATTAATCACTTTATGCCTAAGGTCAAAACTTAGAAAATAATTAAATAATTTTGCTATTAGAGAATTTTAGTGATTCACTTCATGTCTTGGCACTTGACCAATGTAGGATCACCTACCAAGCTATATTTTTAACACTCCCACTTAGTGAGGAAAGTGTTTTTCACCACCCCCAACTTGTTTCTAAAGGACACAAATTTTCCCTTCATCAAAGCCTTGGTTAGGATGTATGCTACATGTTCATTCGTAGGTACATGTTGCATCTTTTATTTTCCTCTTCTGCACACAATCTCGAATAAATTTGTACCTGATATGAATATGTTTTGACTTGTCATGAAACACCAAATTCTCCGAGAACTTGTTACCGCTCTAATTATCACAATGGATGATAGTAGCTCCATATCCTAGTCTCAAAAGAATCTTCCAAAGAAAATTTATCTCACAAGTTTCCAACTGGAATACATATAGTTGGCCTCAACAGAACTCAGTGTTAATAACTTTTTCTTCTTACTAAACCAAGAAACTACTCTTAATCCCAAGCTAAAACAACACCCAAAAGTGCTTTTTCCATCAACTGTATTTCCTTTCCAATCAACATCAGTGTACCCCTCCAACTTCATTCCATAAATCTAAATATATATCATCCCATACTCAATTATGCCTCGAAATTATCTCATAACATGCTTTGTAGCCACCCAATGAACTCATTTTGTCTCTACCATGAATTGACTAAGTGTGTTAACTGTAAAACAAATATCTAGTCTAGTGTTACCAAATACATGAGAGATTTAATCAACTATCTATATAATGTAGCCTGTTATACTAATTTTGATATAGAAGCATCAATATTCTTCTAGTTGGTCACTAGTGGTGTAGATTGTTGAGAAGTATAGCAAGAAAGTCTCAATTTGACTTTGCCTTGGTCAAATTGAGAAAATTCAAAATTTCCACATCAACAAACAACTAGGAGGTAGTTAACTGAGGTGACATGTCTCTTGTCACTCAAATAGCTCATTAAATTTGAGTTAAGGGCTTGGAGTTCAGTTTGCATGTGTTGATTACTAATTTATAGCAAATAAGTTCAGTCATTTCTAGTTGTATTCAATTAAACTAGTTCTAACTATTGATAGAACTACTTGGAGGTCAGTTGTGCAGTGGGACAATAGCATAACTCAATGATCATCCAGTTAACTGATCAATCAACCAAAAAATAACTAGTGCATGTAGAGAATTAGAGTTCCCCAGCTTTGGTGGAAAAAAAATAAAATTGTTTTGAGATTGTTCATACTAGCAAATCGGAATTTCATGGAAAATATACATGGAAATTTGGGTAATTTTGTACATATCTTGAAGTGTTGTTTCTCTTAGGAATAGGCCGCAGATTTTGATGCATTTTGAGAAGGAGGCATAGCTCCTATAGCCTATATTGGGAGGGCGGTAAAGCCTATCATTGGTTGGTATTGGGGTCGAGTAGACTTAAAAGTACAGCGTAGGTGTGGACATATTAGAATAGGAAGGAGCAAAGTTTTTGTAGTAGTTTGAGGCTCAGTAGGAGGGTTGTAGTAGATGCTACAGGAAACCCTAACCAAGGGCAGAAAGTTATCCACTTGAGTGCATGCACAGGACCATGTATTTTTTATAGAAGTTAATGTCTCAAGTATGGTAAATTTCCTTCAAAGTTGGTGTTGTTTGCTAGATTGATTGTCTAGGTTTGGGAAAGTTTTGGTGGACATATTATGTATTTTTTAGAGGGAGGTTAGAAAGTGTCTTTGGTTCCATAAGTCCAACATTTAAGAAGGAAATAAACTTTGGTTGGAGCGGTAGAATTTTCGAAGCTCAAGGTTGATCCTTGAAGGGACAAAGGAAGCAGCCAATAGAGCTTAGTATTCATCCCTAGTCTACTGTTGAAGAAGGACATTCTACAGTGAAAGTGGGAAGCTTCTATGCCCTTGAATTATCTTCATCATAGCAACAAAGGAAGGCAGAAGTGGGCAACCAAAGATCTATTCAAAAATGAAGTTGTTAACAACTAAATGAAGTCCCTATGTGTTTCATCCTTGATGGACAAAGGAGAAACTAGAGGGAAAACTGTTTGGGCCAAAGTTTAGTGACACAAAAGGAGTTGTGATCATTTATAGTGAAATATTTTGGACTCGCAGAACCTGGTGGAAAAGAACAAGTCTCCAAATCAGGTTCCACAGAAGAAAGCAGGGAAGCCCTCTAGTTCAACAGGAGCAACTGCAACAACGGAGAACTTGGTAGAGTGAAGACAAATCCAGGTGTACGAGGTTCTTCCAAGAAAAACTTCCTTGCTAAGAGGGAGCGTTGAAAATATTAGCGAGAAAAGGGTTCCTTGATTTGTACCTTAATCATAGGAGCCATAACGAGTTTCTTCTTAAAAATGAATTGAGTTCATAAAAATTAGGAGATTCCATATAAATTATGACAAGTTCCTATAATTTAGTAATCAATCCCTAAAAATTGGGACAAGTGAGGATGCAATTAACTGATGTGTTGAAATTGAAATTTGAGTTCTTGATTGTCTAGTGTGAGTTGAATGAGGAAAAGCACAAGTGATTGAGTTTCAAGTGGTTGAATTGAAATATGACAATTTGCATGAGGTGTTAACTCATGCTAACTCAATCCATCACAAAATCATTCCTTGATTAGAAAATTCACTAATTTTAACCATTCAAAATGTCTTTAAAAGGAGGAACATAGGCACAAGTTTTGGTGAGCACGACTTGGTGAGACCAAGCAATAGGAAGCACGAGTTTGTGCATGGAGCTTGTGGGAATAAGAGTGTGGATGAATAAAATATTATGCACGGGTTGGTAGAGGGTAACAAAGATAAAAAATCTTGCAAAGGTTTCAAGCTTGGATCAAACAGGAAAGACTAGAGTGTCTTTCAGATTGAAACAATTGTATTTTTTAAGAGATCAATTGCTCAGTTTTTTCTATCAATAAAATTTGCATCAAGTAAAGGGTTTTCCTAGTTAAGTTTCGTAGAATTTTTTTGTTATTTACTTGTGTGAATTTGTGCAATTATTTTTGTTCTATTTCGTTGCTATTTGGTAGATAAATTTTGTGTCTACGTGAAAAGAAAATTTGTTTTCAGATTGTTCATACTAGCATATTACAATTTCATGGAAAATATACATAGACATGGGTCCACACTCCTGCATTCTAAATTTCTTCAAGATATTAATTGTGTACTTCCATTATACTAGGAATATCTCTCCAGCTCTCTACCACATCTCCAAACCCATAAAATAGTGCATCAACCACAAATATTTAATCTTTAACTCTATTTTTAGGTCCCTCTTGCATTTTTTATGATATTATCACACTAGTACAAAATGACTAATTAGTTACTAAAAAAACGACTAAAATTTGCATATAAACGACCATTTTTCGGTCGGTGACCAATAGTAGCTAATTTACAGTATCTTATAACGCGACCAAATTTTAGTCATTTTTATCTTATTTATTAATTGGTTGACTCAATTTCATTGTCTAGTAGTATATTTAGTCATAAAATTGGTCATTCATTTAGTCATTAATTGCCACAATTAATGACCATATATACAACAAAATATATTACTATATGATCACCCAAGAAAACTAATTAATGACCAAATAAATATAACCAAAATGTTGGCCGTGTTATAAGATACTGTAAATTAGCTACTAATAGTCATGTATATGCAAACTTTAGTCATCGTTTGAAACCAATTAATGACCAAGTAAATATGACTAAATTTTGGTCATGTTATAAAATACTGTAAATTAGCTAATAGTAGTCATATATATGCAAAATTTAGTCATCATTTGTAATCACAAATTTATCATTTGCAGTAGCCATTTATATTTTTTTGGTAATTTCATATTCATTATATAAATGACTAATTTAGTAGTTTATATGAATTTTATTTACTTTCTTTAATAATCATTATAAACAACTAAATTAGTCATATATTATTGCATTTGTGTTAATCATTAATCAATATAAACTACTAATTTAGTAGTTTTAGATTAATTTTATGTGTTCATTATTAATCAACATATGTTAATTAGTATGATTTTGTGACTAAATTATAAAAAAAATGTCATAAAATGTGCATGTTCATCTAATATGAAGACACAAAGTTACATATGCTAATTACAATACTAAATAATAGCAAGCTCAACTATAAATAATTTCAACCAGATAAATTATATTATATAAAATTTCAAGTATCAAAATATGAGTTTCCAACTTAATATTGTTTGGACTATAATTTACACATGAAATATTGTTTCATCACTTCAAAATGTTATTATTGTGTTGCCAAGGCATTGTAGGTCAATTCACCAACTCTGCATACTTGAAGATCAATCTCTATGTGTGTGTCTTATGCAATATTTTAGCTCTACAGGTACCACTGGACCAATTCCTCTTCTCTCCCTCTCTTTGCAATTGTCGCTCTAATGTTATTGTTCTTCTCTTTCTTCAATTCCTTCTTCTTACCATCAATATTGGGTTCATTTTCTGAAAATGAAAGAAAATACAATGCAAAGTATAAGACATAAAAGATGATGGCCACTAGAATATAAATAAAATTAGACTATAAAGGATTTATAAAACATATACCTCAACATCAGCAATGTCAATGCCATTTTTCCCTACAAAAGCAAGAAATTCTTCAGTTGAGTGATAGTGACTGCTATGTGGCCAAATGACCTGTATAAACAAAGAAAATAAAATGTCACCATAGAAAAGAATACCTTAGTAAACTTAGTATTCAACCTTCAGGGAAAGCTTAAGAATAATCATGCCAACTAAGTTACATGCTAAAAATCTCAAGTTGTATATTACTTATACAAAGTGGGAGTGCAAACACAACTCCTAGAAAATGTCAACCCTAAATCTAGAATAAAATAAAATGAAGTAAAAAGGATACAATAATAGGATGACATTGTATACATGTATATGAACGGATAATCAAGAAGGCTAAGTGAAAAAGTATAGGGTTGGAGGTCAACGATGTCAAGAATTCAAAAATATGATGAAAATTTATTCAAATAAGAAGGATTATTTGGGTCCATTATCACATATTAATAAGCCAACTAGTCTATATCAAATTATTGATGTTTTTCTTATATTTATGGATAACTACATATACGTGGATAAATTGCAAAGACAAATTCATTCCAATTATGTTCCTTACATGTGGTACACCATATTAGTTTTGATTTGGAGCAACTTTCCAGCATCGAAAATATGTAGCAACCACCATTGGTAATATCCCAAATAGGCATAAAAAATATGTAGAAATCACCACTAGTAAGCCAAATAGGATTATTTTGGAACGTAACTTTCAAATTTCAGTTACTATATTATTTTTGAATGGAAAATCCACACTAAATTACAACACCAAACTTCCAATTTGAGGGAACACTTGCGAGCATCCTAGTGTATTTTGGAGGCTAGATATTTCACTCCCTGGAGACAAGACCTCTATATTGATTAAAAAAGACAATCACTCAACTCAAAACATCGGTGATCATTATAATGAAAAGATAAAATAAGAGTAGTTTTGATCTGTTTTGCAGATTTACATGCAAAGCACCAATAGTTTTCTCATATTTACCATACTTATAATCTCCATATAGTGGCCCAAAAGAAATTTGTTGAAGCAAATTCAATGTTAGAACATTCCTTCACCAAAAATTATTTTGAGGATCTTCAAGATCCAAAAGAAGATGGAGATAACCCTATGGATGAAACCCCAAATGAGGATTAAGGAAATATAGAAGTGTTAGTGGAGAATGAAGATGGTTCTTCTTCATGGATCACCTATCTAGATACAAAATCATATTTAAAGGAAATGACATTAGCACTAACACCCTTTTCTTTTGCGGAGATGAAGAGGTCTAACCCAAAGTTATACTAGAAACCTATGGAAGTTAGAGTAGCTCATGAGAAATCATGCAACAAAGGCAACGCTAAAAAACTCCTCTCCCCCAATGTAGTGGAACCACCTCTCACAAGAGGCAAGAAATCGAATAAAAAAAATTGGGAATGTGAAACAAATTCTAACTTGGATTCAATATCCCAACTCTGTGTGGAATATTTGTTCCAAAAGCCTCCCAAATAACACAATGTATTGTTTCTACATACTCTTATGCTCGCAATACATGACAATTTACTCTTGTATGGCATGTAGAAGGACTCAAGTGTAGTATATGTGGAAAATATTGGGATTTGTCTCCCATGAGTTTAGTCAGTACCTCATTGGAAGATCCAATGAAAGAAATTTCAATGTAATGAATTCCCTGTGTATTTGTTGCGATCAGACACAAATTTAATATAATAATTACTCATTTAAAAAAAAATAATGATATCTACTTAAGGGCACTGCTGACATGGGCCCACACACATCTAAATGAATTAGGTACAAAATGTCCTTGACCCTAGTATCACTACTTGGAAAGGTGGTGTTTGTGTGCTTTCCCAGTGTGCAACCCTTACACATGTCATGTTGCTTGACCCTAAACTTAGGTAGTCCTATCACAATGTCCTTAAGCGCATGAAGTGATAGATAGTGCAAATGGGCTATCCTCTTATGCCATAAATTCCCCAACTCTCGATTGCGACTCACTAGTGCCGACACTGGCTTAAATTGAAGTTTGAACAAATTACCCTTTCTATCTCCTATCAAAGTTAGTTATCCTGGAATATTCATGCCAAATTTACACATTATCATCCTCAAAAGTCATAATGTAACCCTTGTCTTCCATGGTTGCAAAAAAAATCATATTTTTGGTCATTCGTGGAATATACAACCCATATTTCACTAGCAAGGGTTTACCAGACTCCCTCTAAAACTTGATAGTGCTAATTCCAGCAGCCTTATACTTGGCATTGTCCCCGAGGTGTGTATAGAATTCCATTTCTTTCTTATTCATGCTCATGAAATACTTTTTTAATATTGTCATGTGGAAAGAATCCCACTATGAATGTACCACACACTTGTGGTTATTGAACTCGAGAGATAGGTAATGAATGAAAAATTATTTTTAAATCTAACTGCAAATTCATCCATTTCAATTTTTATAGCAACCTTCTTCTTCTTTTTTCCCTTTTTCTTGTTAGGGAATTGGTTGGCCAAATGTCCTAGTCGGCAATAAGAAAAAAAAATATTTTTCTACAGTCTTTCTTCTTCTCTCCTTTAGAAGTCAACCCAACACTCGTTCCTTTCTTTTCCTTTGGTTTACCCTTACCAGCTAGGCAAGATTTTCTAATTTTCTTCCTCCTCAAACTTCTTCTTCTAGTTACCACATTGAGCCCCTTCTCTAGTAATATCTTCTTGTATGAAGTCATCCCACATTATTTCCTAAGTGGGAAGGTGCTCTCGACCCATGGTGCATTTCACAAACACATTCCATTGTTTCATAAATCCATTCAAGGTTAGAGGCACTAGTTCTTGTTTAAGGATTATCTCCCCTATAGTTGCCTACTCATCTTGTAGTTGAGTGATCCTAGTCAAGTAGGAAGCTACACCCTCACCCTTGGACATTTTTACATTATTTAATCGGTCCCTTAGTACCATTTTTAGACTCTGCTAGTTGCTCTGGTACAACTTGGTAAGCACATCCCACATATCTTTAGTTGTCTTCTTCTCATATGGATGTGAGATCAAGTGGTCTTTAACCCCATCCTGAATAATCCTCTATGCCCTCACTTCCTTTACCTCATGAAGGTATAGGGAAATTGGTTATGAAACTGGTGGAACTATTGTGGTATTGAAAATTTTCCATAGTTTATTATCCTTGAGAACGACCATGATTTGAACCCTCCATTGAAGATTGTTCAAGGACCCTTCTAGTTTTTCTTCATATCGAAAATTGTTAGCCATGATGGATTAAACCCTCAAATCACTTGTTTTTTCTAAGCTTGAAATATTTTGAGCTAGTACATGTGTTAAATGCCCTTGGTTTCATACTCATAGAATACTTCTTTGGTACCATGTTATATTTCTTGAGGTCAGGTAAAATTTTATTCCCAATAAAATGATACTTAGAATAGAAATAAAAGTTAACTTTCAAATCTAAATTTTATGATGCCAAATATGTTGGGTTCCTAAATTGGCATGCACAATAGAAATAAAATAACCATAAAACCAAGCATATAAACATATTTGGACACAATTTTACCTTGAAAAACCCAATGTGGGGTGTTATCACTCAAATGAAACCAATTGGTTTGTTCAACTATCAATCTAGTGCAACTATTTTAAACCACTTGGATTGGAAGTTAGCCCTTCCAATCAGAGAGGGCTCTCTCAAGAAAAAGGTAAGATATTCAAGAAACAATCTTATAATGAAGATGGGTAACTCTTTTTGTGTTTTAAGTGATTTTGCAGGTGGAAGAGTGACTCAAGGCTACCATTGGGCATGGAGTCAGCTAATGGGCTTCAATTACAAATGAGTATCATTCATGGAAGCTGAGGAAATTGAGCTTATAAAATAACTTTATTCAGCAAAAAAATAGTACATGAAGGAAGTTGGAGCATAAAAATATGAATTCCAAGTAATTATGATACTATGAAGCTGATAACCATGGAAAATTTTAGGGGCTAATATTCGCAGGTGGGCTAATTTTCCATGGTTTTTCTAAAAAAAAGATTCGCTAATTTCCATTTTTTTATAAAACTAATTCGCCCAAATTTTACAATATAATTTTTTTTTACGTTAAAAATTGCCAACATCATATAGAGAATATATATAATATCATTATAAATTTGAATAATTTTACAAATACATCAATAAACATTTTATAGTTTGCATATTAGGGACTAGTGAGATTCGCCAATTTTTTAAACTTCAAGATAATTTTCCATCCTTAAAATTATCCCTGCTGATAACAATATATAAAATAGAAATACACAAACAGAAAAGCTCCAAAAGAATCTCAGGTCTGAAAGGCAACTGTTGCAACTGTGTATTATCTTGATAGAAAGAAACTGCATAATAGCCTTCTCATGACCTTCCAACCCTTTCAAACTCCAAAAATCCCTCATTTATAGAGTGAGGCCTCATACAAATGGTTTTCCACCTTGACAGCTTCAAATTACTACCTAAGAGGCCTATTTCAAATAAGATTACATCACTTGGAGATTTCCTAGGGATATTTTATGTTTGGCAGAGTTTGAATACAAAAAGGACTCTTCTTTCATTAAAGAGCTCAACAAATCCCTTTAATAACCCTTATCAAATGAAACCAACTAATTTGCTGAGTGTGTTGGACTACTGATGTGTCATTATGCCACGTGGATGCTGAGCTAGACCTCTTCCAAGTTGAATTTTAAAATTTTTACTCAAATATGGCTATTTAAAATTATGAAACATAGGCCTCAAAGATGAGTGCATAATTTCCAAACCCTGATGGCTTTGCAAAAACTAACAGAGGTTTTGGTAGATGGGCTTGTACTGAAGAAAAAAATCCTTCAAATTTCCAAAATCTTTTTCATTTGGTCAAAAATTGAACTTGAAGTTGACTGCTAAAACAATCATGTACATGAAATTTCGTAGTGCTCATTTCATATTGAACTCCAAAATCCACCTTGTGCATAACCTTTGACCTTTCTAACTATTGGAGGATCTTCCTTGGGACTAATGAGGTAAACACATGCTCTAATCCACCTCTATTCTGAAATTTTTGCATAAGTTTTGCCTCAAAGAAACCTACAACGAGTTCATAGTGAAAACTCAGCCTCAAGCCCGAAGCTCGCTATGAACTTGCTTAGTTTCACAAAATGTTTCTCCTTCCTTTGTTATCCTCAAAAACATTTCTAAACCCTTTATATGCCTGGTTATGATAGCATAAGACAAAATGTGATAAAAAAATGTGTGGCCTACCATGTTTCATGGTGTAACATCAACATCTTGCATAATCATTTTAAGGCCATTTTCTTCAATTCAGATTGTACCATCTCTATCGAACCAAACTGACACACTGAGTTGTTGGCCAATTGATATACTGGAGTTAAGACCTTGTAAACTTGAGTTGAGATGGTGAGTTGTCCAATTGATGAGTTGGCATGCTTTGTTGACTTGATGAGTTGTTATCCACATGGAGTTTGACTGTTGAGTTGCCCCCTTAAAAAAATGGCCCAACGATATTCTTGATCTCATTTGATGACTCAGCTACCTCCTTTAATGCGTTGACTGCCCCAAAAAGACCAAAATTTCATAATGCTGGAAAAACAGAGGATTAGGCAGTTTCGTAGCGAATTCTAACCAGTTTACACTGGATTCACTGCAAAATTTGGTAGAAGTGCCAAATTTACATGAAATGACCAACTTATGCATGAGATATTTTTGGGATTTTTATTTGACATTGACACCTATCACCTTAATGATGACCTTTAAGACCCCCACATATGTACATTTTTTTCAAAATTTAAAAATTCAAAAGACCCTATTCAACCCTAAGTGACTCAACACATAATTAAATTAAGACCAACCAAATTTTTATCATGGATAAGATGGGGAAAAAAAACAAATTTTGGGCTTTTATTCAACTTGGAAATTTCAATTACAATAAGTGTACACTTCAAAAATTACAATAGAAAAAATACTCAACAATTTCTCTCTCATTGTATGCCCTGTGCGACCTATTCGACCCAGAAAACATGTTGTATAACTTCAAGAAATACGACTTGTACAACCCAACGATTCCATCTTGTACAACCCTACTAATTTCAGCCTATACGACTGAGATAAAATCAATATGCTCGCAGTCCAAACTTGGCCGGTTTGTTGTCCCTAAAACTTGATTTCTTTGTTGTCCTCTCTTGATGTCAATTCAACCCCCTGTTTCTCACTTGAAAGCCTAGTCACTTGTGCCAAATTGATCTATCTCTCCGAGAACCTATTTTCCTCTATAATTTCTGACTTAATCTCCAAAGTGATAGAGGGCTAAGAATTCATCTCCACACTTGAGATTTATGATCACGATATAATATTTTACTAACCTTTTTAACTTAATAAAAGTTGTACAATAAAGTTAAAAATCTAATTAGTGACTTTATGCCTAAATTCCAAACTTAAGAAATAATTAAATAATTTTGTTGTGAAAGAATCAGTGATTCATTGCATGTCATGACACTTGACCAATACAAAATCACCTATCAAACTACCATTTCAAAATATCTAATATAATAAATTTACCTTTATTGAATCATCCTCATGAGATATTATATTCCTTTCACCATGAATGGTATGGGGTATTATTGGATTGATACTGGGTGGGAAATGTACTAAGTGGGATTATTGGATAAATTTGTGAAAGACGTTGTCTACCAAGGCATCAATTTTGTTTACCAAAAATCATTGTAATCTGACTATTTATTTTTCAAAATATTAAAAAATAGGAGTGATTGAATCATGTTTTTGATGTTTCTAATGGTGGAAATGGATTGGAATCAATTTTGCTTACCAAAAATCATTGTAATATGACTTTTTTTTCAAAATATCTGAAAATAGGAGTGATTGAATCATGCTTTTGATGATGGACATAAATTTGACATCATAAAAAAATTCATGAGACACCCAAATCTTAAAACTTGAATTTCCAAAATTTCCCAAAAAATTATCAAAATTAAGTTAGAATTTCCATTATTTTCCATAAAAAATAACAACTCGTTCTAGCCATGTTTTGACAATTTTTTAATTTGATTCACTTGCTTATCCACGAGGGACAAAGACTCTTATATTAGGAGTCTGTTTTGACATTTTAATTTAAGTTGACGTGCTCATCCACGAGCGGCAAAGGCAGATTCTATGGAATGCCCGCTGCTTCAAATTTTATATATATATATTGTGTAGATTTCAATAGTGTAGTAGTATAATTAACAAAAGTTTTGGTTTTTTATATGTTTTTTTTAATAATTGGTTACATCAATAAATTTGACTTAGAAATTTTAATGTTTGAAAAATTTTTAAACGCCCTAAATTTATTTATACGTTTTAAAATATTTTAAATAATAATAAATTATAATTTTCTCAAATCCAATTAAAAAAATTAACACTCTATAAAACCAATTAAGTTTCAAGAAAAACATTCACATATTAAAAAATATATTGATTTATGTCTTTCATTAAAATAATAAAATTCACATACACAATCGAAACGAATTAAATAAATGTTCAAGTTTGAAACGTTTGTGTTTTAAATTGTATTTTTAGTTAGTAAACTAATCCTAACGATTGACGTGGTGGTTGTTGCGTCAAACATCGTGCGGTGAAGTTGTTTCTACGAAAGCCACGTCACTTTATTCCATAGAGTCGGTGAAGTTGTTTCCACGAAAGCCACGTCACTTTATTCCATAGAGTCGGTGAAGTTGTTTCCACGAAAGCCACGTCACTTTATTCCATGTAGTCGCTCACTCGTTTGCCCCGTCACCCGACAACGACGTCCACGTCAATCAAGTTTGGTGCGACGGTATCACCTGCCGCCTCATTACTTTAACTGGTGCGTAGTTTCTTAGTTCCATAAAGTGGGAAAGAAAGAAGAAAGAAAGAAAGAATTTTTAATGTCCACGAGGCTAAAAATAGCCTATGGGACAGATTGCTTTTCTATCTGACTCATGTATTCGGCCCTTTTCCTGTGAAGTTTTACAATGAGCACTCCCAGCTTATCGACAAATTCTTCGCTGAATAGATTATCCCAAGAATTAGCTGCCAGAATATCTGCATAGTTTTCTCTGGTGTCCTTGAAGGCCTCACATTCTAGAATGAAATGTTTTTCTGTTTCCACTTTTCCGGAGGAGCAAAAAATACATACTCTTTCTTCCCACATTTCTTTTGGCCTTTTCCAGCGCCCTGTTTCACAACGGAGTTGATGAGAATTAGTCCTTAATTGAGCAATAAGAATTTTAGATCTCAAAGAAATATCAGCCCCATGTATGCCTTTTGTTGATGGTTATGTGTGGGGTTAAACTCTTCTATGTAGTACTTCTTCTTTCTCTCTAGCTCTTTCTTCCAAGTATGTTTATGGAATTTATCCATAACAAAAGTTTTTATCTCTTTACTGTTTGTAGGACACATGCTCAAGCAAATACCCCATTTACTAAACCATTTGTTATTTTGCCGCATCCAAGTCTTATGTCTTTTGCACAATCTGTCACTAAACACAACCTTAGGCCATCTATCCTCCTCCATTTGCTCAATTTTTTTCAGATACCTTATGACTCGCACCATAGCAATTGCTTCAATAGGAGCAACCCCTGTTTCACTTAACAGGAAAGCATAAGGAACTGCACTTTTAATTTTGAATTTGTTTATAATCAAACGTTTCTGAATTTTCTCAATTTGTTTCCACTGCATCTTAGTTGTGCTGCTGGCCCATAGTTCACAACCGTAAAGAATCACTGGAATCACTAGAAGCCCAAAAAGAGTTAGGGTGGTTTTCCAGTCCCACAACTCTGCCTCTCTACACCTGTTTTGAAGAGCATAAAATGCTTTCCAACCCCCTAAAGTTCTTTTCTTTCTACAACCATCCCAACTTAAATTTCTGTTGAAGTCAATTCCGAGGTATTTGTAATCCGCAACTTCTTCCAAAATGCTGCCTCCAAAATAGAACTTATGTTGGTTATGCTTTCTTTTGTTAGAGAAAACCACTACTTTCGTTTTGCTAATATTGACTTGCATCCCAACCCTTTTACAAAAATGCTCAAGGGAATGTAAATGCTCTTGCAAACCAAGAGCCGAATTAGCAATCAATATAAGATCATCTGCGTACAAAAGAAGCCTGATAACGAACTTGCCCAAATGGACACCGTCACCCCCTTGCGAATTTAGCCACTCTTCAAGCTTGTCAATATATAACCCAAAAAGAGTAGGAGACAATGGGCAACCTTGCTTGACCCCGATATCGCTTCTAAAACTTTCAGAAATGCCAGCTGAAGTTCTGATTTTGACTTTCACCTGTTCGTACAACCTATGCACAGCTGCTCTCAAATGCTTGGGAACCCCGAGTTCCTCCATTCTGCCCCAAAGCTTATCCCTAGGAACCGTGTCAAAGGCTTTTCTGAAATCAACAAAGCAACAAAAAACTTCTTCCTTATTTTCCCAACCTTTTTCAATGATGTGCCTTAAAGTTATACAATGATCAACTGTGGAATGTTTAGGTCTAAAACCTGCTTGCCCTTTAGCACGTTTATTTCTTTCTTCCGCCCACTTGCTAATTTTCTTTTCCAACATGCTTCCAAATAACTTTGCAAACAAGGGGTTTATCATTATGGTTCTATAATTGGAAGGATTATTGACGTCACCACTTTTGAAAAGAGGTATTGCCATACTAGTTGTCCAATCTGTGGGGAACCCCTGCTGTAAGATGTTGTTGAAAATTTTTGTGATGTGAGGTGAAAGAAATTTTAAACCCCACTTTAGATACTCTGCTTGGAGTTCATCTAAGTCTTTTGCTTTTGCTTTTGCTTTTCCAGCGCCCAAGGAAAGATTTTACAAAACTTATAGGATAATGAATATTCCTCACGGATTATCTGAAACTCGGAAATGCTTTTATTTTAAAAATGGTAATGTTTTAAAACAATGCATATTTAATAGATAGATGTTCGTCATGATTAGAAGAAGGTTATACTTTATTGTTTTTTTTGGGTTATTATTATTATTAATAATGTAATTTTAATTTAAAATATTTGTAAATATAACTTAATAGTCGTTTTTGTTTGGATTTTTTATGAATATAATATTATATGATGTAATTTATTATCAATAAAGATTTATTTTTATTTTTATTTTAGATTTATGAATGAAAAAATGTATTAAGATGTACATAGTTTTTACTAAAAAATTTAAAGAAAGGTTTATATATTAAGAGATTCAAATCATTTAGATAGGTTTATTTTTAATTTTAATAAAACTATATATATGAGAAAATAACTAGGCAAATCTACCCAAACGGATTACATCTCGTTGGCTTATTAGCAAAGTCAAATCCTAAGAGCGTAAGTAAGAATTGAACCCATGACTTTATTAGTGAGGTGCTTTTAGCAACAAGAACTTGACCAATTGAGCTAACCCTCACAAATATATATATATATATATATATATATATATATATATATATAGAGAGAGAGAGAGAGAGAGAGAGAGAGAGAGAGAGAATTAAATTTAAATATGATGTTTTGAGATATAATGGTTAGGTATATAAAATGATTTAATGGATCCCTCAGAGGCTGCGCCTGCCACCCCATAGTTCCATCATGCATTTATGGAGGCAGGTCACAACTTCTCTTCGTAAGCATGCACATATAGGTAACAAATAATGAAGTGTGTCTATTTAGTGATGTGGATGAGCTTGACATTTGCTGATGAAAAAAGGAGAGGAGTTGGGGGACGATCCTAGACCTCCTGTTTTTTTTTTCAATATCAATCGTGTGTGTGATCCTCTTTGAACTGTGGTGGGTGTATGGTTTGGAAGCTCGGGAGACGGGCATGCTCATCTGCGCAAGCCTCATCGGAAGGTTCCAAAATCCTTGGATGTTTGTTCTTGTGCTTGGTCACTCGAGGCTTAATTTGTAGGAGGGTCGTGGTTGGTTTTGAACATTCTTCGTGGAGCAAATTTTTAGGTGTTATATAAGTCTATCTCAATATATTTCTTATGGTGGTCATTGGTGTTTGATCTGAGAGATTTAAGTTTTGGAGCTCTGGGTCTTATTAGCTCTTGAGTGGTAGTCTTTGTTTGAGGTCTAGTGTCACTTTACTTTCAAATTTCAGTTAGTGGTTTGAGTGCAATTCACAAGACTGGGGTTGGGATTCTTGTTAAAAGTAATCCTATGGTGCTCTGTAGGGTTTTTTCTGGTCCTTAGTGGGATAAACTTTGGTGCATTAAAGTTGATGGGTGGTTGTGGTCCTTGAGGTTTTGTATCGTGTTAGTCCCTACTTCGTCGTTTTTGATGTCAGTTGTTAATGGCATAAAGTCAATGGAGGAGGTAAGTGTCCCTTCTATTTCAATTGCCAGGTCGTAAGTTGAGTCGGGGTTAAGTGCTTGTAGTTACTATGATGACTAAGACTGTTGGTTTCCTAATCGTGTCGGTTTTGGGTCTATTCTGGTATTCTATTCTTTTGTAGGTAGAGACTTTCATCGAAATTGTTGGGAATTCAGTCCTAATTCACTGATGTTGCCAAGACAGAGGGGGAGGAGTAGACAATACGGGGGTGGTCATCCCCAACATGGGAAACATGGTGCTTGTTGTTTTCCCATGATTTGGCTACCACCTTTTCAATGTTATTTCGTCGGAAACACATCGAGAGATATAAAAGCTATAGACATATGTGAGGGTCGACAGATAATCACTCTTAGATTCATAACTCATGGAGGATATGTTGACTTGGGTCCCTGACCCTGGGCACACTAGGGGTAGGAAGAAACAATACCTCAATTCTATGTCTCTTCATTGGAAAATGATGACCCTTTTAGGCCTAGTCCTGAGGGATAAACAAGTGGAGAAGTACAATATTTTTTACATCACATTTTCCTTTAACATTTATTCTCTCTGTGAGAGAGAGAGAGAGAGAGAGAGAGAGAGAGAGAGAGAGAAGCTTATTAACTAAGTTTAAATATGATGTTTTAAAATGTAATGGTTAGGAATATAAATGATTTAATGGGTTCCTCAGATTTGAGACTCCTCTGGTCGGGTTGAATGATGTGGGTTGTTGTGAATACATGTTTCCTCCATGATTACTTTGGGATTCTCTGTAAATCCATGTACATCGGGTTTTGAGTAATATAATGCTTTAGTTTACCAAAAAAATTGATTATCTTAATTTATATGTTAAAATGGATCATAATTTATTGTTTATATATATATATATATATATATATATATATGATTTGTAATTATATGTCTATTAATACAGCTGATTTGTGATGGAGGTAGTTTGAGTTTTGTAGACCCTCGTGGCAGCTAGGATTTTCACCCTAGCCAACTGCCCCTTTCTTTGTTACATGAACCTTTGAATAATTGTAAATGTCTATGTTTCAATGAGGAAGACGATGTTTCACTAAGGAAAGATAGTTGGTTCTGCAAGCTCTTCTTATTAGGTATAGCAAGTCAAGGTCTCTTATAGCACCATATTGATATTTGGATCGTCTCTTCCAGTAGTTCAAGAAGTTCTTTTAACATCTAGGTTTGGTTTATAGGTCTAATGTGCTTTGGCTATGGCTATTTGATCTCCATAAGTGGATTTTAGATACGTAGAAACCACTATTGTCTCAAGATATGAATATTTTCCATATGGATTAAAGCTTTTTCGTGGTTTCCTTTAATAATTTTGACAATAAGAAGATTATTTGTGATGCATGACCATGGTTCTAGGGCAATAGTAATCTCTTCTTGCAACACTGGCCTCACTCTTTTGATCTGGTTATGAAGTTGATCTCTTCAACTCCATTTTGGGTAAGGCTCTCAAACCTTTTCCTGCATCTTTGGAATCTCTCTTCATTAAGTTCTACTGGAAATGCAATAGGGAAATTTTACTACCATAGCCCAAAAACCAAGCATTATCATAAGCCCAGATATACTGAATGTGTGTGGATACATATTTTAATAATGTTTTCCTACTGAGATAAACTTAATGGTTCCAGAATATGTATGGGCCTAGAAGCTTGTTTATCAAAATGTTTCATTATGATGTCGAGGGTGTTATGAAACAGGCTATGTAGTTAAATTTTCTCCATGTGGTTGCCAAACAATAGAGACCATTAAAGTAGTCGAAGGTACAAATAGTGGAAAGGTTCTTAGAAAGAACATTATACCATATATAAGGAAGAAGAGACCCCAGTTAAGGAGCAAGAAAACATCAACCATGAAGAAGTGCAAGTAAAAGAGGGTCTAGAGGAGGAAACAAAATACAGTTAGGAAGAAGTGCATATCAAAGTGGGTTCATCGAATTCGAAGATAGAGGAGACCCATGTTCATCAAATCCTTGCGAATACTAAATCCTCCTCTGAATTTCCAGGAAGTAAAATGGGGAAAGAAATTTCTTCGGTTGATTAGGTAGATGAGGAAAAACCTTTAAAAAGTGACAAAGACAACATAGATTGTCACAGATGGATGACCCCTTGAAATCAATAGAAAAATGGGTTGGATCCACATTGGGAAAAAGGGGAAAAACATCTCACCAAGGAAAACAATAAGTCAATCAAAGTATAATTGACAAGAAGTAAGAAATGGAATGTAATTGTATTTGGATTTTATGAGTGTGTTGGAAAATATTTAGCTAGAAAAAGAATAAAATTTGTGTATTAGGGAGTACCCACTTGCGGATTTGAATTGAGATGATGTGTTCAACCTCAAACCCACAAGGGATATTGGCAACTCTAGAGAAATGTAATGGTTCTGGGCCAGATCCCATGTCTCGTTTTTTAATATAAACCTTCATAACTGTTTCTTTAAATTGATAAAGAAAAAGTATATTAATTAAATTTATTAAGTCTTTATATGCCTTGTTAATTTCAATTGAACTTATATTATTTATTTATTTTATTTAATTTGAATCTAACGATTTAAGATGAACATCTCTCTTATTGTTAACTATAAAGTGCTTCTAAACTAGATGAACCCAATACTCTAATTATAAATATTTCACTACATTTTGTGTAAGTTTCACAATAAAAACTACTTTAGATGGCAACAATTTTAAGAAAGTGCAAAATTCTCCTAACATATGAACCATGAACCATGATTTTAGATTTCAAATTTCTTTCCTTTTATAATTTTTTTAATGTATTTACATGGTAAAACTCTAATAATCTTGTCCAAATTAAAAGTAAGTTGGAGGATTTAGATTCCACTTTGTCTAATGAATAAGGACATCAAATTTAAGAAAAACTATGTCCCAATTATTATTATTATTATTATTTTAATTATCAAACTGTGAAGTTAGCTAAATCAATAAAATAAATTTTAATGATTTGGAAAATCAAATAATCTTTCAAGCCATAACTGTATGTATAAATATTATTTATTATTGTCTTTGATTTATTACTGTAATTCACTACATGTTTTATTTTAGAAAAGAGTATAAAACCTCGTTACAATATCAAAACTTTCCCAATTCATTTTTTCCTCTCACATGTTGAAACTCTAATGGGCTCGCTCAAATTAGATTGAAGTGAGAGGATTTATATTCCCTTTGGTGTAATTAACAAGGATATCACATTTAGGAAAAACCATGCCTTAACTTGTTATCTTTTCTGGCCATAAAAAAATTTAATCAACCCAAAAACCATGCCTCTTACATTTTTTTATTATCAAACATTACAGCAACCTCTAGATTTTAGTAACTTGGAAAATCAAATTATATTGCAACCTACATTGTGTGTGAAAGCATTAATCATTATCACCTTTAATACATTACATAATATAGAGAAAATACTTGAAACGACATTCTATTTTATTTGATCAATGAGATTCGATACATGTTACAAGTTGGAGCTATTTGATTTAGTCACATTATTAATGTGACATTATGGATATGTCTGCTATTTTCTAGTTGTCTAATTCTAATTGAATATAGGCATGAAAATTTTCTAGAATTTATAAGAAACTCAACGGAGATTTATTCAGAGTTATAACCCCCATCAAAATCCAACTTTAAGTTGCATATGCTTAAAAATCCATAATGAATAAAAAAGATGGAATGGACCACTAACAAATTGGAAAACTAACTATGGTATATCGTATAGTTAGCCCATCTATGTCCTGGAGGTAATGGTTAAACCTAAATCTACAAATTTAAATTGACATTTCACTATAATTATTCGAAAACCAAATTTTAACCAAAGAAAATGCAATAAAAAAAAGTGAAATGGACCACTACCAAATTGGAAAACTAACTATGGTATATCGTATAGTTGTGGTTAATCTATAAATTGATATAGATATCCTATAATACAACATGCTAGAAAAGTTCATATATTTCTATTGCAAATACATCAAATATATACTATATTGTGCAATGATTACTTATGATCAACATTATAATACTATTATTTAACGTATGGAAAAATCATTTAGAAGATAATAACAAAACTATAGTAGTAAAAAATCACACTGTTAGCGTATTAAACCGAAGATGTACCTTAGAGAAACATGTGAGAGATGAAAATATTGAAGAAATAAGGATTATGCCTTGCACTTTAATTCTTAGATTTTGTTGTGCCCTTAACAACTGCGCGATTTTTTAAGAAAAAATTGGAGGGTTTTTCTTTTGGATTTATATTGATCTAACCCTCATTGCGTTGTACCCTAGTTTCTTTCCATTCTCATTGAAATAGCTTATTTTTGGATTTTTTCTATGATTTCCTACATGGGTTTCTTTTCTTATCTTTTCTTTTTTCATTTAGTTTGATCTCATTTTCTTTTGATTGAAATTGCTTTTGTTTGAACTTTTTCACTCTTTTTCACTCTTATTTTCTTTTTAACTTTACCCCTTCAATTCTCATGTTGGACCCAATTATCAAATCAAATCCACCCCTTTTATTTTTTTTACAGTCTCTTTCCTCAATTTCAAAATCATGGTCAACTTCATCTTCGAGTCCCTTACACTATTTCTTTGAATATTCATTCAAATTCTTCTTAACTTCAAACCTACATTCCCCTAATTTTCCGAAATCGAGATTGACTCTGAAAATAGAGCTCTATCTTCACCTTATTTTACTAAATCTTGTCCTAACATACTTATCATCCTTGATTTCCAAATAGATTGCACCCACAATCATTCAAATTTTATAAAATTTTATTTTTATTTGATGATTTTTGTTTTGCTTTATCTTATCTTTGATTTATGGGGAAAACCTTCGAAGACCATACTTTTTAATTGACACAACCCTTCAAATTAGACCCTCTCATTATGAAAGTTCACGAATCTTTGGGCAATTTCAGGATTGCTCAAAATCAAATTTATGACTTCCCACATTGAAATATAGGTGTCTTGATTTTTCAATTGGCCATGATCTTCAAGTTGGCCACACTTACCATCAACTCTTATTCTCTTATTTGATTTTCTTCAAATCTTCTATACAACCTTTGAACTCTTACTCCCAAAAGTGACTCCTTACTTTAAAACATTTCAAGTTCTATTACGATTGACCAAATTCCAAAAACAAACTTCTTTTCTAATAAAGGCTTGCAATGCATATCAATTTCCTAATCAGTCGTTTACCTCCTCCATTCAAACCTTTGCTCTAATTCCATGATGAGTATCAATGATCGCATTGGTCTGTCTCTCCTCCCAAATACAATGAGAATTGGTCCTAATGTTTCATCCAACTTTGATTCTCAGTTCATACCCCTTTCACTTTCAAACTCTCTATATATGTGAAACATTTTAAAATTTTGAATTGGATTCATAACATATATGTGGTATTTTTACATCATGCACTTTTAAATAACATATTTTCTTGGCTCGCTTGAATATCAACATTACGAGAACAACTAACTTTTCAAAAAATTACTTATAGGAACGATTTTAAAAATAGGAATTAAAGTTTATATGTAAGACTTATTATGATTCAATTAGTAGATATGTTGACCTAGTGAGTTGCTGCCCTTATTAATGTCCATGGCTAGAAAAAATACATGAATATTTCAATTCCAACATGTAGGAGCATTTTTCACCATAAGTTTCAATACCGATCATCCTGCATGCAAGTTTTACCTTCCTGTTTGAATTTGCATTGATAATTTCCATTCTAAAGTGAGGGATACAATGGGATACAACCCAAGGATGGGATATGATGCAGGAGCATCGGGTCATAATTCAAATTCAATATTTGAAGGGTGAAATGTGGACAATCACTTGTAAACCGAGGCAACATTTTTTAAATAGAGCTAAATTGATGGAATTGATAAGTCTCTAGAAGACTTATTTAAAATGTAATTATCTGCCATGTATGCGAATAGAGAGATTTAGGGGTTGGTTGAGTGATTGTGGGAGGATATTATGGATCGTAAGCGATCCACTCCCTTTGTAATTATTTTATAAGTGAGTTTGTGTTGTGTGAGAAGATATATAGTAGAGAGTACACAATGTAGCCACATGGGCGTTAGTGTGATTCAGGCCGTGATGCCTTAGCCTGTAATTAAGTTTTGCATATAAATGAATTTGTGTATTGATATATATCTGGATTTGGTTGTATTTGTTGGGTGTTATTATATAGGCGTAATTTTACTGTTATTGATAAAGCAGTTTGAATATGAGTGGAGAGAACGAAGTTCCTATGAACTTTGTTGTATATCAAAGTTATGGCAGAACACGGGTGTTATTGAAATGTGATTCCATCAATAGAGATTAGTGCAGGCGGAATGAACAGTCGTGATCAGATCACATCGATGATTGTTTTAATTATATATGAAGATTTCACAAGTTAAATGATTTAACTCACGATGCGACGGGGACGAGACATGTGGCAGTCGAGGTCCGAGTGATATCGCACATCGCATTACATAATGTTTACCATGGAGAGTTCACAAATAAAATGGAATAGCTGCGATGCGAAATCGGGAGGCCACATGTTGGCTCAGTGCTATTTCACACTTCACGGGAAATAAGGGTTATGGCGAATGGTGTTAAATGTTATTTTGTGCACGGTGTGAAATGTAACCTCTGCGATATGTGATGTCGCATATTCTGAGTTTGCGATGTAGGTTGGAGCGTTTGTCGATAGATATGCGCTAAGGGTTTTCGACAGTAACGATTACGGTTGAGTTTTATTTTATTTTGAAGACCGCGGTTAAAAAGCTTCCAACTGTTTAGGTGGACCTATTACCCACAGGTCCATGCAGTTATATGTTAAATGCAGTTTTTATTGCATCAAAGTGGTATCAGAGCAGGAAAAAAGATTTCCTGTGAGAAATATTTTGCGTGCGAAGGAAGAAGAGGTACAATTATGTTGAAGATTGGTGAGTTTGTGGTCTTAATATTGTTGTGAAGGCAGCAGAAAAATATTTCACAAGTTAAATGATTTAACTCGCAATGCGATGGGGATGAGACATGTGGCGGTCGAGGTCCGACGATATTGCACATCGCATTACATAACATTTACCATGGAGAGTTCGCAAATAAAATGGAATAGTTGCGATGCGAAATTGGGAGGCCACATGTTGTCTCAGTGCTATTTCACACTTCGGGGGAAATAAGGGTTATGGTGTATGGTGTTAAATGTTATTTTGTGCATGGTGCGAAATGTAACCTGGGGAGAATCTGCGATGTCGCATATTCTGAGTTTGCGATGTAGGTTGGAGTGTGTGCCGATAGATATGCGCTAAGGATTTTCGGCGGTAAAGTAATATATGTTATATAATGGTTGTGGTTGAGTTTTGTTTTATTGTGAAGACCTTGGTTAAAAATCTTCTGACTGTTTAAGTGGACCCATAACCCATAGGTCCACGCGGTTATATGTTAAATGCAGTTTTTGTTGCATCAGGATACAATGGGAATATCCATTCGTAGTAGAAAATATTTAGAGAGAAGTAGAAGAATAAGTTAAATATAATAATTACCAAACTTCTAAGTTCATTGACTATGCCTTTAAGGTATAAAATGAATTGAATGTTGCACATAGGGAATTATATAACATAGCACAACATTTATAGGAACAAGGGAAATATATAGTAGTGGTAATTAAACATTTAAAAGCATGGAATTGAACTACCAACAAGATCAGTTTCAGTTGCACTTTGACTGAGTAAAAGGTTGCCAAATTTGTTTTAGAAGTAAATCCTCCTTAATTTCCTAATACTACTTTAAAATTTATGCAAGAAATGGATTTTAATCTAAAATAATGGAAGAACATGTCTTTTAATTCCCTCCAAAGGATTACCTTGGAAGTCAATGAATCTACTATGATATGGAAACTCATAAGGAATATAGGAAAAGATGGTCACTTCCCTTCTTTTGGGCCTAGGAATAATTTCCTTCCACAAGAACAAGTATCTAAATATTTGGAGAGCTATATTAAAATTAATAGAAAGCGTATTAAAGCTCTCCTAAGATTAATGAAAAACGATATCGAATTCTGAAACATTGGGTTTCATAAAAAAATCCTCCCTGGTTTTCCACATTTCTTCAATCAATTCACTTGTATAGAATCATTATTTCAAATTATCAAATCCCACCATGGAAGGGATGTGATGGATAATACAATACAATTTGAGAAGTTTCGTAGCTCTACAATCATGTTATAACTCCTCATTATGAATTGTGATCCCCTAAAGCTGGACTAACTTTGAAGTCCAAAACGTTGGGTTTCATAAAAACTCCTCACGGGTTTTCCACATTTCTTCAATCAATTCACCTATATGGAGTTTTTATTTCAAACCATATAAAGGTTAATTAAATCTCCTACCATACATATAACACTATCAAAATATATTTCCTAAAATTAAGAAATGTAAAAAAATAATAAGATAAAAAATTATATTATACCAATATTCCTTAATAATCATATATTTTTTCATAGTCATTAAAAAAAATACCCTTAAACTACTTAAAAAATTATCCTATAAAAGATCTAATTATTCAACATATTAAATAAATAAATAAATAAATAAATCAGCCTAACAACTTTAATTTTGAAATTGAGCATAAATTAAACTACTCTTTACAACCACCTATTCTTGAAATTCTTAATATAACTTTTAAACCATTTTTATTCTCCATTACCTTCATCTTCTTCTTTCAAATTTTATTTATATCATCCCTCATTTCATTTTCCTTAATTCCTAAATTCATTACTTTATTTTATTTTCAAGTTTTCGTATCTCTCACCTTGTTAACCTAATTTCTATACGTAAATTTATAACACCATGCATAAACCCTTCTTTAAGATGTTTGTCTTATTTGTTTTGAAGTAATATCATATATATTTATCTCTCTTTACCTCATTCTTTCTCTCACACACGCATTTCTTTCCTTTTTCTTTTGAATTTTGGTTATAAATTTCTGTGTTCTTTTATGGTGTAATTCCTCTTCTTATATTTTTTTAAAATTGAATCTTAAATACTAATATTATAATAATATATTTATTAATTATTTTAGCTTCGAAGGTTAGTTTAATTGGATGAGTCTCCATTGCTAAAGCATCTTTGCTATGATAGGTCACAAGTTTAATCTCTGGACCCTCTCAAGGTTAGACTTAGAGTTAGGCTCAGTGGTTCAACCCACATGTAGTGATCCATTCAAGAAGCTATCTACGTTTTGGTTACAACACCAATTTTCAATGCAATGGTTTCTTTTAAGGTTTTTGGTTGTAATAATATCAATTTTTAAGGTTTTGGTTGTACTAATATCGATTGTAAAGTACTGTCAAATTTTAAAAAATTATATTTTAACTTTGAAATAAAAAAAATAGTGTTTCTATTAGCATTAATTTTTGATACATGGGTTGATTTTAAAGTTATTATCAACAAAACTATGATGTTGTGAAGTTAATGTTTGTAAAAGATGGTAATTTTCTCAAAAGAAATATTATGAGTAGCACCAACATTTCAAATGGGGATTACTTCTATTTTTTTTTACCCAAAAGCATGGAGTTTTAAGGCTATAGTTCTCATAAAATAAGTAACTTTGCTTATTCTTCATCACTTCCCACATGTTGGCATAATCAGTGGTATCATGTTGAAATCATCTAACAACATCCTATTCTAAATCTCTTTAGTAGTTAGATTACTAAAGGTTTTAAGAATTTATTTTCTAATAACAGCCCTTGGAAAACTTATTCTATTAATGCATTAACATAGTTATTTATTTCGTAATGGATTCCCTAGGATTTTTGTTTTCCCTTTCACATTGTCATGGGAGTTAGAGTGACGATCATAAGAATGGTGTTTGAAGCAAGAGGGGAATAACTAATCAAAGTTGAACATCACATTTATGAAATTTTGTAAAATGTTAGTTTTAGATTTTGCAATAACCTCTCGTTGATTTTCTATGTAAATAAAATAATACCAAGGTCATGGGACACATATTTCAAGTTGAATGTTAGGAAAAACACTTTAGTGGACATCATTTGTGATTAATTAATGGCTATGGAAATTGGCAAAGACATTTGCAAAGGCAAAGAGGCAATACATGACATTTAATTATGAAAATAAAGGAAAATAAGAGAAAAACAAGGTGAAGAGACACAAATTTGCATGCAAGGGAAATTAGAAGGAAAATGAAGAAAATAGAGCCATCAGTGATACAAAATATTTAGAGAACTAGTTTGCATCTTTTTGTTGGTTTAGTTTTTTTCAGTTGAGCCTTTTGATATTTTTGAGTTAAGCTCTCCTTTCATTCTCTCTCTCATACACTCTTGCACACTTAAAGCATTCTTGTAGCATGCTTGGAGCATTCTAACATTCACTTGGATTGGAGAAATAAAGCAAAGGAAAGCAATGGAGCACAAGGGAGCAATTGTATCAACAACTAAAACAAGGATAATTTGTAGATAACAGGTTGCATGTGTGATTTCCTTATTGGTTTTTCGATGCATGGTATATGCATGTGATTCCTTGGTTATGTGTTGGCATTGGCATGGGGATTTGTTTGAATTTACAATGGTTTCAACCTTGCCTTTCCATTTCCTGGATAGCCATGGTGTCATGGGCTTTCCACTTGTTTTTCTAATTGGTGCTTAGGTTCCCTATGATTGTGGGTTGGAACAAACACTATGGAAGCCTTGGAACAGTTTGGGTTGAGTTACTAGTTCTTGGAGTTGTAGGTTGGGACAAACACTCTGGAGCCCTTGGTGCATTAAGTTACTAGTCCCTAGAGTTGTGGTTAGAAAAAACACTATGGATCCCTGTAAGGTCATGGGTTGAGTTACAAGTTCCAGGAGCCCTGGATAGATTGGGTAAAGACTGATCAGGTTGATGTTAGTGATTTATGGACCGTAGAGGTGGAATCAGTATGGTTGAGGGTTGAGGTGGGCCCTAGTTGATTTACTTTTTATTTATTCCATGATATCCAACATTCATTCTTGGAATATGGCACGAGGGTGATTGGATGAAAGGGATATTTGGTTCAACCCAATCTATGGTGAAGTGGTACATGGAAGTCCCTGACTTGGTCAGAATTTTTATACGTTAATAAGAACTATTTTCCTATTGTGATTTATGAGCACTTGTACTAGTTATCATGTTGACACTATGCATGATTTTCCATGGTTTCTATGTTGGTTGTATGTTGTTTATATGATGTATGCTATATATGGTTCTTATCATGTATTGATAAGTTATTGAATGGTTGATGAATGCATGGAATAACATGATGAGACGATCAAAGTCCAAAGATTCATCAATGGGTTTCCTTTAACATTTAAAGACCAGATTGAGTATGATGAGCCTCAGTCATTGGAGAAATTCATAGGGAATCTGAAGAATTTTTATGAGAAGTCTAAGCGTAAGTCTAAGCCTAAGCATGATTGAAAAGGTAACGACAAGACTAAAGGAAATTTGGTTAAGAAGAGGATGAAGACTAAGGATGAAGATGACAAGGCGAATGTAGTGTCATATAAGGAGTTCAATGCAGTTGATAGAGGACATGGGTCTCAACACTAGGAGAAAAAATAAGGCGATGGTGGGAAGCCTTTGCACTGTTGGACTTGTGGTGGAGAGCATCAAAAGAGATATTTTCCACAACATTAGGGTGGAATACCTCATATTTACATTTCTCAGGAGTCATAGATAGTTGGAGATTTTGGGCAGAGTGTTTTTTATGCAACAATGGATAATAGGTAGGCTGACCATTAGGAATCCATTATCGAGATGGAAGGTAAGATTCATGACCAATTTATTTCCATTTTGATTGAACTTGGATATAACTATGGTTATATCAATCCCAACACAGTGGATAAGTGTTGCTTGAAAAAAAAAGTGCATGTAGAGTCATGGTTGTTGTAGATGGCTACATGTACAAAGAGAAGAGTTCACCATGCGGTGAGATATTATGCATTTGATCTTAATCGTATGCCTACATTAACACATCTAAATGTGCTTCCTTTGGGATCATATAGTATGCTTTTGGGAATGCATTGGTTTTTCATTCACAAGACTAAGGTAGATTGCTATGAAAAGGCTATTGATTGTCTAGATGATGATGGAGAAAGGATAATATTGCAGGGAAAGAAGAAGTCTACATCAGTGATAATGGTTACAGTGGTTATAGCTATGCACACAAATACCAGTTGTAGGAAAGGATGTGTATTGTTTGAAGCGCGTGTTTATAGTGATAAGGGGAAGGATGTTGAGGAAGATGAAGTATTGAAGAGGTATCTTGTTTTGCAGCAGTTCCAGGATGTGATTCTAGTGGAGATCTCGGAGTTCCCACCTCATAGGGAAGTGGATTTCTCTATCGGGTTAGTACAGATAGCAACACTAACATCAAAGGAACCTTACATAATGAGTACTTGAAAGTTAGTGGAATTGAAGTTACAACTTAAGTAAATGCTTTATAAGGGATACATTAGGTCAAGTGTGTCACCTTGGGGTGCACCAGTATTGTTTGTGAAGAAGAATGATGGTACTCTCAGGTTGTGCATTGACTACAGATAGTTTAACAACGTGAGGATCAAGAACATGTATCCTTTTATGAGGATTTATGACTTGTTTGATCAGCTGAAGGGAGCAAAGATATTCTCAAATATTTATTTGAGATCATGATATCATCAGGTGCACATCAACGAAGAATATATTTACAATACTGCATTCTGTACTAGGTATTGGAATTACAAGTTTGTGGTAGTTCCGTTTTGTCTTATTAATTCCCCAAATACTTTCATATGTTTAATGAACATTGTGTTGCGTCCTTATCTAAATTTTTTTGTGATTGTGTTTATTGATGATATATTGATATATTCTAAGAACGAGGAAGGGCATCTAGAGCACCTAGAAGCAGTGTTAATATTATTGAGAGAGCATCAGTTGTATGCCAAGACCAACAAGTGCAGTTTATATTAGACTGTAATTCATTATTTAGGGCATGTTGTTTCCAAGGAAGGTATAACAATGGACCCGGAAAATATTGAAGCTATCATAGAGTGGCCAGCTCCTAGAAATGCGAATGAGGTTAGATCATTCATGGGATTAGTAAGTTATTACAGGAGGTTCATTAGGACCTTCTCATGGATTTCCTACCCTATTACATATTTGCAGCGAAAAGGAAAGAAGTTTGAATGGACTGAGGAGTGTGCAACCAATTTTGAATAGTTGAAGTATTTGCTTACAAATGCTCAAACCTTGAAGATTGCAGATTCTGACAAGGAGTTAGTGGTATGTACAGAATCCTGTAAGAGAGGACTTAGTGGAGTCCCTATGCTTGAAGGAAAAGTGGTATGTTATGAGTCAAGGAAGTTGAATGAGCATGAGCAGAACTATGTGACTTATGATCTTGAGTTGACAACTATCATTCATGCCTTGAAGATGTGGAGGCTATATTATCGATAACAATTTTATTTTGATGAGTGATCATAGCAGATCGAGGTACTTGTTTGACCAACCTAATTTAAATGCTAGACAACCTATATGGTTGGCTGCTCTCAGTGAGTTTGACTTTGAGATCAGGTACATCAAGGGCAAGGAGAAAAAAGTTGCATATGCTCTTAGTAGAAGAGTGCAAGAGTATCATATTTTAGTTGTGAGTTTATATGGGACAGATTTGCAAGAGTGGATCTTTCATGCAAGGCAACATGATGACAGGTGAAAACATTCAAGGCATAAGTTACAACAAAAAGGTGAAGGTGATAAGGATGAGGACTATCATCTCATAACATATGGTTTGATCAGATTCAGGAACATGATTTATGTGCTAGACAGTAGTGAGATCGAGAAGATTATCTCGAGGGAGTTTCATGTCAAGTCGTATTTAGGTCACCTAGGATATCAAAAGACTTTGACAATAGTTAAGAAATTATATAATTTGTCGAAATTGAAGAAAGAGATAGTTGATTTTGTTGCTATATTTTTGGAATGTCATCAGGTAAAAGAAAAGTGTAAGCATACAGTTGGTTTGTTACAACCAATTCCAATTCTAGAATGGAAATGGGAGGTCATTTTCGTGGACTTCAATACAGATTTTCTGAGGACATCCATGCGACATGAATCCATCATGGTTTTGGTTCACATGTTAAGTAAGGTAGCTCACTTTATTGTAATTAGTTATACTAATTCAACTAGTGAGGTAGCTCAGATATTCATCAAGGAGATAGTGAGGTTGCATGGTGTTCCCAGGAAGATTATATCAGATAGAGATGTTGAGTTCACTTCCAGGTTTTGGAAGGAGTTGTTTGAAGGTTTGGGGACAAAGTTGTCTTTCATTACAACTTATCATCTATAGACAGATGGGCAGACAAAGAGCATTAGAGAATTTTTGTGGTAAAAAATGGGTCTCAAAACATAAATGTACAACAAAAATAAACTTTATAAGAACCAATAGGATTCAATATGACGATGTCAACCATGGGGATTGATTAATTCACCTTTTTTTTGAGTAAAAAGGTAAAAACATGAAAAAAATAAAGAAAAAATATAAAAACTCCTTTTTCAACTTATCTCCCTACTATTTTACTCAAATTTCGAGCCAAAGCACTCATTGGATGCAAAATTTAATTTCTCACCCAAGGAGTACCCATGTTGCATACTTTTTATGGGCTCTAATACATGAAAAATGTGAAATACATGAAAAAATATGATTGCAATCACGTTTTTCATGTATTTCACATTTTTCCTATAGTAGGGTCCATCGAAAGTATGCAAAATGGGTACTTCTTGGATGCATAATATAATTTTACATCCAACCAGTTCTCTCACACAAAATTTGAGTAAAATCGTAGGGAGATAAGTTGAAAAGAATATTTTTTTCTCTTTTCCCTCCAAAACTTGATGAGATAATAAAAATCTGATTTTATTGTTTCCAATACTATTTTATAATATTATTTAGGAGGCCCATTTCAGACCTAAAAAATTCTCTAATGGGTTAACAATCTTTTTGAGGACATGTTGAGGATATATTTCATGCATTAGCAGAGGAAGTGGGAATACTATATTCCATATAATAATGGGTATTAGGGGTCCTTAAGGATGAGTCCATTTGAGATTCTTTTTGGGCAGAGTTGTAATACTCTTATCTGTTGGAGTGATCCAATGAATAGGGTGTTTATTGGACTGAAAATGTTGGATGAGATGGAACAGGAGATGTAGATTATCAAGAGGAATTTAAAGGCGACACATGACAAGCATAAGAGTTATGCAAATAAGCATAGAGCATTCAAGGAGTTTCAGGTTGGGGAGCATGAGTATTAGCGCATCAAGACCAAGAGGATTTCCTTGAGGATTAGATCATATGCCAAGCTAGCACCTCAGTATTATGGGCCTTTTGGGATCCTTGAGAGCATTGGACCAATGGCCTACCGACTTGCACTACCACCAATAGTGAAATTCCATGATGTTTTCCATGTTTCATTGCTTAAGAAATATGTCCAGATGTTGATCATGTGATTGATTGGTCTGTATTGTAGGCAAGGAAAATTTTAAGGATGGAAAATTATCTTTAAGTTTAAAAACATTGGCGAATCTCACTAGTCCCTAATATGAAAACTATAAAATTTTTATTGATGCATTTGTAAAATTATTCAAATTTATAATGTTTTTATATATACTCTCTATATAATGTTGGTGATTTTTAGGGTAAATTAATTTTATATTATAAAATTTGGGCGAATCATTTTTATAAAAAAATGGAAATTAACGAATATTTTTTTTTGGAAAAACCATGGAAAATTAGCCCACCCACGAATATGAGCCCCTAAAATTTTCCATGATTGTAGGTGGAACTAGAGGGAGAATTCGAGCCAAAACCTCAGTGCATTTTGCAGTAGAAACAACTCATATTCTGGAATAGAGAAAATCGATAAAGTTAAAGTGTAGTGGAATCACTTTGGAGCCGATGAAGCTATATGGGATATGTATCTTATACTTTCTTTCTCTGCAGGATTGCCAATATTTTCTCTGCGGGATTGCCAGATTTTCTATGTATAGGATGCTGGCTATGTATCCTTCTTTATTTTTTCTTGATCAAGTGTGTTAGAGTTATGTGTTTTGGTAGATATTTATGCATATGTGTATTGTATATACTACAATGAGTTGTGTTATAAATATCCAATAGGAACTATGTTGTAAATACCGCATCAAGTTGTGTGATAACGATCCAATAAGCAGTATGGTGTTCATGGTCTCACTAGTTTGGTATGATTTAATTAAATTCTGCATCGAGTTGTGTTATAAAGCTCCATGGGCAACATGTTTTTTTGGTTATAAGCATCATTGAACATCGATGACATTTCTCCCCCAAGGGGGAGCAATTTTTAACTTCCCCTAGTTTGTTTTCTATGTAGATAAAATAAGACCAAGGTCATGGGAAACGTATTCCAAGCTGAATTTTAGTAAAAACACTTTAGTGGGCATCACTTGTGATTAATTAATGGCTATGGAAATTGGAAAAAGAATTGGAAAATGAAAAAAGGCAATAAATGACATTTAATTATGAAAATAAAGGAAATAGGAGAAAAGGCAAGTGAATAGACATAGATTTGGATGCAAGGGAAATTAGAGGAGAAATGAGGGAAAATAAAGAAAATAGAGACATCAATGATAAAAAATATTCAGAGAATTAGTTCATGGATTTTTGTTGGTTTAACTTTTTTTAGTTGAGCCTTTTGACAGTTTTTGTGGAAATTTCATCTACCACAGCAACTGGAAATTATTCTCCTATTTTTTATTTTATTTGACAATCTATTTGTAGTTTTCTACAAAAAATACCAAATAATTCACACTGTTATTCTCACAAATAAATATTGAGGAAGAAAAATAGCGTTGGAAACTGAGAAAATATAGCACACACACACACACGCACATAAAATTTACACATTTATTTTTTGACAAATGCCCCTGGAAAATCCCAACTTGGGAAAACTGGTGCAACAATTGAGGGTTTTATTATTTTGCAGCAGTGAGAAATCCTGAGTACAATAATCTGGATGTCGAAATCTGAAAATCCTGCAAAGAAAATACTGGAAAAAATATCTAGGGGGATTTTACCTTCTCTTCGAGAAATTCTAACACTAGACTACTTTTGAAAAACAAGTCATCCAAGTGGCCTTGCACAGGCTTTGCATCAAGTTGATGCTACCTGCTACAAATAATGCCTAAACTGACTACTATTATAGCCATCCTACCTGCTGTTGAATGGTAAAACATTTCTCTGGAGCTGTGGAACCTTTGTACGACTTATGGAACTGAAAATTTCTTCCTTCCCAACAGTTCAAACTGCCTTCTTGAGGCTTTGCGCAACCTCCTGGAAAAATCTCTACCTCTTTGCAAATGCACTTGCCGGATCTGGAAAAATTCCTCCAACCTCATTTTCCCTACCCCTCACTATCTTTGCTTCGATCTATGGCTCTCTGACAACTGTTGTTGCTCGCTGGAAATTGATCTACCAAGGAAATCGAACTACCCAAGTGTATTCTCCAGGTGCCTATCGACTTCTTCTTATAATATTTTATTTGAGCACTAACGAACAAGATTAAATATTAATTGAGGGCCAAGATCATGTTCAAGTCAATCCATGTGAGTTTCTAGAGAATTCTCACCTTGAATTAATTAATTATGATTAATTAACCATTTTTCCTAAGTTTAGACTTAGTAAACATTAAAAAAATAGGTTAATAATGTAATCAAGCCATCTCTAGGTGGAATTTCTAGAAACAATTTCTGGGTTATGGAGATCTCATGTATTCTAACCTTTCCACCAAGTTTTTTGAATAGAAAACATGCAATGCTACACAAAATAACACTCCCTCTTAGTGAGGACTATGTTCTGGTGTTGCAAAACCTGCTACAAAACCATGTTTCTACACCACTATCTGTCACGATGGTGATGTCTAGCCACTGTGACTTCCTGCCACTGCCTACTAACCACTGTGTAACTCTGATGTTTCATATGTGCTATTGTTGACACTGCCATACTGCTTCCAACTCTACATCTTCACTACAACTCCCTCTCATATTTTGTTGTTGCAACTGCAACTGAGAAGCATTCGAAATACTGAATCATTTACGTCTATGAAATCTGTCTCCTGAGTCTTCACTACTATATATGCTTCTTCTAACTCTTCATTGGGCCTCCTACTCTACTGTCAACACTGCACTACACTCCTCATCACCTGACCGCGACTAGTTTGAAACTGTCTGTTATGTCCCCATATTACTAGTTTAGTCCCTTATTGTTATTAGTGTAGCCCCCTTATTTTTATTGTTGTACACATGTAGCCCCCATATTTTTATTATTTTTTCCTTACATTATTATTGTTAGGTCAGCCAGGATTATATTGTGACCCCATGGACTCCTATATATAGAAGGAGGTTCTGCCATTTGTATCATCCAAGAATTTCTCATTTATGTAATGTATTGGAGGTTTCCCCCTTGAAGTGGCTAATTTATAAGGTATTTATCTCTCTTTTCTTCTATTTTTGGAGTTGGTTTCATAACATTTGGTATCAGAGCTTTGGATTCTAGGGTTTCGCTTCTCCAAACAGGTCATCGTGGAATTTTCTCTATAAATTTTTTTATACGAAGGTTCAAGAGCTGAAATTTTTACAGAGCAAAGCTAAAATCCCGAGGAACGTCGTGTACAAATTTCAAATCTTGGTTCACAATATTTTCGGAGATATGATCTTGGAAGTTAGGGTTTTCTCACGCTCCCAAATTTCACCTAAACATGTCATTGTGTAATTTTCTCTATAACTTCGTTTCTACGAAGGTTCAGAAGTTAAAATTGTTATAGAGTGAAGCCAAAATCCTGAGGAAATTCCTATAAAAATTTCAGATATTGGTTCGTAATATTTTCAGATATATTATCTATGGAAGTTATGGTTTTTTCAAGCTCCCGAATTTCATCTCAAAGAGGTGACCTTGGTAAAATCATCATAACTCTCTCTTTGAGCATCAGATTGGAATTCTGTAAAAAGTGGCTATAAGTGCACTGAATTTAGTTTCCCATGTATAAATTTTAGAGTCGAAGGAGGAAACAGTGAGACATGGGACGTCGTATAAGTGTGCTCTACTGAACCTGTCCATAATTAGGTCATTGTGGGAGATTCGACATAACTTTGTCTTGAAGTATACAAATCAGGTCAGGCCTATGGAATTCGAAAGAAGATTTAGAGGGTTACTACAAGACTAAATTTCAGTTATTGAAGATCTGCAATTACAGAGATAATTCAGTTTCAATGTTGAGCTCCTCAAAAGCAAGAAAAGAGTGTGTATTTTTTTTCAAATTGCATAAGCCTTGTTTGAAAAATCAATTTTAAGTGATTCCAAGGGCTTATTGAGCATAGATATCAGTATTGAGTTCTAAAATTCCCATTAAAAATAATTCAACACCCATTAAGCCCTCAGAATAATCTACTATGACTCATGAAGATGAAGAATTGCAACATGATCTATCAAAATTACAAAAGCAAGTGCACCAAATTTCGCTCTCGCAAAGAGAAAAAAAAATGAAATGGAAGTTTTGAAGAAAGGCGTGGAAGCAAAGATGGATGGTTTGAAGAATAATATGGATGGCATGGAAGTTGGCATGGAAGCTGGCATGGAAGCTAATGTGGATGACATGGAAGAAAAAATGAAAGACAACATGGAAAACATGAAGAATGATCTAAAAGAAGACATGGTAGGTTTGACAAAGTTGATACAAGAAATGTTTCCAAATGGCGAAAATATAGTAGAGGAAATTCATGATGAGAAAAAAATAAATGTTAATCATGAATTCATAAACTCTAATGTTGGATGGAAGAACCACCATATTCCAAAGATGGATATGAGGAAGTTTGATGGCAAGGGTCTCGTAACATGGATACTACAGATGGAGCAATATTTTGATCTCAATAGTGTGCAAAACACATAAAAGGTATGCATTGCCACTTTACATTTAGAGCAAAATACATTTGTATGGTATCGATGGCTTTGATCCCGTAAAAAAATTGTCACTTGGTAAATTTTTATGGAGGAAATGATAGCACATTATGAGGATACAAAGAGAAACACCTTCTTTAGCCAATTGATAAATCTCAAACAAAAGGGTTTAGTGGTGTAGCACATTGAGGACTTCCAAAAATTGAATATAAGGGTAATTGATATTCTAGAGGAACACAGGTTTGATGTCTTCATAGGTACTTTAAAGGATAACATTTAGCATGAAGTTCATATTTGAGAACTTGATTCAATGGAGAAGGAATTCAGGTTGGCAAGAAAAATTGAATGTAAAATTATGGCGACAAGGAAGCCTACCACTCACATCTATAAATATGGAAGTGTTGCTACTCATAGACTTCCACAACCTACAAGGTTGACACCACAACAATTGGAATAAAAAAGAGCAAAAGGGATTTGCTACATTTTTGATAGAAAATACACTAAAGGTCATAAGTGTGCTGAGAAGAAATTATTTTACATAGATTGTGAAGAGGAGGAAGAAAATGAACAAGAAACTTCAAAAGAAGAGGATATATACCAGGAACCAACCCTATAAGAAGAAGAAATGAGTCCTACCATATCGTGTAATGCATTGGCAGGAATTATCACTCCTCAAACTCTCAAGATAGAAGGATATATCAAGAAGAAAAAGGTAATAGTGTTGGTTGATTCGGGTAGTACCCATAATTTTATTCATTGTAAGGTAGCCAAGGAATTGAATTGTTTCCTATACCCAACACCAGAATGTCAAGTGATGGCTGAAAATGGAGGAACTATAAATTGCTTTGGAAAAGTTCATAATATCAAGCTAACCATGGGGGAATATGTATTGAATAGTCTGATGATTTCCATTCCAATGTGAGGTGTTGATGTTGTACTAGGAATACAATGGTTACAATCTTTGGGGACAATATATTTTAATTTTCAAGAACTTTTCTTGAAATTCTTTTCGGAAAGAAAGGAAATCGAATTACGTGGTATCGCAGGGAAGCCAGGAAAGATAATAAGCTATAATGTCATGAAAAAGCTTCTGAAGAAATAACAACGAGGCGTAATTGCACAATTATGCTCACTAGAAGTTCCAACATCAAAATCATCTATTTCTCCATATCTCCAAAAAGTCTTGGACAATCATTCCAATGTGTTTGAAACTCTTGAAGGACTCCCACCTATTCGTGATCATGATCATGCTATTCATTTGCTTCCAGGAATTTTTCCTCCAAACATCATGCCTTACATATATCCTTATGTCCAAAAGAGCAAAATTGAGCGTATGATTGTAGAAATGTTAGAGGCTGGTATAATTCAACCTAGTCAAAGTTCTTTCTCTGCTCCAGTAGTATTGGTGCACAATAAGGATGGATAATGGTGCACGTGTTTGGATTATAGGGAGCTCAACAAACTCACTATTAAAGATAAATTTCCCATTCCTATGATTGATGAATTATTTGATGAATTACATGGTGCAATTTATTTTACCAAGTTGGATCTTCATTCAGGATACCATCAAATTAGAATGAATACTGAAGATATTCTGAAAACAACATTTTGAACTCACGACAGTCATTATGAATTTTTGGTCATGCCTTTTGGCCTTACCAATGCACCTTCTACATTTGAAGGGTTGATGAATTCCATTTTCAAACCCTTCCTTAGAAAATTTGTGCCAGTATTTTTTGATGGCATACTAATTGATCAGGAGCTCAGGACCAAGTGTCGTAAAATGGTTAAAAATGAAAGTGCTCAGAACTGGTTTGAACCTGGACGACCGGATAGTGCTCGTCTTCCTGATTCCGGCGCCGCGAACGGTTCGAAAAATGGTCTCCGTATGCAAAAGTTATTCAACTTCAAAGTTTTCCCAATTTCCATTAAAAAAGGGCAAATTGGACTTTGGAAAATTTTATTAAAAAAAGAATATTCCACAGAATATTCTGGGAATATTCCGTGAATATCTCCACAGAATATTTCCGGGAGGATAATATCCATACCTACCAATAGAGAAGCCGCCACGTGGCTAGCCCCGGGAGGCCGCCACGGTGGCCCCAAGTCCGGTTGAAATGGCGTTCGTAAATTTTATTATGGCGCTGATGGGTTTTGAACTCTCGACCGCATGGTATATAAATACTAGCCGTTTAACCATTACACCACAAGTTTGGTTCGTGTTCTATGTGCGGACGAAACATTATTTATGGCGTTTGGTTGTTTGGGCGGGGCCCGTAAAGGGGCCAGCCCTTACGGGCCAGCCCCTTCCCATATAACCATCGGCGGAGAACCTTCGTCCAAGTCGCTCGGCGCGCGGGGCGGCATTCAAAACTTTGGTTTAAATTATAATGTGGGTTTTGTTATTAAAACGGTTGAAACGTTTGCAAACAATTACAACGACCCCGCCGACCATGTGAACACGTTTAATCAAACCGTTAAATTTTATGCCACGTTTGGCGGCCTAGTTGGTGGTTCCGCCATTTTTGGCGCATTATCCCCATTTTGTCTGCTTTAACTGCAGTCCTTCCACATTTAGTGGAGTTTCCTAAGGGGAAAGAGGCAGTTTACTAAAGAGGCCATAACTTTTGATGGGGGAGGCCTTTCAAGACGAATTTTTTTTTGATTTTGGGTCTCTTCGACCTTCTGAAGCCATTGGCACAGGTTTCACAGCCATCTGAGGCCGTTTGCAGGTGATTTTGCTTCGTGGAAGTTCCAGGAGCCACTAGGGCCAAATCAGTTTGGGAGCTGCATTGGGAATTGTGCAGCCAGTTTATGTGGAACGAAGGTCATTCCCAAAGTTTTTCAGCAGTCTGAATCCATTTATACAGCTCGTTTTTCATTTTGAGGAATTATTCTCACTGTTTAGCTTCAGGGAAGCTTTCAGGGCCACCAGGGCCATTTCAGTGTTGGAGCTGTTTGGGTGCTATGTTCATCCATTTTTGGTGATTCAAAAGCTTTTTTCTGCTATTTTCGACCTTCTGATTCTAATGGTAGAGGTTTCAGAACCAATTGAGGTCATCTTCACCTTGAAATTCTCCATGCAAGTCTAAAGGGCCACCAAGGACAATTGGGGAAAAGTACTGTAACAGGTACAATTTTCACTGTTTATTGTTTGGGAAATAGCATGTTTAGCTAATTCCTATCTTCTGATTCTGTATTTACAGTCAGATCTATCTTTCGAGACACTCTTATTCTTGTATTAGCCTTTGTAGCATTTTTAATACAAGAGGACAAGCCTAGTTTGAGAGGCTTGGTCCAGCAGATGTAGCCCAGAGGAGGGGGTGAACTGCTTATCATTTTGATGTCTTTATTTGCTGAAGATGATATGCTAAACAAAACTGATATAAATTGTTAAACAACAAATATACATAACTTTCATATACACATAATCACCTACTCAGCTGCAGAAAGTTATTTTTCTTATTCCGCAAGACATCAAATTTCAAGTATGTGAATGTCAAAGACTTCTAAGTGTTTACATATTATTTCCTTAGGCAGAGTCTGTAGAGGGCCAGGTAGCCTCCGGATTCATCCTTTCCTAGAAAGGTGAAACATCCGGTGAATGCCCATACAGTCTATCTCTGTATAGGAAATAGTTTGTTCTCACATTTTCAGAGGTCACTTGGAGTGTATAGCTCAATTTGAAATTATGGGAAATGGATACCTTGCACCCTCAAACAAGTACATTCCATTTTCAGATCAGATGGTATCGGAGCACTAGGTTTGCTTGACTGACATCACTAGCTTGATTGTGTAGCTTGAAAGGTGTCTTAAGCAGTGTTGAAGATTGACTGCTTTATTATTCTGCAAACTACTTATTGTTTGAGTTTGCTGAAGCTCTTTTGTTCATTTTTATAATGACAACTTTCATAAGTGAGTTCTCAAAATTTTCCTCCTTCACAAGATTCTTTGATGAAGGCTTGAAGCAAGAATTTTTCATCATGATGAATATGGTGAGAGAAATGTATGAGGATGAAAGAAAGAGCTCTAGACTTCAAGAGCAGTTGAATTCCATGAAGGAAGTTTCCATCATTGATATGTGTCAGGATGATACACATGTTGATATCGATGTGCAGTTAAAGGAATCACCTTTGAAATGGATTGGTAAGAAATGGTTAGAATTCTTATCCAATTAAAGTTGCATGTCTTTTGATTGAATGCATTTTCTTTGTTAAGGAGTGCAAGTTGCAGGATGGAAAAGCTGAGCATGAGACTCATTCTATCGTAGCAAAAGTTATATTCATTTCAGCTTTGAAAGTACATGTACATATGATTGAGGATCTTGTACTTATGATTGTACTTAAGAGAAAGTTGAAGGATAAACTGCATGCATGAGAATGAGATGCATGAGCACAGGGATCATGATGATTTCCTTGTATTTTAAACATGTATGTGTGATTAACTTGAAGGGTTGATTACTTTGTTTTTATCCATGCATGTAATGTTATTGACTTGAAAAAAGTTAATTTGATCTCCAAGATTGTAAACAGGAGAAATGATGAAGTATTTCATCTTTGTAAAAGCTTTCTCATTTGGGAGGCAGTTCTTCTTCTGGAATGGAGGTGCCTTGGATGGGCATCGTGAAAGTTGGAAAGTCCACATATTCAGGGGAATATTTCAGCTCTTATATCAGCAAGTTTTCATTGCTGGTTCCTGCAATTTCAGATTTGTCTGGCGAAAGAACTTGGTCGGGATTCGACAAGTACTTGGCGTTTGCAGCAAAAAGTCGCCATGACGACAGTTAGCAAGGCAAGACCTTTTTGGCATCAGTATGCTATTTTTGGCTGACTGGAAGAGGATATTTCTATTCCTTAATTGCTGTACAGTTCAGTGCAGAGATTCAGTAAGCTTTTGGGGACCAAAAGCCTTCTCATTTGGGAGGTGTGATCAGGAGCTCAGGACCAAGTGTCGTAAAATGGTCAAAAATGAAAGTGCTCAGAACTGGTTTGAACCTAGACGAACGGATAGTGCTCGTCTTCCTGATTCCGGCGCCGCGAACGGTTCGAAAAATGGTCTCCGTATGCAAAAGTTATTCAACTTCAAAGTTTTCCCAATTTCCATTAAAAAAGGGCAAATTGGACTTTGGAAAATTTTATTAAAAAAAGAATATTCCACAGAATATTCTGGGAATATTCTGTGGAATATTCCACAGAATATTCTGGAGAATATTCCATATTCCAGCCAATGGTAGGCCGCCACGTGGGCCCCAAGTCCGAAGTTGAAATGGCGTTCAAAAATTTTATTATGGCGCGGATGGGTTTTGAACTCTCGACCGCATGGTATATAACACATCGCTTTAACCATTACACCACAAGTTTGGTTCGTGTTCTATGTGCGGACGAAACATTATTTATGGCGTTTGGTTGTTTGGGCGGGGCCCGAAAGGGGGCCAGCCCCTAAGGGCCAGCCCCCATTGCATATGACCCTCCGGCGAGAACCATAACCCCGGGCTCGGCGCGCTCTGTATACGGCGGACATTTCAAAACTTTGGATAACGATTAAAGTGGGTTTGTTATTAAAACGGTTGAAACGTTTGCAAACAGTTACAACGACCCCGCCGACCATGTGAACACGTTTAATCAAACCGTTAAATTTTATGCCACGTTTGGCGGCCTAGTTGGTGGTTCCGCCATTTTTGGCGCCTTATCCCCATTTTGTCCGCGTTAACTGCAGTCTTCCACATTTAGTGGAGTTTCTCAAGGGGAAAGAGGCAGTTTACTAAAGAGGCCATAACTTTTGATTGGGAAGGCCTTTCAAGACGAATTTTTTTTTTGATTTTGGGTCTCTTCGACCTTCCGGAGCCATTGGTATTGGTGTTTCACTAATATCCGAGGTCGCTTATGTGTGATTTTGCTTCGTGGAAGTTCCAGGAGCCACTAGGGCCAAATCAGTTTGGGAGCTGCATTGGGAATTGTGCAGCCAGTGAATGTGGAACGAAGGTCATTCCTGAAGTTTTTCAGCATTCTGAATCCATTTCTACAACTCGTTTTTCCTTTTGAGGAATTCTTCTCACTGTTTAGCTTCAGGGAAGCTTTCAGGGCCACTAGGGCCATTTCAGTGTTGGAGCTGTTTGGGGACTATGTTCTTCCATTTTTGGTGATTCAAAAGTCTGTTTCTGATATTTTCGACCTTCTGAGTTGAATGGCAGAGGTTTCAGAACCAATTGAGGTCATCTTCAGCTTGAAATTCTCCCTGCAAGTCTAAAGGGCCACCAAGGACAATTGGGGAAAAGTACTGTATCAGGTACAAATTTCACTGTTTAGTGTTTGGGAAACAGCATGTTTAGCTAATTCATATCTTCTGATTCCGTATTTACAGTCAGATCTGTCTTTCGAGACATTCTTATTCTTGTATTAGCCTTTGTAGCATTTTTAATACAAGAGGACAAGCCTAGTTTGAGAGGCTTGGTCCAGCAGATGTAGCCCAGAGAAGGGGGTGAACTGCTTATCATTTTGATGTCTTTATTTGCTGAAGATGATATGCTAAACAAAACTGATATAAAGTGTTAAAACAGCAAATATACATAACTTTCATACACACATAATCACCTACTCAGCTGCATAAAGTTATTTGTCTTATTCCGCAAGACATCAAACTTCAAGTATGTGTATGTCAAAGACTTCTAAGTGTTTACATATTATTTCCTTAGGCAGAGTCTGTAGAGGGCCAGGTAGCCTCCGGATTCATCCTTTCCTAGAAAGGTGAAACATCCAGTGAATGCCCCTACAGTCCATCTCTGTATAGGAAATAGTTTGTTCTCACATTTTCAGAGGTCACTTGGAGTGTATAGCTCAATTTGAAATTATGGGAAATGGATACCTTGCACCCTCAAACAAGTACATTCCATTTTCAGATCAGATGGTATCGGAGCACTAGGTTTGCTTGACTGAAGAGCAGGTTGCAAAGTTGGTTTGCTTGTCTGACATCTAGCTTGATTGTGTAGCTTGAAAGGTGTCTTAAGCAGTGTTGAAGATTGACTGCTTTACTTTATTATTCTGAAAACTACTTGTTGTTTGAGTTTGTTGAAGCTCTTTTGTTAATTTTTATAATGACAATTGCCATAAGCAAGGACATACTGTTGAAAGGTGTTGGACTTTGAATCCAACAATGCTTCCACAAAAGTTGAAGAAGTGGGAGAAAGAGTATGGCAAGAATGGGAAGGAAGTTTCCATCATTGATATGTGTCAGGATGATACACATGCTGATATCGATGTGCAGTTAAAGGAAGCGCCTTTGAAATGGATTGGTAATAAATGGTTAGAATTCTTATCCAAATAAAGTTGCATGTCTTTTGATTGAATGCATTTTCTTTGTTAAGGGAATGCAAGTTGCAGGATGGAAAAGCTGAGTATGAGACTCACTCTATCGTAGTGAAAGTTATATTCATTTCAGCTTTGAAAGTACATGTACATGTGATTGAGGATCTTGTACTTATGATTGTACTTAAGAGAAAGTTGAAGGATAAACTGCATGCATGAGAATGAGATGCATGAGCACAGAGATCATGATGATTTCCTTGTATTTTAAACATGTATGTGTGATTAACTTGAAGGGTTGATTACTTTATTTTTAACCATGCATGTAATGTAATATTGACTTGGAAAAAGTTAATTTGATCTCCAAGATTGTAAAGAGGAGAAATGATGAAGTGTTTCATCTTTGTAAAAGCCTTTTCATTTGGGAGGCAGTTCTTCTTCTGAAGCGAAGGTGCCTTGGATGGGCATCGTGACAGTTGGCAAGTCCACATGTTCAGGGGAATATTTCAGCTCATATATCAGCAAGTTTCATTGCTGGTTCCTGCAATTTCAGATTTGTCTGGCGAAAGAACTTGGTCGAGATTCGACAAGTACTTGGCGTATGTAGCAAAAAGTCGCCATGACGACATTTAGCAAGGCAGGACATTTTTGGCATCAGTATGCTCTTTTGGCTGACTGGAAGAGGATATTTCTGTTCCTCAAGTGCTGTACAGTTCAGATCAGAGATTCAGTAAGCTTTTGGGGACCAAAAGCCTTCTCATTTGGGAGGTGTGATCAGGAGCTCAGGACCAAGTGTCGTAAAATGGTCAAAAATGAAAGTGCTCAGAACTGGTTTGAACCTGGACGAACGGATAGTGCTCGTCTTCCTGATTCTGGCGCCGCGAACGGTTCGAAAAATGGTCTCCGTATGCAAAAGTTATTCAACTTCAAAGTTTTCCCAATTTCCATTAAAAAAGGGCAAATTGGACTTTGGAAAATTTTATTAAAAAAAGAATATTCCACAGAATATTCTGGGAATATTCCGTGGAATATTCCGCAGAATATTCTGGAGAATATTCCATATTCCAGCCAATGGTAGGCCGCCACGTGGGCCCCAAGTCCGAAGTTGAAATGGCGTTCAAAAATTTTATTATGGCGCGGATGGGTTTTGAACTCTCGACCGCATGGTATATAACACATCGCTTTAACCATTACACCACAAGTTTGGTTCGTGTTCTATGTGCGGACGAAACATTATTTATGGCGTTTGGTTGTTTGGGCGGGGCCCGTAAAGGGGCCAGCCCTTACGGGCCAGCCCCTTCCCATATAACCACCGGCGGAGAACCTTCGTCCAAGTCGCTCGGCGCGCGGGGCGGCATTCAAAACTTTGGTTTAAATTATAACGTGGGTTTTGTTATTAAAACGGTTGAAACGTTTGCAAACAGTTACAACGACCCCACCGACCATGTGAACACGTTTAATCAAACCGTTAAATTTTATGCCACGTTTGGCGGCCTAGTTGGTGGTTCCGCCATTTTTGGCGCCTTATCCCCATTTTGTCTGCTTTAACTGCAGTCCTTCCAAATTTAGTGGAGTTTCCTAAGGGGAAAGAGGCAGTTTACTAAAGAGGCCATAACTTTTGATGGGGGAGGCCTTTCAAGACGAATTTTTTTTTTGATTTTGGGTCTCTTCGACCTTCTGGAGCCATTGGCACAGGTTTCACAGTCATCTGAGGTCGTTTGCAGGTGATTTTGCTTCGTGGAAGTTCCAGGAGCCACCAGGGCCAAATCAGTTTGGGAGCTGCATTGGGAATTGTGCAGCCAGTTAATGTGGAACGAAGGTCATTCCTGAAGTTTTTCAGTATTCTGAATCCATTTCTACAGCTCGTTTTTCCTTTTGAGGAATTCTTCTCACTGTTTAGCTTCAGGGAAGCTTTTAGGGCCAAGAGGGCCATTTCAGTGTTGGAGCTGTTTGGGGACTATGTTCTTCCATTTTTGGTGAGTCAAAAGCCTGTTTCTGATATTTTCTACCTTCTGAGTTGAATGGAAGAGGTTTCAGAACCAATTGAGGTCATCTTCACCTCGAAATTCTCCCTGCAAGTCTAAAGGGCCACCAGGGCCAATTGGGGAAAAGTACTGTATCAGGTACAATTTTCACTGTTTAGTGTTTGGGAAATAGCATGTTCAGCTAATTCCTATCTTCTGATTCTGTATTTACAGACAGATCTGTCTTTCGAGACACTCTTATTCTTGTATTAGCCTTTGTAGCATTTTTAATACAAGAGGACAAGCCTAGTTTGAGAGGCTTGGTCCAGCAGATGTAGCCCAGAGAAGGGGGTGAACTGCTTATCATTTTGATGTCTTTATTTGCTGAAGATGATATGCTAAACAAAACTGATATAAATTGTTAAACAACAAATATACATAACTTTCATACACACATAATCACCTTCTCAGCTGCAGAAAGTTATTTGTCTTATTCCGCAAGACATCAAACTTCAAGTATGTGTATGTCAAAGACTTCTAAGTGTTTACATATTATTTCCTTAGGCAGAGTCTGTAGAGGGCCAGGTAGCCTCCGGATTCATCCTTTCCTAGAAAGGTGAAACATCCGGTGAATGCCCCTACAGTCCATCTCTGTATAGGAAATAGTTTGTTCTCACATTTTTAGAGGTCACTTGGAGTGTATAGCTCAATTTGAAATTATGGGAAATGGATACCTTGCACCCTCAAACAAGTAAATTCCATTTTCAGATCACTAATCTACAACAGTTCTTGGAAGGATCATGTTCAACATGTTAACAGGTTGCTCAAACTATTAGAGGAGAAATAATTATATGAAAAAACATCCAAATGTTTCTTTGGAGTACAAGAGGTGGAATATCTAGGTCATAATGTATGTCATGGGGGTGTTAAGGTAGACCCTAACAAAATCAAATCCATTAAGGAATGGAAAGTCCACAAAACCATAAAGAAGTTGTGAGGATTTCTTGGGTTAACAGGGTATTATCACAAGTTTGTTAAGAATTATGGGAGAATAGGAGCACCTCTAACAACATTATTGAAGAAAGATTCATTTTAATGGACTCCTGAAGCAAATAAGGCCTTTGAACATGTTAAAGAGGCAATGTGCACAACACTGGTCTTAGCTATGCCAGACTTCACAAAACCCTTTATTCTGGAATGTGATGCCTTAGGAAATGGAATTGGTGTTGTTTTAATGCAAGAAGGAAGACCCACTGATTTTGAAAGTAGTCCAATCAAAGGAAAGTATTTACAGAAAGCTATTTATGAGAAGGAAATGTTGGCAATACTACATGCACTAAATAAATGGTGACCTTACCTATGGGAAGGCACTTCAAGGTAAAAACTGATCATGATAGTCTTAAACAATTTTAGAACAAATACTATCTTCAGAAGAGCAATAAAAATGGGTCACAAAGATGTTGGGTTAGGACTTTGAAATCATCTACAAAAAAGGGAAGCTAAATGTTGTTGCAGATGCACTCTCAAGAAAGGATGAAGAGGTGGAAGCATTTTTTTGTGCAATTTCTATTATCCAACCAGATTGGATAACCGAAGAAAGGGATGAATGGAAGAAGGATGAAGAAGTGTGGACACTCATTCAAAATTTGCAGCAAGATCCTAGTACATATGATACATTTAGTTGGAAAAATGATTCTTTATGGTACAAAGATCGCTTATATATTTTTAAGAATTCCCAACTAAAACAAAATATTCTTTTGGAATTGCACACTTCTCCTTTAGGAGGACACTCAATATTTTTAAAAACTTACCACAGGGTGAAGAAAGAATTATTTTGGGTTGGCCTTAAATTCGACATTCAAAATTTTGTGGCAGAATGTTTGGTTTGCCAGCAAAATAAAGTTGAGACAATTAAGACCCTGAGTCTTCTACAACCTTTATCCATTCCAAGTCAACGTTGGGAAGAGATTTCAATGGATTTTATCATAGGTTTACCTAAGTCCGAAGGAAAGAGTGTCATCATGGTGGTAGTTGATAGAATTACCAAGTATGCACACTTTTGTGTATTATATCATCCATTTAAAGAAAGTACAGTTGCTACTGCATTTATGGAAAAAATTCAAAAGCTACATGGAAACCCAAAGATTATGGTAAGCGATAGAGATCCCATTTTTACTGGAAATTTTTGGACGAAATTATTTTCTTGTTTGGGTACTCAACTAGCTCATAGCTCATCTTATCATCCTAAATCCGATGGTCAAATTGATATAGCGGACAAATGTTTGGAAGGTTCTCTTCGTTGTTTTGTATCTGATAAAAAACACAATGGGTTAAGTGGTTACCTCTAGATGAATGGTGGTATAACACTTCCTTCCATACTGCAACAAAAATGACCCCATTTATGGCACTTTATGGATATCATCCACCATCCATCACATCATCTTTAAGAGAAAATTATAAGGTGTAAGCAGTGGAAGATCACATCGAGCATCAACGGCAAGTTCTCCAACTCTTAAAGGATAACCTAAATTTGGCACAAAATCGAACGAAACAACAGTCAAATCAACATCGCAACGAAAGAAGTTTTGATGCAGGATACTGGGTATTTTTACAGCTACAACCATAAAAAAAACGTCCCTCAATAAAGCTAAGAAGGATAATAAATTATCGCCAAATACTATGGTCCTTACAAGGTGTTGCAAAATATTGGTATTATGGCATACAAATTGGAGCTTCCTGCTTCTTCACGACTGCATACCCTTTTCCATGTTTCATGCTTAAAGAAGGTTATAGGTGACAAACTTCCAGTTCAAACAATATTTCCAGAACTTGATGAGGAAGGAAAAATCATATTCGAACCTGAAATAGTCATGGAAACAAGAACTCGATAGCTACGACATCGATCAATTTCAGAGTATCTCATAAGGTGGAAGAACTTACCCACTAAAGATTCTGCACGGGAGGATGAGAATTTTATACAGAAGCATCGAGAGCTACTCAAGCATTGAGTACAACACTTTTTTGAAGGAGGGGGGCATGTTAGGTTCCCATATTAATAGTTTAATCCCTTATTGTTATTAATGTACCCCCCTTATTGTTATTTTTGTACCCCTGTAACCCCCGTATTGTTATTGTTATTCCATTACATTAGTATTATTAGGTCGGCTAGGATTATATTGTGACCCCATGGAATATTATATATAGAAGGAAGTTCTGTCATTTGTATCATCCAAGAATTTTTCATTTATGTATTGTATTGGAGGTTTCCCCCTCGAAGTGGTTGATTTCTAAGGCGTTGATCTCTCATTTCTTCTATTTTTGGAGTTGGTTTAATAACACTATCAATTTGATATATGACTGCTTCTCCTAACACTGATCCATCCTACTATTGAATATTGTGGGCCCCCGTAGTAAGGTAATGATCCATGAGGTGGAATCCTCAAGGAACCTACCCATATTTGTAGCTCTTTGGGGCTACAACACCAAGTCACCCCACCTCACTCTTAGAGATATATTTGTGAACATTGAAAAATATTCCTCCAACCCGAAGGATAGTCTATCTATCTTAGCATGTGTTGTTGCCTAGTCCTGCTTCTCCTAATTTTCCTTCTTGAGAGGACATTGGGTACTATAATGGCTAAATTCACAAAACCTCAAGCATTTGACCTTAGATAAGTCTCTTCTTTTTCTTCTCCCCTTGCCCTTGACTGGGACCCTTAGATGCAAGTGCCACATTCTCCTCCTCCTTCACACTCTTTTATCTACTACTACTGTTGCCATTGACGAAGCTCCTAAGAAAATCTCGCCTCAATTCCTCCTGCTGCAAATCATTCCACATCCTATTCCATCTAGATAGCGTGTCTCTCCCCAATATACTTTGGATTAATACTTCCCAGTCCTCTGAGACATTTTTTAGTGCCAATCGTATTAGCTTTGATGGTTAAGGTTTTTTCCCAATAGCTGCAAGCTGATCTCATACCTCTTGAATCCTGGTGAGGAAGGGATTTATGCCTTATCCCATCTACATCTTGATGCATCTCAAATTTTCTTCTAGGAACATGTCTGCTGCTTGGAAGTACCCTAATATAGCGTTGAAAGAGCATCCAAAATTTCCTTGGTCATTCCTTTTTCTACCACATGTGAGACTATATGATCTCAGACTCCATCCAAGATCATCCGCTTCACATTTTCCATTTCCTTTCTATATTCCTTTAGTTGATCTGCATCCTGGGGAACTGCCACCACATTATATATATAGGATTTTAGGTCATATTCATCTAGAATGAATGGCATACTTTCCTTCTAAATGACGTAGTTGGAGGCACCCTCCAACGTATCCTAATATCTAAGCCCAACTGTGGCTATCTCTGGTATAATTTGGAAACTCTCTCTTTCTTTGCTCGAATGCTTCTCTACTACTCGCACTCTCTCCTAGAATGTGAAGATAAGCTAGCTTCTACTTCCAATATGCAAATAGGAAAATTACATTTCTTGGCTAGAAACCCTCTGAAGGAAATATCCTTCTATGTGTGAAATTTATCTTCAACCCAATGTTGATTTTGCAATTGAAACTGCTGCAAAACACTCTACGTCCAATTAGAAATTTGCTCAGCGAGAATCTAAGTTATTTTTACTCCCTATGATTGTTAGAATCATTGTATCAGGTGACTCGACTTTTCTTCCAACGTGCAACTGAAAAATCGAATCCTTGCTCAAGCAATTCAGCCTGCCTATTTGGGTACTGCACTGCACTAGAAAATTTCAGCTTGTTTCTCCCTCTGAGCAGTGAAAATTTTCCCTTCTCTTATGATATTTCTGGCTGATCACTCACGCTCTGATACCATGTGAAAAATTAATTTGCCACAACAAATGGAAATTGTTCTCCAAATTCTTATTTTATTTAAAAATCTATTTGCATTTTTCTACAACAAACACCAAATAATTCACACTATGATTTTCACAAATAAATAATACGGAAGAAAAATAAAGTTGGAAACTAAGAAAATCTAGCACACATAAACATAAAATTTACACAATTATTTTTGGACAAATATCCTAGGAAAAACCGATGCAACAATTGAGGGTTTTATTATGATGAAACAATATACAATAATATGGATGCCAAAATATGGAAATACTACAAAGAAAACACTAGAAAAAACATCTAGAAGGATTTTACCCTCTCTTCGGGAAATTATGACATTGGATTGCTTCTAAAAATCAAACCATCCAACTGGGCATGCGCAGGCTCTGCGTCAACATGATGCTTCTTTCTATAACTATTGCCCTAACTGACTGCTAGTTAAGCCATATTGCCTGCTGCTGACTGGGAAAATGTCTCTCCAACACTCTATAACATTTGTTGGGTCTCTGAAACTAAAAAATTATCCCTTCCCAGCAAATTGAACTACCTTATTGAGGCTCTACATTTCTTCTTCACAACCTCCTAGAGAAATCTCGATCTCTCTGCAAATGCCCTCGCCGGATTCAGAAAAATTCTTCCAACCTCACTATCCCTGCCCCTCACTATCTCTGCTTCGATCTCTGGCTCTCTGACAATTGTTGCTTCTCTCTGGAAATTGAGTTGCCAAGAAAATCGAATTGATCATGTGCATTCTACAAGTGCCCATTGAATTATTCTTATAATCTTATGGTGGAGAACCAACAACCAAGATTAAAACTTAATCAAGGGCCAAGTTCATATCAAAGTCGATCCATGTGAGTTTCTAGAGAATTCTCATATTGACTTAATTAATTCATATTAATTAATCATTTTTCCTAAGTTTAGACTTAGGAAACATTACAAAAATTAGGTTAATAATTTTAGTAAGCCATCTCTAGGTCGAATTTCCATAAAGGATTTATGATTTATGGAGATCTCATGTATTCTAGCCTCTCCAACAAGTTTCTTAACTAGAACACATTTGATGCTACAAAAATTAACAATTTTGAGTTGAGTTCTCCTTTCATTCTCTCTCTCATACACTCTTTCACACTTGGATCATTCTAGTATTCACTTGGATTGGAGAAATAAAGAAAAGGAAAGCAAGGGAGCATAAGGGAATAGTTTGATCAACAACTACAACATGGATACTTTGCAGGTAACAAGTTGCATGTGTGATTTACTTTCTAATTTTTGGACGCATGGTATATTCATACGATTCCTTGGTTATGCGTTGTCATTGGAATGGATATTTTCTTGTATTTATAGTGTTTTCAACCTCTCCTTTCCATTTCCTAGATATTCATGGTGTTGTGGGCTTTCCACTTGTTTTTTTGATTGGTGCTAGGGTTCCCTATGGTTGTGGGTTGGAACAAATTCTCTGGGAGCCCTGTAACAATTTGGTTTGAGTTACTAGTTCTTGGATCCCTTAGTGGGTTTAATTACTAGTCCCTGGAGTTGCAGTTGGAAAAAACGCTCTAGATCCCTAGAAGTTTGTGGGTCGAGTTACTAGTTCCTAGAGCCCTGGACAACTTGGGTAGAGACTAGTTTGATTGTTGTTAGTGATTTATGGACCATAGAGGTGGAATCGTTATGGTTGAGGGTTGAGGCAGTTTGGCCTATAGAAGCCTTGGTGGTTTTGTTTTGGTTTATTCCATGACATCACACATTCATGCTTGGAATATGGTGCAGAGGTGATTGGATGAAAGAGAGATTTGGTTCAGCCCAATATATTGTTGGGTGGTACATAAAAGTACCTAACTTGTTTGGAATTTTCATATGTTAATAGGAGTTGTTTTCCTATTGCGATTTACAAGAACTTATACTGGTTATCACGTTGACATTATGGTTAATTTTCCATGGTTTCTATGCTAGTTATTTGTTGGTTATATGTTAGTTATATGATGTATTCTATCTATGGTTCTTGTCATGTTTTGATAAGTTATTGAATGGTTGATGAATGTATGGACTAACAAGTGTTATTTCATTTAGCTAGAGAGGGCTTGGAGCCTTCTCGGTGATTCTCAAGTGAAGATTATCACTTTACGATCATATATGCATTCATGACCTGTATCTCACACATTTACCATATGTTTGATGAATTTTTTGTTATGTATTAGGAATATTTGGGTCAATTTTTTGCTTGAGTTTTGATTGATCAACATTTTCATTGCCTTTGATTGCATTCTGGAAATTTACAGGCAGTTTTGGGTAGTGGTCTAGAGGCTAGCCTGAAAAAGTGGCTGAAATTTTAGGACCGCTTGCACTGAATTGGAGGATTTAGGTGATAACCACATGGAAGGAGGTTTGTACATATGTTTTGCACCTCATAAATGCACTCTTGCCTTGTTGTGTGTGTGGTTTGGGTGTTAGGTCAATGAGAAATGGTTCCATCTCAGGGATTGACCACCTATGGTGGTTTGTAGCCTCCTGAGTGGTTTGTGTTCTTTGAGGGATGTCATTTTGTGGTAAGATTTTAGGCCTCACTTACATAACTGGAACTTGGAGGTTGGGTCATGTCATAGCGACACCTGTCTCATGCTTACCCTAAAAATATTGTGAACTTGGGAAATCGCAGGAGGGGGGAATTTAAAATTTTGACTTTTGTAGTCAGATACATAGTGCACAACACCTCATAAGTTTCCACAAACCCCATCTTTACATTTAATGTGAGATAAGGTATTCACTATTCATTTCTACAACTATTTTGATCAATATTTCTTGAGGTCTTATGAAGAAATAACAGCCTCAAGTCCTTGACAATGGTTGGAGGAGGAAAACAACAACATTGATCCCTAAACATAATTTCTCAAGTTCAAGCACCATAAATTTAATTTTGAACCCTATTGAGATCAAACATGATGAAAAACACCTAATAATTATGGCATGAATTGTATCTATGGATTCTTTGGCATCTAAGTTGAATATGGGGGTCATTATGAGGTCCTAATCATAATGGGTGGCTCTCATGTTAAAATCATTAACATGGGAGGGAAACAACAACCTCAAGTACTAAACATAGCTTCTCAAGTTGAAACACCATGAACATGTACTTAGACTACCATGTAGAGGCATGATGGATGGTTCACACAACCTTGGCCATCATTAAATAATGAAATAAATGGTTTAGGTTCTTATTGAAGCTTCTTGAGCCCAAAATCTTTGAAAAAACTCTCAAATGAAAATGAGAAGATTTGTAGGGGATCTTGGTTTCCAAGTTTAATACATGCACAATAAGTTTTATGCATTAGAAATATGTTTTGAGGCATGGTAGTGTGTTGAGTTATAAACATGGTTAGGTGGGAAAAAAATGCCCTTGTTCCATAATATAACCTTATTAAGTTTAAGCACCATGAACAACACTAAGAATCCATGATACATTCCCTCTTTATGGAGTCTTTGACAACTATTTGAATATGAGCACCATTAGGAGGTATAGGGAATCATAAATGGTTTGCAAGTCCATGAACATAATAAGTTAAGGGAAACAAGATCCCCTAGACCTAAACCTTTATTATTAGGATTTAGTGCTATGGATGAATCCTCTATTGGTTATTAATCGCCTCCAAGAGTTCTACAAGTTACATAAATAGGGTAGTTATGCACCAAAATTGTGTCAAAGTTCTAACCAATATCACAACAGGAAAATCATGGGCCTTGTGCCCTAAATGACATTTATTGGGCTCAATTTCCATGAATAACACATACAACCCATAACATTTATAAGGGTATAGTCTAGAATGTGTCCTCAAACAACCACATAACACTTTTTAATGATATATGTAGCCTACTAGAGGGATATAGTTGCCATGATTAAACCACAAGACATGCCTTGAATAATATTGGGTCTCAATCCCACACCAAGAATAATTATTAGGGCCATGGTCAAGGTTATTTAACATTTAGGTGGGATACAAGTGCCATTTGTGGCTTTTGTGCATTGGAAAATTTCCCTCAATATCTAAGCATGGTTAAGGGGGAAATGGGATTAAGCCTTGAATTCACCTTTTATAGCTCTAGCATTATGGTTACGTGAGAAAAACACTTGGTACATAGGCCCTAAACCCTACTTCTCATGAAAAATTTCTATGAACACCTACATACCATAATGCAAGTCCTCTTTAAAGGGCCCTGGGCATCACAGTTGGATATGGACATGTTGAGGAGGTTTTTTGCATTAAGTATGGGTCACGAAGCTTTTGAATGTGGTTGAAAAAGGCAAATAAGCACCACAATATTATGTTAAATTTTCTCAAGCTCAAGACCCTTGAATAGTCCTTCATCCAACACATAACTTCTTTGTATGGGTTCTTTTCATACCTCCGAGTGGGATACAAATTCCATGAGAAGGTTTTGTGCACTATAAATGAGTTTTGATGCCTAAACATGGTCAAGAGAGGAAACAAGGGCCTTAATCCCTCATTATTTTCTCTCAAGAATTAAGCACCATGAACCAAACCTAGACACAATGACATAAGCCTACATTAGGGGTTCTTTGGCCTAGGAGTTGTGTTATGCAACCAACTCACAAAATAGAAGAAAAGATAGACCAACGACTTAAAAATTATCCACTTGGAGGGGGAAACCTCCTTTACATTACATAAATTTAAAATTATTGGATTATTCAAATGAAAAAACATACTTTATATATATAGGAGTCTAAGGTGTCCCAATATAATTAAAGCCTACATAAAAATAATAATGTAAGGGCACAACAATAACAACAATGGGCTTCTATGGGGAAGAGTAATAACAATATGGGGACAACATGGCACAACAATAAAAATAAGGGGGCTACACTAACAATAAAAATAAGGGGCTACATTAGTATTATAGGGACCTAACATGCCCCTATCCTTAAAAAAAGTGTTGTCCTCAACACTTGAGTAGTTCTAGATACTTTTGTATAAAATTCTCATCCTCCCATGTCAAATCTTCAGCGGGTAAGTTCTTCCACTTGATGAGATACCTTGAAATTGATCAATTCTATAGTTGTCGAGTTCTTTTTTTCATGACTGCTTCAGGTTCCAATATGATTTTCCCTTCCTTGTCAAGTTCTGTAAATATTGTTTGCACTGGGAGCTTGTCACTTATAACCTTCTTCAAGCATGAAACAAGGAAAACTAGGTGCACTCGTGAGGATGCAGGATGCTCCAATTTGTATGCCATAGTACCAATATTTTGCAACACCTTGTAAGGACCATAGTTATTTTGTGATAATTTGTTATCCTTGTTAGCTTGCTTGAGGGATATTTTTTTTATGGTTGTAGTCGTAAAAATACCCAATATCCTACATCAAAATTTCTTTCGCTGTGATGCTGATTTGCTTGTTGTTTCATTCAATTCTGTGCCAAAGTGTGGTTATCCTTTAAGAGTTGTATAACTTGTTGTTGATGCTTGATGAGATCTTCCACTTCTTGAGCCTCATAATTTTATCTTAAAGATGATGTGATGGACGGTGGATGATATCCATAAAGTTCCATAAATGGGGTCATTTTTTCTGCAGTATGGAAGGAAGTGTTATACCACCATTCAACCAACGATAACCACTTGACCCATTGTGTTTAAATATCATATAAAAATCAACGGAGATATCCTTCCAAACGTTTGTTCATTATCTCAGTTTTACCTTCATATTGATGATGATAAGATGAGCCATGAGCTTGTTGAGTACCCATACAAGAAAATAATTTCGTCCAAAAGTTTCCAGTGAAAATGGGATCTCTATCGCTTACAATAATCTTTGGGTTTCCATGTAGCTTTTGAATTTTTTTCATAAATGTAGTAGCAATTGTACCGGCTTTAAATGGATGAGATAATGCAAAAAATTGTGCATACTTGGTAAGTCTATCAACTACCACCATGATGACACTCTTTCCTTCGAACTTGGGTAAACCTGTGATAAAATCCATTGAAACCTCCTCCCAACGTTAAATTGGAATAGATAAAGGTTGTAGCAAATCCGGGGTCTTAATTGTCTCAACTTTATTTTTTTTTGCAGACCAAATATTCCGCCACAAACTTTTGAATATCATATTTAAGGAAATCCCAAAAAAATTCTTTCTTGACCCTGTGATAAGTTTTCAAAAAACCTGATTGTCCTCCTAAGGGAGAGTTGTGAAATTCCAAAATAAACTTTTGTTTTAGTTGGGAATTATTACAAATATATAAGCAATCTTTGTACCATAATGAATATTTTTTCCAGATAAATGTTTCAGATTTATTGGGATATTTTTGTAACTTTTGAATGAGTGTCCAAAATTCTTCATCATTCTTCCATTTCTCCCTTGCTTTGGTTATCCAATCTAGTTGGATAATAGAAATGGCACAAAACAATGCTTCCAAATCCTCATACTTTCTTGAGAGTGCATCTAAAACAAAATTTAGCTTCCATTTTTTGTCGATGATTTCAAAGTCACAACCCAACATCTTTGTGACCCATTTTTGATGCACTTTTGAAGATAATATTTGCTCCAAAAAGTATTTAAGACTATCATGACTTGTTTTTACCTTGAAGTGTCTTCCCATTGGGTAAGGTCACCATTTCTTTAGTGCATGTATTATTGCCAACATTTCCTTCTCATAAATAGGTTTCTGTAAATAATTTCCTTTGATTGGATGACTTTCAAAAGCAATGGGTCATTCTTCTTGCATTAAAACAACACCAATTCCATTTCCTGAGGCATCACATTCCACAATAAATGTTTTTGTGAATTTTGACATAGCTAAGACCGATGCTTGGAGCATTGCATCTTTAAGATGTGTTGTGGCCCTATAATTTATAATATTGGCAATAATAAACGATAGAGGACAACCTCAAACCACTTTGGAATCTAGGACCCAACCTTCCTAGACTCAGAGAGGGCTCTCTCTATTTATGATTTAAATTTATCTTTAATTTTATGAATGCTGATATTAGGCTAGTTACATTGATGGTGAAAATTGGCTTTTTTGATTGATTTTGTTGATTGGATGAGCAGGCTTGCAGAAACTAATCCATTAGGCTATGGAGTCAAAGGGCTGGTTTGTGACATCAATTTTTCAAGAGCATCACAAGGCAAGCTAACTGTACTAATTTGTTCTCTAAGGCAGCATGAATTAGGATACAGAGAAAATAATGATATTCAGTAATTATTAAAGAGTAGTTCAGAATTCTTTAACCAGACTTCAGAATAAAACATTCAGATGCTAAATACAGACAAAATTAAGGTGCTTCGATAGCAAATCTTAATCTAAAATTTCTGTTTTACAATCAGATACATGGATGCAAAGCAAGGAAAACAATGGAAAGATTTAAAACACATAGGAAACACATCACCATTTAACACAACTCAAGTATCCTGTAAACGGTCTCTTATTATTGATGCCAAGCTCCAAAAATTACAGCGCTCCAATACAAAATGTTCTTACAGTGCATGGTCCAACAAGGTCCAAGCAAAATTGATATTGCCAATGCATGCAGTATTTAACTAACAACTACATCGGTTTCCCTATCTACTTTAGAAAATTTCATTAATTACAATTAACTAAAACTAGAAAAGTGTGGCCATGCAAGGCCTAGACAAAAAATCTCTAACAAAACACCACCTGTGGAATTAACTTTGGCAACTCTTCATGAATCCAAAAAATTTGGAAGCTATTCGTGAGTCCAAAAAGTAGACCGAAGGTGGCTGAGGTGGTCATGAAGAAGAAATGATGGGTGGCTCTGACATCTGGCTCTACCTTTGGACTGCTTCTGCTGGATCATTAAAGATGATGCAGTGCTGGCACTTTTCGCCAATCGGTGGTTGTGTTGATGTGTTCACTATGCCTTGTCAATATTGGTACATGCAAAATTTGGCCCACTCCTTACCTTGAATTATCCTCCCTATGACCTATTGGTATACTTCATCCACCTCTGTGTACTTGTTGAAAGTGGGCCTGGTGAGGAAAACATGTTTAAGCTCATGTTGAATAAAGATGTCATTGCTTAAGAGATCCAAGACAACTTTCCTGGTCACGTTTCCTTTGATGTTTGAGAATTTGGTGGTGTCTTTAGCTGTTTCCATGAGCTTGGTCAGATAATCTCACTTTTTGACCAATTTTTTATTTATCACATACAGTGAGGGAAACCCTTTTTCCCTCAGGGGCTCAATTATGTTTAAGAATGTCCTGATGGCCATGTCCAATTCATGAAATTTCTCCTCCAGTTGTCTCACCAAATTCCTCTTAGTGAGGACCCTTTTCACCTCTATTTTTGTCCTTCACATCCAACTCTTCAAGCTCATAACTGGTTTTGGAGTTCAGGAATTTTATGATTTTAGGGGCTATGATTGGAATATTTCCCAATTCCTGATTTTCTTTCAATAACCACTGTGCACTTGTAAATCAACTATTTTTGTTCAAAGATGATGTGGATGGAGTGGCAGATTTCATCAACTGACTCTATGATACTTCCCCAAATTATCAGCTTCATTTGGCCTAGAATGATGCTGGCCGAAAATTCCTTCTCTGCCTTCTCCAACCTCTCAATCTGCTTTTTGGCTATCTCATGGGCAGTTTCAAATCTAGCCTTTTGATCCCTCAGGATGCCAATCAGTGCCTCCAATTTCTTGATTACTTGTGACTACAAGGTCATACTTTCCATGGCCTTGGACAACTGACCTATCCCACTGGATGCTCCAACAATTGTTGGTACAATTGATGGAATTGATGAAATGGGCACAACTTCTAGTAGGACGAGTGCCACTCGAGCTGCTTCTTCTTTTTCCTTTAGTATCTTCTCAATCTTGATCTCCATCTCTTTGATTTGGGAAGACTATTCCATAACTAAAATCATTAACTCTGCCTTCTGTGAGTCATCTTCCTCAATGCTTTTAGCCAAGGGGTATTCTATTGCTGGCATTTTTAGTTTTTTCTTGAGAGCTGCTATGTCAACATTATTTTTCTTCAGTATCTCCTCCACAGCTTGAACATTGGTTGGGTCATACCCAAGATTCACTATTAAATCTTCTAAAGATTTTATCCTTGAGTCTTTATCCATAGCAGATATCTTCTCCATCTTGAGCTGTGATTGAGTATTGGATAAAGATACCTGAAGTTTTAACAAGCTCATGGCAACACTTGTCTAGTTTTAGTTGATTGTAATTAATGAAAAGTTGCCGAAGTATATAGGGCAACCAATGTAGTTTTTAGTTAAATATTGCATGCATTAGTAGTATCAAGTTGGTTGGACCTTGTTGGAACCTGCACTGTAAGAAATTTTGTATTGGAGCGTTGTAATTTTTGGAGTTGGGCACCAAATAAGAGATCGTTTATAGGATACTTGAGTTGTGTTAAATGGTGATGTGTTTCCTATCTGTGTTAAAATTTTCCATTGTTTTCCTTGCTTTTCATCCATGAATCTGATTGTAAAACATAAATTTTAGATTAAGATTTGCTGTCGGAGCACCTTAATTCCGTTTGCATTTACCATTTGAATGTTTTCTTCTAAAGGTTGGTTAAAGAATTCTTAACTGCTCTTTAATCATTACTAAATATCACTGTTTTCTCCATATCATAATTCATGTTGCCTTAGAGATCCAATTAGTACAGTTAGCTTGCCCTGTGATTCTCTTGAAAAATTGATGTCACAAACTAGCCCTTTGACTCCATACCCCAATGGATTAGTTTCTGCAGGCCTGCTCATCCAACCAACAAAATCAATCAAAACAACCAATTTTCACCATCACTGTAACTAGCCTAATATCAGCATTCATAACATTATATATAGTTTAAATCATAAATATAGAGAGCCCTCTCTGAGTCTAGGAAGGCTAGGTCCTAGATTCCAAAGTGGTTTGATGTTGTCCTCTCTCGTTTATTCTTTCCAATCTTATAAATTATAGGGCCACAACAAGATTTTCAAATGCCTTAGTTGCTTCTGGAGTCCAAGAAAATGCATCTTTATTCAATAATGTTGTTAGAGGTGTTTCTATTCTCCCATAATTATTAACAAACTTGCGATAATACCCTATTAACCAAAGAAATCCTCACAGATGCTTTATGGTTGTGGGGACTTTCCATTCCTTAATGGATTTAATTTTGTTAGGGTCTACCTTAACACCCTCATGAGATACAATATGACCCATATATTCCACCTCATGTACTCCAAAAAACCATTTGGAGGTTTTTGCATATAAGTTTTTCTCCTCCAATAGTTTGAGCACCCTGTCAACATGTTGAACATTATCCTTCCAAGACTTGTTGTAGATTAGTATATCATCAAAAAATACAAAAACAAATTTTCTAAGGAAGGGTTTGAAAATAGAATTCATTAACCCTTGAAATGTAGAAGGTGCATTGGTAAGGCCCAAAGGCATGACCAAAAACTCATAATGACCCTCATGAGTTCTAAATGTTGTTTTTGGAGTGTCTTCAATCTTCATTCTAATTTGATGATATCCTGAACGAAGATCCAACTTGGTGAAGTAAATTTCTCCATGTAATTCATCCAATAATTAATCAATGACCGGAATGGGAAATTTATCTTTAATAGTGAGATTTTTGAGCTCCCTATAATCTAGACACATGTGCCATGATACATCCTTCTTGTGCACGAATACTACTGGAGCAGAGAAAGAACTTTGAATAGGTTGAATTATACTGGTCTCTAACATTTCTGCAATCATATGTTTAATTTCACTCTTTTGGGCATAGGGATATCTGTAAGGCCCAATGTTTGGATGAAAATTTCTTGGAATCAAATGAATAACATGATCATGATCAAGAAAAGGTGGAAGGCCTTTGGGATTCTCAAATACCTTGGAATGATTGTCTAAGACTTTTTGGATATTTGGAGAAATATATTATTTCGATGTTTGAAACTCTAGTGAGAATAATTGTGAAATTACGCCTTGTTTTTATTTCTTTAGAATATTTTTCATGAGATTAGAGCTAATTATATTTCCTACTTTCCGTACGATACCCATTAATTCAAATTCCTTTCCTTCCCAAAAAAAATTCAAGAAAAGTTCATGAAAATTAAAATCTATCGTACCCAAAGATTATAACCATTGAACTCCTAGTACAACATGCACACTACCCATTTGAATGAAAAGCATTGAGATATTCAATACATATTCCCCCATAGTTAGTTTGATATTATGGCACTTTATAGAGAAATTTATAGTTCCTCCATTTGCAACCATCACTTGACACTCTGGTGTTGGATATAGGAAGCAATTCAGTTCCTTGCCTATATTACAATGAACAAAATTATGGGTACTACCTGAATCAATCAACATTATTAAATTTTTCTTCTCGATATGTCCTTCTATATTGAGAGTTTGAGGAGTGGTAATTCCTGCCAATGCATTACAAGATATGGTCAAGTTCATTTTATAAGTCCCCAAAAATTTGTAAATGTCTACAGTTATGTTCATGTGTGAAGATCCTCAGTAGGTGAAGGAAGAATAACTCAGCGAAGTTGTTGGTTCCCCTGCTCAATCCCATCTTAATTTTGTAATAGTGAGAATCTGATATGGATAGGATTGCCCCACCACCACATCCTGTAGCTTGTGTAGAACCATCAAAGTAAGCCCACATATGAGAATTGTCAATGATCTTAGGTGTTATATGCCTAACGTGGTTAGGAGGGTCCTCTTCCGGAATTAGATTATACGACCCATGTATTCTTGCACAATGTGTTTGCCAATCCGTGGGGCAATATTGAAAATTTTGTTTCTTGTGGGCTAACCAAATGCCCCAACAGATAATGACTGGAAGATTTCGTTGCTTGTGCTTTTCAGATGCCTGCCACCATTTTTTCCATAATTTTCTCATAATGCCTAACCATTTTTAGTAAATTATAAACTAATTTTGAAAATATCATACGATTTGAAGCATATTTGGGTGGTAAATTTCCTGAAATTTCTTCTCCCTTGGATGAATCCTTTGAATTTTCTTTGACTTCATAGTCCATGATTGCTGAAAATAAAATAAATATATGTCTAGTTTATACGTACAACCTAATAATTGTTTTTTAATTTGTATGGAACAATTATTACATGAATATATTGATCCACCATTTAAATTGTTGATTTTAAAAGCTAGAATTATTTGTTTAATCATAATTGACAAACATAATTACAATGGCCTAATTTAAGTAAACAAACTAATTATATCTTAATTTCCACATAAAACCTAATACATTTATAAAATTTCAAACATTCTAATTAATTATTATTTGTTAAAGTGTATCCTTGGTTGTTTTTGGTGTTTATTTTAGTGCAACATCTACTTCTATTATTGGTACTACACACAACCTAATATATTTTTTTAACTTTTGTGAAAAAAGAGAAGTTATAAGAATACAATGAGCCATCCTTCAAATCAATAATTTTTACACGTCTAATGACAAGGCAAACTAGAACTAAAACAATAATTGCAATGGTCCAAATCAAGCAAACAAACCAAATTTCTAATAATTTCTACATATAACCTCATATATTTTTTAAATTTCTATAATTTTTTTTTTTATATGACCACATTAAAGAATCATTTAACCAATATTTGTCATTAGTACAATATATTACTATAAAAAATTTAAAATTTAAAATATTTTATTTCAACTAATATATTGGTATCCTGAAATACAAGTCAACTCAAATTAATAAAGACTGCAAAATACAATAATAAATCATGAAGTCTTTTGGAATCTCACTTGCACCATAGTCCTTTCAACTGAAATTAATAAAGGATACAAAATAAAATAATAATTCATGAAGTCTTTTCAAATCTCACTTGTACCATAGTCCTTAGAATATGAAAACATAAACACAAGTTAAAAGATATTATGAAATCACCTTTTGCAACAACTCATTTCACACATGCATAGAACAAGGAATTTCAAACCATATGCAAATTCACTATAAGAAAATCATAGCTCAAAATTTATTAACCAACAATCATTTATTAACATAATACTTAACCATTTGCAGCAAAGTATAAACTAATTTTGAAAATGCCATATGATTTAAAGCATATTTGGTGGTAAATTGCCTAAAATTTCTTCTCCCTTAAATGCTTCCTAATTATTTGTGGCTTCATAGTCCATGATTTCTAAAAATAAAATTAAGAAACTACTAACAAATTTTCTAATATTCAAAAAAATATGAATTGTACTTCATTTATATGAATTATAAATACTATCATTACCTTCATCATTATATATGTAATAAAATAAAAAAGAATAATAAAAATGTCACAGGGGAAAATAAATCTACCACACGCAAGATTTGTGTTATATTTCCTTCTTGCACAAACAAAACCACATTGCATGGTGAAACAAATCTAGCACTTGCTATATTTGAGTTTGTTCGAATTCGAGTGGATGATCAAACTTATGAGCATGATAATCACTTGTGACTGATATATATATGTTTTCTTACAAAATTTACTTCATTAATTCGTGTCATCAAGAAATTATAAAATCAAAGACAAAGAAAAATAGAGATCATAGTGCACAAGAGACAAGAGATGGCGGAGACTAGGCCAGAGGCTAGGGAAAAAGCCACAAGGGGAAACCCATCAATCCTTTTCATATAAGATTCTTCGTCAACAAGAGAAATCCATGGAAAATTTTAGGGGCTAATATTTGCAGGTGGGCTAATTTTCCATGGTTTTTCCAAAAAAAAGATTCGCCAATTCCCATTTTTTTATAAAAATGATTCGCCCAAATTTTACGATATAAAATTATTTTACTTTAAAATTCGCCAACATTATATAGACAATATATATAATATCATTATAAATTTGAATAATTTTACATATACATCAATAATATTTTATACATTGCATATTAGGGACTAGTGAGATTCGCCAATTTTTTAAACTTCAAAATAATTTTCCATCCTTAAAATTTTCCCTGGAGAAATCCAAGTCAAAATAACTAGCGATCCAAGTGCCAAGTCAATTGTCCAAACTCTATCATGTTTTGTCTATAATATAGTCAAACCATATTCCACATGCATATCCTTAGATGCCTCGTCACACAGTGCTTTAGGTTGCTCAAATTACATAGAATTGATAGTCTTCTTGTAGCTCATATTCCACAGAGATGGTAGTCTTATTGTAGCTCGCATTACACCGAGATGATGGTATTCCTGAAGCTTGCATTACATAGAGGAGATGATATCTCAAGTAGCTTAGATCCAAAAAAGTGTAGTATCATAGAAAGCTCAGATCCATAAAGGTATAATGTCACAGAAAACTCTGATCCATAGAGGTGATGATCATAGAACTATATTCCTCATAAAACTGGCATGTCACAGAGAGAGAAGGTGCCACACAAGCTTATATCATCACAAAAGTATAGTTCCATAAGAAATTTGCATACCACAGAAGTATAATGCCATAGAGAACTCGTATAATACAAAAGAATAAGGCTTAATTGTCTTCCACATATGAGATCCAAGTTAGTTACTAGAATATGGAGAATAAATTCCAATATATAGTTGTTTCCTCATCTGAACAGGTGCCTCTGAGAGCAAATCCGACTTGTTCCTTGGAGGGTCGACTTGGCAGAATGGAGGGACAAAACGACACTTGAAAAAATTCAAATTTACTTCTTTCACTAGGGTCACAAAAAACATGCCATTTTATGTTTTCTTTTGACCAAATAGAGCATGAAGAACATGCTAGAAAATAATAATAAATTTTATTCTTTTTTTTAACATAAAATACATATTGATATAAGTACAATGACAATTATGAAGACCGACCCTAGTTACATTTTAAACATGTTTGACATTGCAATGCCTATGTCTATGTTAGAAACAAATATAACACATGCTATATTTGTTTTACCTTGCAATGCTTGTGTGTATGCTACAAGAAAATATTGTGCATCTTAGATTTGTTTTACTTTGTAATGTTGGTGTTTGTGCTACAAACAAATCTAGCACATGCTAGATATATTATACCCTACAATGATTTTATTTGTACTAGAAATAAATATACCACACACTATATTTATTTTACCCTGCAATGCTTGTGTTTGCACGTTTGTTTTACCCTACAATTCTTTTGTGTTTTTTCGTACACTATATTTTCTTTACCTTACAATGCTTTTGTTTGAGCTAGAAATAAATCTAGTAGGAACTAGATTTGTTTTACCCAAAAATGCTTTGTGCTAGAAACAATTGTAGAGCTTGTCATATTTGTTTACCCTGCAATGTTTTTGTTCGTGCTAAAAAAAAAATATAGTAGGCTAGATTTGTTTTACCCTACAATGTTTTTGTGTGCTTTTCCTTACAATAATTTTTTTTTACCCTATAAGTTTGTGTTTATGCTAGAAGCAAATCTAGCACAAGAGAGATTTATTTTGTTTGACCCTACCATGCTTATGTTTGTGCTAGAAAAAAACATAGTGCACATTAGATTTTTTTTACCCTATAATTCATTTGTTTAGTTTTTTTTTTAACTTGCAATGCTAGAGAATTGTGCTACAAACAAATCTAATGTGCGCTAGATTTATTTTACCTTGCAATTCTTGTTTTTCTGCTAAAAAAATCTAATGCACGCTAGATATATATTACCTCGCAATGCTTGTGTTTGTGCTAAAACAAATCTAGTGTGCACTAAATTTATTTTACCTTGAAATGCTTGAGTTTTTGCTAGAAGGAAATTTGGGGCATGCTAGTTTTGTTTTACCTTGCAATGCTTTTGTTTGTGTTTTTAGGGATTTTTTTTTACCTTGCAATGCTTATGTTTATGCTAAAAGGAAATATAGCACATGTTAGATTTGTTTTACTTTACAATGTTGGTGTTTGTATTGGAAACAAATCTAAGATGCATTAAATTTGTTTACCATTTAATGCTTATGTTTGTGCTTTTGTTTTACCCAACAATGATCTGTTTTTTTCCTTACACTAGGTTTTTTTTACCCTACAATCCTTGTGTTAACGCTAGAAACAAATATAGTGTGCACTAGATTTCTTTTACCCAAAAATGCTTGTGTTTGTGCTAGAAAAAAATCTAGGGCACGCTAGATTTGTTTTACCCTGCAATGCTTATATTTGTGCTTAAAAAAACCTAGCATGCGGTAGGTTTTTTTTAACCTAATATGTTTGTGATTGTGCTACAAACAAATTCATTGTGCGCTATATTTGTTTTATCTTGCAATGCTTTTTTTGTGCTAAAAAAAAATCTAGCACACTACATTTTTTTTACATTGCGATGTTTTTGTTTGATTTGGAAACAAATATACCATTCACTATTTTTATTTTACCTTCCAATGTCTGTGTTTATGCTAAAAGGAAATATAGCACATGTTATAATTTTTTTACTTTTCATTTTTGGTGTTTGTGTTGTAAACCAAGATAGCACCTGCTACGTTTGTTTCTAGCCCTGAAATGCTTTTTGTTTTTACTAGAAACAAATCTAGCACACACTAGATTTGTTTTACCCTACAATGTTTGTGTTTGTGCTTTTTGTTTTTACTTGAAACAAATCAAGCGTGCGTTAGATTTATTTACCCTACAATGATTGTGTTTGCGCTTTTTTTTTACACTACAATACTTGTATTTGTGCTAGAAACAAATCTAGCGAGTGCTAGATTTGTTTGATCCTGCAATGTGTGTGTTTGTGCTAGAAACAAATCTAGCAAACACTAGATCTGTTTTCCCATGCAATGTTTTTTCTGTGTGATAAAAACAGATCTACCATGTGCTAAGTTTGTTTTAACCTACAATGCTTGTGATTGTGCTACAAGCAAATTGAAGCCACTAAACTATAAAAGGGAAGGCTAAAAGAATTATGTCTATCACAACGTAAAACATGCTCCCTCTATCACACCTAATAATACATTCAGTTTATATTTCATAGTTGTAACTACTATCATTTCTAGTTGTAATTCCTTCCAGTACACTCCAAGTTGCAACAAAGACATCATTTCAAATGGATAGCCTTATTGCAACAATTTACAGTGGTCATCAAATACAAGAAAGGTACACCCAACCACAGTTGAAACTTGATTTTCCTCTAGATTTACTTTCTCTTCAATGGTAGTTTAATGAAACTCAATCCTTTTGTTAATGAGTAATAAAATTGAATGAAGGTATATCCAATTTATGAAGGAAGAGATGAGGATTTGGTGGAGCACATATAATCACTACTAGGTTTTACCGTTGCAAAAAGGCTCCTTGCCAAAAGGAGTATAATTTTGACACATTCATGCTTAGCCCAGTTTTATTTGCCTGAAAACATCCCTAACAACAAGGAAAGATGACTACTTGAAATCTGCAAGAGTCAAATGACACAAAGGGATCATAATTATTGTGGCAACCCTAACAATGGATATGGTAGTGGAATAATTCATATGCCCATCCACTAACATTTCCAATATATCCAAGCAGTAATCCAAGGCTACAAAATTTGTGAAGATATAAGGAATTCCAAAATTGGAAATACCACTTAGAGAGCCAAGAAGAGAAAGCCCTTTAGCTCGACGAACAAAATTTTATTGGAAATTTTATGGGGACTTGGTTGAATAAAAATAAATTAGAAAAATATGGTAGAATCAATGCAACTCCCACCTCAAAGGAAGACATCAATATTTCCTCTATAGTAAGGGATTCATCATCCTCCATTTTTGGTACAAGGGAGATGGGTGTTTTCTCTTTATATTTGGACCCTAGTTTCTAGATTTTAGGGGATTTTGTTTGAATAAATGGACCCTTGAAATTTATGCAAATGAGTAGGTTCCTAGAGTTGTGCCAATTTTCCTTTGGTTTCCCCATCTCCCATGGAATATCTATGATGAAAAAATATTTGGAAGCCATCAATAATAATAAAAAAACTAGGAAAATTCATATATACGGATGACCCAAAGCATGGAATGTTTTATGTGCGCCTATATGTCTACATGTAGATCTTGAAGCTAGCCTCCAGATGAAAAGAGCTCAGGCTCCACAAATGGACCTGTGCAGACACTAGATTATGATCAGACTTCTTTCAGATGTAATGTCAGTAATGGATATGGACATTTGCCAAAATATACTTAAATATATTTCCTTCTGTTACAAAGGGTCTGAAAGACAAGAGAAAAGTAATTTCCAAGAAGTCTCTAAGTGAAGGGAAAAAAAGAGATCCCCTCCCTTGCAAGAACCAGTGAATCTGGAGAATCCTTCTAAAACAAGGAGAACCACTTTCAAAATTATTAAAGGGATAAAATATTAGGCAAAAAATTACCAAATGAATTGATACTCACACACCAAAGGTGTCAAAAAGAAAATTCTAAGAGTTTAAGATAAAGGCATAGGAGTTGAATCAACTTCCATGGAAAAGATGAGTTCAAGGGAAAAGCACTATTCTGAAATTTTTCTTTGTCCATCAGGTGGAAAATTATAGGAGGAGGAATATGCAGCAAAAGGCAAGCCATACCCTATCCAAAACATGGAATTTTGAAATGGGTAAATCCAGAATCATTAGGAAGAAACTTCAGCAACTAGGAGATCCAAAGGAAAGTGGAACCCCTTTGGTCCTGAACCAAATATTTTTACATGTTTGTGTCCTACGGAATTCATAAGGAACATATGAAAAATGAATTATTTCATCCATACATGCCCCTCCAGTCACAAGAAGCAAGAAATCTAGGGAATCTCACAAGAATTATCATGAATTTATTTTACATAATTACATGTAATCAATTTGTAAAATACTACTCTTGTGGGTATAGAAGAGAGCCTTTGGAAATATGCCAGAATTTATAATTCCTTTTTTCACTTTGTCCTCCCTTTTTTTTAAAGGGATAATCAATGTTATGGATTTCAAAATATGTTGAGCCCTCTTACTCTTTATAGTATGGGTGAAGATGCAACTTTTTACTTTAATATAGAACATAATCGTGACTATGAAAAAATGTGTAGTAATGTTGCAAACCTCAATTTAGGATCAACAGAACACCAATAGAGCTCATATAGGTATATAGAACTTGAATCCTTCAAAGACCTTGGTCATGAAGTCATATTGTTGTATAAAAATAACAACACTTATGTTCCCTAAGGAGATCTGAGAATTAGCTTGATGTAAGAAATCATAACTCCATAGTTGTTGGAAACATTGCACTAACCAAGATGATGAAAAATTCACATGAAATAAAGGTATGTGTACTTCCCATAGATGTATATTGGCATGAATAATTATAAACAAGCCAAAAATCATAATTTTGGATTGTGTATCTTGTTCCTAACCTAAGGCCTTTGGAAAATAACTCAATAGAGTTCCTACATGTATTCCTAAGACTAACCTTGGGAATCATTGTAAATAAGAAAGATATCGACGTTTATACTAAAAAATATATTGGTAGGGTAGAAGGGGACAAATTTTTTCTTCACTAACATATCGTTACACTTCAACTTACCTATTTTCATTATCTCTAACAAATAAAGCAATTTCATGATTAATGTTTTGTCGCGACTTTGCACCCTGAGAGATACCAAACTGAAGATAAGCAACATTTTTCATCCAAATATTTATAGGTATATCGAGGCATTAAATCATGGGTTGGAATGCTTATTTCCAAGGCAACCTATAAAGAAACCAAGGCAGGGGAGTGAAGTATGACATTTATACAACATTTTTATAAAATGATCAATTAATGACTCAACATAAATCTCTCTATTTATGAATTTATTGGGTTATTTTTAGAAAAACTCCCTTGAATTAGCTTTTGAATCAATAGAGAGAAAAAAAGCAAGAAAAAGATAAACAAATAAAAACAATTAAGTTTGTAGAGAAGACATGCTAGATCCTTGAGCAGGTACAAACTACCCTACAAAATTCCCATGCAAAATATAATGAAAGAGATCATAAGCATCATAATACACCTATCAATTGTGTTTATTTCATCCTTTAGGTGGATGGGAGGAATGATTGTTATCCTCCCCACCCAGGTTCAATTCCCACAAATGACATGTTGAGCTCATAGCAAGTATTGTTGCAATGGCTTTGAGCCTTGTTGTACAACAACCTTGATCCCTCAGGAATATATTACCATTGCCTACATGTTTAGAGGGTGGGGTACATGGTTACATTGGAAAAAATGGCATCAAAATGCACATGTATATATATTTAATTTGTAATATCCCAAACTGGGAACAAACAGTAACAAAAATAATGCAAAGATGAAATCTACAACAAACATAAATACACATAAAAAAACACCATGAATTGAGCCAAAACTGATGAGCCATTTTATTAATATTTATGAATGGGAAAGGTACAAATGGTGCTTAGGAAGATGGCACCTTGGGCTGCACAAGGTAGGTTTAAATAAGCCCTCAATCCCTACTCATAAATCCCTGCTACTTGATGCTCTGCGTGGCTCCTCCTCTATGTTGCCCTGTCTAGAAATGTTGTTGCTGGATGGAAATGGAATGCGTATTGGAGTTTTTTTTCTGCTCAGAAAATTCCAGGATTTTCTACACTGGACTCCCCTCAACAAACATAGAAAAAACCGCAAAGGATTTTCCGAATGGCTAACCCTAGAAATTCACCCTCTTGGGCTGGGTACACAATTCTGCTGGTCACACTGGGCTATGAACTGAACTGTTGGAAATAACTACTGAAAACTACCCAAGAACTCTGCTATGAAAGGGGTGATCCCCTCACAAAACTCCTAGCTGAAATATCTTGGTATTTCCCTTCCCCGGAGCTGCTCCACTACTGGGCTGCGTAAATCCTTTACTGACTGCGCTGTCCTTGAAGGGAGCGCATAATCCTGAAGTGAACCTATGAAAAATCTCTCTCAAAATTGATTGAAACTCCTCTCCTGAGCAGCACTCGAAGTCCCCCCAGGATGAGTTTGAGATATCCACTCGGAAATCTCTATGCTAAACAACACTTGTAGACTGGACTAACCAACTCAAGTGTGCTTCTAGTTTACTAGACAGAAAATTAGTTGATGAATAAATGAATGAGGAATGAGCTACTCTCATCCTCTTTTACCTAGATGATCCCCCAATGTTCCCTTGTCCCCCATTGGACTGCGCCGCCACCTCTACCTGCCAACCACTGTGTTGCCACTATGAAACCACTGCACAAATGCTCTCTCCTAGTTGTCCCCACGTTGCACCTGTGTTTCCTATACTGATGCCTCTCCTGCACTTCCACTAGGCTGATGTCTACTGCATCCTGCTGGCCCCATGGGTCCCACTCCAGCTCTAATGTTTGCCTTGGTGACTTTAGGAAAGTGATTTAATCCTCAGATTTATTTGTGGGTCACCTTTACCCACTTTATTATTATGCTTAACATTAGAAAAAGGAAAAAATGACAAAATTAATATTCCCATTAGCTAACTACTAATTTGGAATATTACAGTCCTCCCTGCCAAAAAGTTGCTTATCCTCAAGAAACTGCAAAGACGGATGCTGCAGTATTTTCTCCCCCTCCCAAGTGGCATCCTCATCTAGAAGGTTTCTCCATATAATTAGATATTTTTTCACGGTCCTGCTCCTCAAATGCCTCTCTCGAGTGTCTAATATGGCTTCAGGTTGTAGCACCAAGTGCCCCTCATCAATGGTAGGTGGAAGCTCCATAGTGGTTGTCACCTACTATCCCAAAGCCTTCTTCAAGGATGAGACGTGAAAAATGTTGTGGATACTACTCCCAGCTAGTAGCTCCAACTCATATGCTACCTCCCCAACACGCCTGATTACCCTGTATGGTCCACAGATGTAGGGCTTGAGCTTCTCAGCTCCTTTATGCTTCAGCGTGGACTGCTTGTATTGCTGAAGACCGAGGTAAACCAGATCATCCACCTCAAACTACCTCTCCATGCGACCTCTATCTACATATAGTTTCTACTAGTTCTATGTTGTATCTATGTTATCCTTGAGAGCTCAGAGTATGTATTGGCTTTCTTGGATCCATTCCTTGGCCTTGGGGGCCTTGCTAGCACTAAACATCACATCAAAAAAAGTTAAAATAGTATAATCATATAAAGCATAAAATGGATACATGCTGATCGACATGTGGAATGTCATTTTGTAATATCACTCCCCCAAATGAATCCAGTGCAACCAAGCCTTTTGTTGCCACGTGACATAGTTTCTCAAGTAAACTTCTAGCTACTTATTCACTATCTCAGTCTCTCCATCCATTTGTGGGTGGTAACTGGTGCTGGGTGTTAATTTTTTACCCACCAAATGAAATAACTCCTGCCAAAAGCCTCCCATGAACTGGTTGTTCATGTCACTGACTATGGTCTTTGGAAGACGATGGAGTCTGAAAACATCTTGAAAAAATAACTCAGCCACTTGTGAAGCAGTGTACTAGGCTGAGATGGTGAATAAATGAGCATACTTCGTCAATCTATCAACCACTACGAAGATGCAATCCTTGCCTTGCACCATGGGAAATCTAGTGATTAAGTCCATAGAGGTGCTTTCCTAATTCCCCTCCGAAATGGGAAGTGGTTGTAGCAAACCTTCTGGGTGGCTCATCTCTCCTTTGTTCCGCTGAAAAACTATGCACTCCCAGACATGCTGGAGTATGTCCTCATTGAGGCCCTTCTATGAGAACCTATCCCTGATGTCCTTGTATGTTTTCGTGAACCCATGATGGCCTGAAAGCAGTGATTCATGAGCTGCATGCAAGATATTCTCCCTGAGTTGGGATTTTCCTGTCAAGAAGATCTGATCATGATAATATATGATCTCATCCATCACCCAGTATCAGTCATATGTCACTTTTTTGTCTAGTACCTCACATGAAAAATGGTCCTTCGAGTACTCCACCAAAATTTGAGCCCTCTAGTGTGCGTCAATGCTCATAAAGGAAAATTCTTTTGGCCTCTGTGATAATGCATCTGGCACCACGTTGTTCTTCCCCTTGACATACTCAATGTTAAAATCATATGCTTGGATATTGTTGACCCATTTTAGTTGTCTCTCCTACAACTACTTCTGCTCAAGGAAGAATCGAAGACTGTTGTGGTCAATCCTGGCCCAAAACCTATTCCACAAAAGGTACTACCTGAACTTTTCCAACACATGCATGATGGCCAAAATCTCTTTGTCATATATGGGGTACAATTTCTCATGTGGAAGTAGCTTCCAACTCGAGAAAGCTGTATGATGACCCCCCTGCATCAATACTGCGCCTACCCCTTCTCCTGAAGCATCACACTCTAACACAAAGGGCTGCATGAAATTGGGAAATGCCAACACCAGGTAACTACTCATCACCTCTGTCAAAGTCCCTCTGCATGGCACCCTTCTTGGTGAGATCTGTGACGAGTGCCACAAGTTGTGAAAATCCTTTGATGAACCTCCGGTAGTAGGTGCAGATTCCTACAAACCCCTGGAGTTCTGTCACGTTCTTTGGTTCTGGCCAATCTCGGATGGCCCAGATCTTCTCCTCATGGATTCTCACTCCATCCACTCCAATAATATGCACCAAATAGAGCATCTCTGTAAGCCCAAACTTTCACTTGGACATCTTGGCATAGAAATGCTACTCCTCCAAGATACATAATATAGCCTCAATGTGCTACAAATGTTCTTCCCATGTGCGGCTATAGATGAGAATGTCATAGAAAAATACTAACATGAACTTCCTCAACTCACCATGGAAGATGTGGTTCATAAAAGACTAAAATGTGGCTGGATCATTTTTCAACGGGGCAAAGGGCATCGCCAAAACTTGAAATGGCTATAGTGGTAGCGAAACACAGTCTTGGCGACATCCTAGTCCCTCACCTTGATTTGATGGTACCCCGACCTTAGATCAATCTTGGAGAAGAACTTCATTCCCCTCAACTCATCAATCAACTCATCGATCTTGGGGATGGGGTAACGGTTCTTCATGGTCTTTTTATTCAGCGCCCTATAATCTATGCACATCCACAGTGTGCAGTCCTTCTTCTTCACCAGAACCACTGAATAAGCAAAGGGACTAGTGTTGGGCTTGATGTGTCCCAATGCCAAGAGCTCATGTATGGATCTCTCAATATCATCCCTATAGGTGTTGGGGTGCCTGTAGGGAATGGTAATCATTGCCTGGATGCCCTGCTCCAGCTCAATGGTGTGCTCAAACCCTCGGTTCGATCGCTATCCTGGTGGAATGTCCCAAAAAACCATGGAGTAATGGTCTAGGATAGTATGCACATTCGAGTGCACAGGCTAACCTGAGACACCTGCCTCTGAAATCCTCAACTCCACTACCCACTCTATGTCTCCCTTCCAGAAATATGCCTCCATCCAATGTGCAGAGACTGTCTGTGGAGGATATGTGTGCGTGCCTCTGATCATCACATGCTTCCCACTCTTCTTGTCTGTCCAATCCATCTCCAGAGTCTTCCTATTTGTAGTGACCCTTCCTAAGTGTGATAAGCCACTGCACACCCAACACTACCTTGGTATCTGTAATATTGACCACAAAAAATGATCTGTCACCGTGTATGTCCCCATGGTCACTGCTATTTCCTGAACATAACGCATGCATTGCTTGGTCCTAGCACCTAGAACCAACATAGAAAACCCATTGAAGCTCTTTGTCTATATGCCCGTCCTATGTACTAGCTGGGCATCGATAAAGTTGTGTCGGGCCTCGCTGTCCACCAGCACTGAGACACACTGCCCTTGAACTGTCCCTCAGACCCTCAGCATTAAGTACTTGGGAACTCCCTACAAAGATGCAGGGACCCCTTCTTTGGGTGCAAACGCTACTCCTGCTACTGCCGGGGGAGGTGGTGGTGGATGATTCACCCCTAGTGCACTGATGCCGACATATCCCTCCAAATCCTCATATGCCTCCTCTTCCCCTTCACTGTTGGAGAAGAACTCAATGTAATGTGCCTTCCCTCTAGCACATCGATGAACCAGTGCCAATGGCTCCTAACAAGTGAAGAAAATATTCCTCCGTCTCAAATATATCTAGATTTCCTCATCCAAAGGCCCTCGACCTTGGTTCCCTCTTGGTGGTGGGGCTCTCATGTCCTTCCCCTTCTGCTGGAATTCTAGTCTGTGGGGGAAAGGGGCCCTTGTCCTTGGCATAATGTCCTACAAGTCTCCATTCCTCTCTACTGCATCCTACATCATAGTAGGCCTAGTGGACCTAACTATCCAATGCAAAGGTTCAGCCAGTTTTTCAATGAGCATGTACACTCTCCTGGGCACAGACAAGTCTCGAACCATCACTAAGAGCTTCAAGAACTTGGAAATGTAAGTTTTTGGGTCCCCTGTCTATTTGAGCTTGGTCAACTCAACAAAATGTTCCTCTGGGTCCTTCCGATCAAATCTCTCTATCAACCTCCGGGTGAACTGAGTGGCCTGCACCATTCAGATTCACATCAAGTATGTTTTTTTGTTTTTTTTTTGCACACTGCATAATATGAACTTCCTTATGCTTATAAAACATCTATATGCCACAGTAATTCTCAATATCTTCTAGAAAAATACTTATTTATGTCAGAAATAGTTGCAAGATAATACATGTCAAGTTCGAGCTAATAAATACTTACATGTTTCCCTACCTATCTATGTGGTGTCAACAAAGTCTTGATTTTGTGTTACAACATTATTAGGCTTGTCTAATTTGAAAAAAGCATGCATTTCTACACTCATGATTGAATAATGATAAGAGACATAATTCAAATGTCAATTTTCACCATAGAACATCTCGTATTGGTCTTTAATTCAAAGCAATGGTCCAATAAAAATCCTACAACATCCACCCAGTTAGTTTTATTTTAGAAGTGTGGTCATACATGTCAAGGGCTACTAACCCCATGGCCACCCTTTTCATGCACTATAACATGAATTGCACCCTTTGGAGATTGATGGTTCTTGGAAGACTGGTACTAAACAAAGCCTATGCAAGAACGAAAAGAAAGCTTCTCTGAGATGCTAGTACTAGAACCACAAGAATTTTTCTCCGAGATGTCAATGCCAGAACCATAGAAATTTTTCTCTGAGATGTCGATATTAGAACAATGGGTCTCTGATACTGGCTGAATTGTACCCTGCAGCAGTTTACTATCTTGTAGTATTAATTGACCTTATTGTGTTGCATCATTGCTAAGGGGGTCATATTTCCTTGTGGTGCTTAAACTATGTTGATGGAAGCCCTTGGTTCCACTTCACCCTAGCTCTCAAATCTCATTCTTTCCTTTTATTCCCAAATATCTCTCTTATAACGCTCATTATCCACTAAACCTTGCTCTTGATAAGGCTAACACTGATTATTTCATGTCGCTTTATTCAAACTTAAATTCAAATCAAGAAAGAATGTAACCAAATTGTTAGTAATCATGGTTATAAAAGGACCATGTATATTTTAACTTTAAATTAATCCATAATCAAATGTTCAAAATTTTCTTGTGAAAGTACTACTTTCATTAACCAGAAATCAAATTACCTTTCATTTACTTTAGAGGCAATAACATGCTAAGATCATCTTAATATTGGTCAAGTGAACTATTGTAAATCCAAATAAATAAAAGAGACCTTGGACCTTTGTATGGATGCATGCCTGCAACACCAACTTAGAAAACTAACAGCTATAAAAGATTGCAACAACAACTTAACTTATAGGATTGCATTTGAATAGATAATCAAATTGTTGATGGACAATATAGCTAATACGTGGCAAAGAGATTAAACTGATGTCTCCACAAATATACTTACTGACTTATCATCCTCTGAAAGTCAATTCCAAAAATCACCAATCATCTTGTTGATCACTCTATCCTTATCTAGTTGAACTATCTTAAGCTTGGATCATTTCTCAGTAAATTTTTTTTTATAACCAATTATGTTTTGTCTTGGGGCATTTGGATCCTTCCTTGACATTTCTTTTCTCTTTCGCTTCCATACTAGCCTGTGATCCAACATAACAGTTATAAAGTTTGTCTCCCAACTATTCAAAAATGTAGACACACTTGCACCCTATGGTCTGGAGCCAGAAAGAGGTACATGGTAGAGGACACCCCTCATTTTCCTTATTCCCACCATTATAGTGACAAGATAGGTGTAATTAAGTTTATCATCAATAGAACTATTTGTTGGGTATGTGTTATATTATTTCCACAATTAGTCGCACGCGCGGGGGGGTCACAAGGAGGGTGAGAGCCCCCCTGTACGTTGCGTCAAGCACAACATCACCCCCTGTCTAGGGATTTGCAGGGGGCGGGTAGCCCCCTGTGCGGGATTCGGGGCAATGCCCTAGGAATTTTTTTTTTTCCTTATTTTTCGGTGGGTGGACCCGCCTATGGTTTTGTGCATGGGTTTGCACATGGTTTTGGGGCATGATGGTTTTTGGCCCCTGGTATTTTGTAGATCCAGTCAAGGGAACTACATTTATGTTCTAATCCAGGGTTAATGGATTGGGGTTCATGAATGCTTGTGCATGTATATATATGTCATGTAACACTAAAATGAATATAATGAAAAATCAAGTTGGTAGCCTCGATTTGGTATCCAGGGGAAAAATATATGTGTATATCTATTTTATTTTTTATTCTCTCACTATTGTTTATTTTCTTGGTTTTAAGAATTCATTTGCTGATAATTTCTATACAGGGTTAAAACCTACATTTGGTATCAGAGTTGTTTCGACTTAAAGGGGACACCTTTGCTGCTGAGGGGATTTTTGGTCGGGCCTGTGGTAGACCTTATTTAGTGGGAGATCTTTGGGATCAATTCTTGGGGGGAAAGAAGATGGAAAGCAGTGGAAATATAGAGATCGAGAAATTTAATGGTCAGATTTTGGAGTTGTGGAAGTTCAAGATGGAGGATCTGTTGGTGGACAAAGATCAGTAGATCGCAGTAGATCCAGGTACTAAAACAACGACAATGTCAGATGAAGACTGGGTGAAGTTGTATCAGAAGAAAAAGAGCACAATATGGTCGTGTATCTCAGATTCAGTATTGTTGAATGTATTTGTGGAAGCTACGACGAAGAATTTGTGGGTCAATCTAGGGACTTTGTACCAATCTAATTCTTTGGTGAATAAATTGTTCCTGCTGAAAATGCTGATAACCTAAGGATGAAGGATGGAGAGTCGGTGATAGAGCATATAAATGCCTTCAATAATGTGGTAATTCAACTATCATATGTTGATATTAAAATCTTAAATGAAGATAAGTGCATCTGTTTGTTTTGTTCTCTACCAGATTCGTGGGATAGTAAGGTTATTGCAATAGGTAGCAATACAAGTACCTTGAATTTTGATGAAATTGTCTCAACCTTGTTGTCGGAGGAAATGAGATGGAGAAATATGGAGGGCTAGAATGGAGATGCCTTATCTATACGAGGAATGTCCCCAAAAAAAAAAAAAAAAAAAAAAAGAAGAAGAAGTTTTCGAGTGGGAAATCTAAATATAGAGGGAGATCTAAATCTCCAAGAAAGCTTGTAAAGGTGTGCTGGAAATGCGGAAATGAAGGCCACTACAAAAGGGACTGTAGATCTAAATCTCCTAAGAAATGGATTTGCTGATTCTCTTTCTGCAGAGACAAAAAACACCTCAGATGAAGGTGGGGATGTGTATTTGGCTTCTTCTTCAAATACACATGTAGATCATGAGGTATGGTTGATTGAATCAGGTGCATCCTTTCACTTCACTCCCCATAGGGAGTGGTTCTGAAAGTATGAGAAGTATGATGGTGGTGATGTCTCCTTAGGGGATGATAGGAAGGCCAAAATTGTCGGATGTTGAAAAGTCAAGCTGAAGCTGCAAGGTGGAAGGATTAGAACACTTCCCATTGTTCATCATATTCCTACATTGGCCAGAAATTTGATTTCTGTAAGCAAGATGAATGATGCAGGTGTAAAAATAGTGTTCGAGAAAGATACCTACAAGATGGTTTGGCAGGGAGCATTGGTATTAATGTTGGGATTTCAGATTGGAACTCTGTACAAGCTTCGGGGTAGCACTGTTATTGATGGGTGTAATAGTTCTGTGGTTCCTGAAAGTGGAGTGGAAATCCTAGCGGTATTTGGAGAAATGACCATGTTATGGCATCAAAGGCTTGGACATATTGGAGAGAAGGCCCTTTAGATACTACAGGGTAATGGTATGGTAGAAGGTATGTCTAATTTCAATATGGATTTCTATTTATGTAAACATTGTGTATATGGGAAGTAGAATCAGGTGAGTTTTCCTTCTGGTGCTAAGAGGGCGAACAAGATATTAGAGCTTGTGCACAGTGATGTGTTTGGACCTGTGTCGGTTCCATCACTGGGAAAGTATATGTAATATGTTTCATTCATAGATGACTTATCATGGAATACATGGATATATTTCTTGAGGAATAAATCTTAAGTCTTTGAGAGATTTAAAGAATTTAAGGCTTTGGTGGAAAATGAGATAGAGAGGAAAATAAAGTTGTTGAGGATAGATAATGGTGGAGAGTTCTGCAAGAAGGAATTTGAAGAGTTCTGTAAGAAGTGTTGTATAACACACCAGAAGAATACTCCATACACACCTTAGCAAAATGGATTTTCATAAAGAATGAACAGAACGCTGATGGAAAATGCAAGAAGCATGTTCAGTGGTACCAGGTTAGGACATGAATTATGGGTAGAGGCGATGGAGACTGCATGTTACCTAGTTAACAGATCACCTTCATCAACGTTGGAGGATAAGACTCCACATGAGATATGGACTAGTAAGAAACCCTCTCTTTCACATATAAGGGTATTTGGATGTGATGTATATTTACATGTTCCAAAGGAGAAAAGGACCAAGTTGGATAATAAATCTGAAAGGTGCATCTTTATTGGGTATAAGGATGGTTTAAAAGGTTACAAGCTTTGGAACCCGAAAATAAGAAAGGTTGTGTACATTCGAGATGTGGTCTTTAGAGAGGTGAAAGATGTTGTTAAAAATGAATTCCTACCAAAGGAAACTGAGAAGATAGAGTTTGAGCTAAAGGAGGATGAACCAGACTATACAATAGAGAAAAATTCAAAAGAGGAAGAGCCACAAACTCCAGTTGTGAGAAGATCAGTTCTGGAAAGAAGGCAACCTGAAAGGTATATTCCATCTCATTTCTGTTCAAATTTTTCTTTAACTATCATTGATAATGATCCCAGAAGTGTCAGGTAGGTAGTGAATTCAGAGGATGGAAAACTCTAAAATGAGCCATGGTGGATGAAATGTCATCCTTGGACAAAAATGATGCATGGGATTTGGTGGAGTTGCCGGCTGGAAGGAAGCCCATTAGGAGAAAATGGATGTTTAAGAAGAAGATGAGTGTAGAAGGCAAGGTGGAAAAATACAAAGCTCAGTTAGTAGAAAAAGGTTATTACCAGGTGCCAGGAGTTGATTTTGGTGATATTTTTTCTCCTATTTCCAAGGTTACTTCTATTATATTACTTTTATCTATTGTTGTTGCATTTTATTTTGAGATAGAACAGATGGATGTGAAGACAACATTTCTTCACGGAGATATGGAAGAGGAGATATACATGAAGCATCCTGAAGGATTTACAGTGAAGGGTAAGAAATAACTGATATGCAGGTTAAAAAAGTCTTTGTATGGGTTAAAACAATCACCAAGGATGTGGTATCATAAATTTGATACCTATATACGGGGACTTGGCTTCACCAGAAGCAAAGATGATCATTATGTGTATTTTAAATTAATTGGTGACCGTGTTATTTATTTGGTCTTGTATGTGGATGATATGTTGTTGATTGGAAATGATAAAGTAACTATCCAGGATTTGAAGACCCAATGGTTCTCCAAATTCGACATGAAGGATCTTGGTGCTGCAAACTATATTTCAGGCATGGAAATTAAGAGAGATCGGGAAAAGATGAATCTTTGGTTAAACCAAAGGAAGTATGTTGAGAAAATATTGCAAAGGTTCAATATGCAGGATAGTAAATCGGTGAAGGTTACTATTCCTGTAGGTGCAAAGTTATTTGCTGAATAGTGTCCAAAGACATAAGAAGAAGAGGAGGATATGTCCTGTGTTCCATATGCAAGTGCAGTGGGTAGCCTGATGTATGAAATGGTCTATAATAGACTAGACATTGCACATGTAGTGGGAGTATTGAGCATGTTTATGTCAAAACCAGGGAAGGAGCATTGGACAATAGTGAAGTGGGTTTTTAGATATTTGTGTGGCACTAGTGATTATGGTTTGTGCTACCAGGGAAGACCAAGATCAGATAGAGTTTTGGACATTCATGGTTTTGTTGATGCAAACTGGGTTGGAGATCTGGACCAAAGAATATCTACAAGTGGGTATGTGCTTAGCCTATTTGGAGGTGAAGTTAGTTGGATGAGTAAAAGATAGTCTATAGTGGCTCTTTCAACTACAGAGACGGAATACATGGGAGCCACTCATGCAAGAAAGGAAACAATTTGGTTGCAGAGATTGTGTTCAAGTATGGGGTTGGTGCAGTGAGCTATAAGGATAGGCTATGATAGCCAAAGTGCAATTTTATTGGCAAAGAACCCTGCTTATCATTCAAATATAAAGCACATTGATGTTCAATATCACTTTGTGAAAGATATGGTTGAGGATAAAAAGGTGTTGTTGGTAAAGGTGGACACTTTGAAGAATGTTGCAGATGCATTGACGAAGTCTGTGAGAACTCATAAGCTCTCTTGGTGTAGATAAAAAATGGGTGTTGTAGGGATGGACTAATGACTAAGCTCTCCTGTGGCCCCCTGCGGAAAGAAAACAACAAGTGGGAGAATGTTGGGCATGTGTTAGATTCTTTCCACAATTAGTCACATGTGTGGGGGGTCCACAGGGGGGCAAGAGCCCCCTTGTATGTTGTGTTAGCTCCCGATATGGACCTCTGGCTGAAAAAGGAAAATCACGGTAACATCTAAACGACGCTCAGCCTTGTAGATAGCCCTACAAGGTCAGGAGAGGGCTCTCTCCGTGAAAGGATATTCAACAAGATACAATTATGAACTAATTTTAGGCTAGGTATAAAAATGGGAAAATTTTTTAATGAAATGAATTTCGGGGATGTATGGAAAAAATGGGACAGTTTGAAACTGGGGAATTAAATTAGGATAAAGGGTATTTTCATGGGGCAAGATAGGCAGGAAATTTTAGAAATTAAATAAAAAAAAAGGATGGAATGGAAAGACTGATGAGGAGCTGAAAAGGGCATGGGAGATGGATCCTTTTCAAACAGAGGAAAAACACAGAGTATTGAATGATTTCCCAAGGTAGAGCATAAAAAATGGATTCTGCCTTTCTATCTTGAAAACATTCAACCAGAAATGTTTATGAATGAATGATGAAACATAACAATTTACATATGAACACAGAGGAGAGAACAAATGCTAAAACTCATACCACATGGATCCCACAAATCAGAGCTACATCTCTTATTAATTCCCTGTCAAAACTGTTACAATGGAGCGCAGAGCGTTCTTTTCCACACTATTCCCCTACTTCTGAGTTACAGACTACTTTACAAATGATTTACAATTACATTAAATAGACCAGATTTGTGGGAACACAGATCCACAGAAAGAGGAGTTGTTTTTACAGCTTAAGAACTGAAATCTGAAGATAGAAAAGAGAACTAACAATCTGCCTAAAATAAGGAGCAGCGTTACATTCGACTATTTGACAAATTCACTGTTACGTTGTTGAATGAAAAATAGGCAATTTGAGGAGCAAATCCCTATTTTTTCTGCTGTTGTAGAAATCTCTGTTTTATATAAGCTTCTCGGCCTTTGACTGTCGCTTTGATTTCTATTATTACTTTGAAGAAAACTGACTTTTAATAAAATACCTTTGACATAACGTAAAATGAAATTATGCCTTAAGTGAAAGGAAAAACTGATTTTGGATGGAGGGAGCGAAGGGAAGGAGGTGGGGTCCGCATCGCAATCAGAATCGGAAGGGGTTGGGAGAGGGGATACAACATATAACAGAGCCTTGTAATATGCTATGCGATGCGTTTTAATACATAAGAGTAATCAAAATCAGGATCAGAGGGGGAGGCAATATATAATGGAGTGTTAAAATCACAATCGGGATCGGGGGGTTTTGGATATATGTGAAACAAGCCACAAAGCTCCGATGCGATTGGAAAAGTCAAAGCGGAGAAATTCCTTTGTTAAAACAAATGAAACAATTTTTTTCTTTTTACAAAGGGAGAAAAGTATTTTACGTTGAAAGAGGGGAGGGCCTTTAAGGTAGGACCGGGCCAAATCGGGATCGGAATCGGGAGAGGGAGCGGAGTATAACACAATGAAATTCCTCCGATGTGACTGGGGAGAGGGGATGGGGAAAACCTTTGTATAAATGAAATAAAAAAAAATTTATTTTACAAAGGGGGAAGGCCTTTTATTATGAACGGGAAGTAAATTATAAGGTGGGACCCAAAGGTCCATCAGCATCGGAGATCGGAGGGGGGCGGAGGGAAAGTTATATGTGATATCGCCAATGCAATGATCCGATTGGCTGTGGGCCGTCGGATTGGATGATGAGATCGACGACGGAGGTGTAGTCGGAGGGTGTCAATCGGGAGAAGTCCATCGGAGGGGATCAATCGGAGAGGATCACTTTGAAAGCGCTGATTGTATACAGACTGTCGGATCGTCAATAAGATCGACGGTCAGAATGACATCGAGCGGGGTCAATACAATCGCATCGGAGTTTTTTTGCAGTGGGCCAATCAGGGCGCACATATTAATATTTGCGATGCGATGGAAAGGGAAAGGGACTTGGATCAGAGGGGTTTTATAATATAACACTTTCAACTTTGTTATAAGGTTTCAAAGGTATGGAGGGGAAGTGGTTTGGAACGGTGGGGAATTTATATATATAAACTTTATTATAAAGTTTAGGGTAATGGTGGGGAAGTGGTTAAATCACATCAGATTTATGTATTAAAGGTTTAATAATGAAATTTTTCCATCGGATGGGGAAAAAGGGAATTTTATAAAGAAAAATATTTAAACTTTAATAATATAAAGTTTAAGGGAAAGATGGGAAAAGGGGAAGGGTTAGGGTATAGAGGACTTTATTCACTTAGGCATAAATTTCGACCCAGAAGTCATTTTTGAGAGTGCAATATACCGTTGGAAAGCTCTTTCCAAGCTCTTTCTGCTGGATATATTTGGAACATGATCTGACACTGAAAATGATGTGGAAAACTTCTCTGAAAGTCAGGGTGATGAATTTGCGGAGATAGCAACTTATGAATTGTGACTTATTACATATGCTGACATAAAATTACATAATAAATGATAATAAAGGCAAAGTATCATGTTTTCACCTCAAAACATGGTTTTGAGGTGAAAATTACATCAAACTGAATAAAACATCTCTTTTATCTTCCAGGTGCTGTGACTTTGAGTTTATTAACTTCCTCATGACCTTGCTGATATTTATTGACACTTGACTTATTAAATTGACCATGGTGAGACCCTAGAACCTAATGAGAGCAACCCTATGACCTAATAATATGATTTCAAGAGAGAAGAGTGACTCATTACCAAAGACCATAGAGAGGAGAATCAACAAGTTTCGCATGAGGGAAAACTGATGAAAATCACTGCCATCAATGAATCCATGACCTAGCGGAATGGTGAAATTTATTGGTATGGGACTCCTAATATGAAAATGCAAAAGAGAAATTTTGATCACTGATGGCAGTATGACTAAACTGATACTAACATTGGCTCCAATGGGGATGGTAGCTCCTTGGAGATGCCAAGAACACCGTAGACCAAGTAGCCTTATCCATTGGGAATGGAGTCAATAGCTAAAAACCAAACTGAACACTGAAAGAAACTTGACTCAACAAACTAATTCAAAAGTGACACAAAGCTAACCAAGACAAAACTCATCATTTGAAGCTTTGATGGCAGTACATGACCACCTGTGTTTCTTACAACACAATATACCATCAGGCTATATTAAAATGCCAATGTAACCAATCAAGCAAATGCCTCCTTGATTGATTCTCCTGATCAGATGCTTTGGACAAAAATAGATACTTGCAACTGGGCATCCAAAAGGATAGTTGACCATGATCTCCTTCATCATTGAATACTACAATAACTACCTTCACTGCTGACTGCAGTAAATTTGCCACTGGGTCCTGAAAAACATGAAGATTTACTTCCTGCTGAAGAGACAAGGTGTCCCTTTCTCTCGATTATGATCTTTCTTCATAATTTACCTCATTAAAAGTGTGTTCCTGGTCTTCAAAAAATTCTGAACAAGTAGGTGAGCAGATTTCCTCTTGAAAAAACATTTCAAAGCATGAGACGTAAGAAGAAGAATCTGAATGGCAGTTTTGAATGCTCTGGTCTTCTGCATTCTGAATATATTGTTGAGCATCTTCATATGATATGAAAACCAGGTTGTCATGTTTCTTATCATATTCATCAATCATAAGAGAAAAAACTTTAGATGGTTCTTGAAATCCAAAACTGACATTTCTATCATCTATCAAAGATTCGTCCAAAGGAACTTTTTCACTCACTTGTACAAATATCTCGTCTTGTTTTTCATACAGGGAATGGATTACCTCCTCGTGAAGATCTTGTTATAATGGGATGAGAGCGTTTAGGTCTGTAACTCTGTTTTCTTCATTTGAGGTGTCCTTAACAACAGAGCACTCCTTGATGGGATTGGGAACAACATACTCGTCATCATCATATTTTAACTCTAGATCTGGTTTAGCTAATTTGGCTTTATCACAATCTGAGATTGGAACCTCATTTTCCTACATATCATCATTTATTTTAATTAGATCTGAAATAAAACCTTGTCTTCCATCATTTTCAACTGTATAAAGATCTTCAGCCTGCTGATCTTGATAAGTATCCTCTAAAAATTTTGTGTGTTGCTGAAACGGATTTTCATACAGGGCTTGCATGATTTCTTCGTCCATGAATTCGTCATCTCCATAAAAATTCTCAAGATTTTCAACAAAATTGTTAACATGTTTGCAACAGTTTTGCACTAATACTAAAGATGGACAAGGCTCTTTGTACCTTTCAAAGAATATGGTATGAAAATATTTTAAACAATAAATACAAGCAGGTGGCAAACTTTCATACCAAGATCGAGCTTCATCTTCAAGAGTAGCCATAAACATCTTCATCAAACAATCTTTAGGAAAATCGATCTTTAATTTATGCACATGGATGTGAAATTTCACCAAATGAAGAGAAACGTCATTACCTTTCACATTTTTGAACATAGGCAAATTCTTAAGCCAATCCACCTTTGGCATTTTATTTGGGAAACCTGGAATATGATCTCGGATCATGGGAGCATATCTTCTTGCAACACTTTTCATCTTGAAAATCCTAAAGGTACTGATCTTCCTGCAGCAGTGGAGTCACCATGAAGTGTTGATTTTCTGGATTTTTTAGTGAATGGAGTCCCCAGGTGAATGATTCCAGCCTTTATATGTATCCAAGTGTTGTTCACCATCAAAAATCAGATCTAAACTTTGTCGCTTTTTACCGGGGAGGATATGATATAATTTTTAAAATAAAACTCCCCAGTATGGTCGCCAGAAATGTTAGCTCCTGATCTAGACCTCAGGTTGAAAAAGGAAAATCAGGGTAACATCTAAACCACGCTCAGCCTTGTAGCTAGCCCTATAAGGTCAGGAGAGGGCTCTCTTCGTGAAAGGATATTCAACAAGATACAATTATGAACTGATTTTAGGCTAGGTATAAAAATGGGAAAATGTTTTAATGAAATGAATTTTGGGGATGTATGGAACAAATGGGACAGTTTGAAATTGGGGAATTAAATCAGGATACAGGGTATTTTCATGGGGCAAGATAGGCAGGAAATTTTAGCAATTAAATAAAAAAAATGATGGAATGGAAAGACTGGTGAGGAGCTGAAAAGGGCATGGGAGATGGATCCTTTTCAAACAGAGGAAAAACACAGAGTATTGAATGATTTCCCAAGGCAGAGCATAAAAAATAGATTTTACCTTTCTATCTTGAAAACATTCAACCAAAATTTTTTATGAATGAATGATGAAACATAAAAATTTACATATGAACACAGAGGAGAGAACAAATGCTAAAACTCATACCACATGGATCCCACAAATCAGAGTTTCATATCTTATTAATTCCCTGTCAAAACTGTTACAATGGAGCGCAGAGCGTTCTTTTCCACACTATTCCCCTACTTCTGAGTTACAGACTGCTTTACAAATGATTTACAATTACATTAAATAGACCAGAATTGTGGGAACACAGATCCACAGAAAGAGGAGCTGTTTTTACAGCTCAAGAATAGAAATCTGAAGATAGAAAAGAGAACTAGCAATCTGCCTAAAAGAAGGAGCAACGTTACATTCAACTATTTGGCAGATTCACTGTTACGCTGTTGAATGAAAAATAGGCAATTTGAGGAGCAAATCCCTATTTTTTCTGTTGTTGTAGAAATCTCTATTTTATATAAGCTTCTTGGCCTTTGACTGTTGCTTTGCTTTCTATTATTACTCTGAAGAAAACTGACTTTTAATAAAATACCTTTGACATAACGTAAAATGAAATTATGCCTTAAGTGAAAGGAAAAACCGATTTTGGATGGAGGGAGCGAAGGGAAGGAGGTGGGGTCCGCATCGCAATTGGAATCATAAGGGGTTGGGAGAGGGGATACAACATATAACAAAGCCTTGTAATATGCTATGCGATGCGTTTTAATACATAAGAGTAATCGCAATCGAGATCGGAGGGGGAGGCGATATATAATGGAGTGTTAAAATCGCAATCGGGATCAGGGGGTTTTGGGTATATGTGAAACGAGCCACAAAGCTCTGATGCGATTGGAAAAGTCAAAGTGGATAAATCCCTTTGTTAAAACAAAAGAAACAATTTTTCGCTTTTTATAAAGGGAGAAAAGTTTTTTATGTTAAAAGAGGGGAGGGCCTTTAAGGTGGGACCGGGCCAAATCGGGATCGGAATTGGGAGAGGAAGCGGAGTATAACACAATGAAATTCCTTCGATGTGATTGGGGAGAGGGGATGGGGAAAACCTTTGTATAAATGAAATAAAACAAAATTTGATTTTATAAAGGGGGAAGGCCTTTTATTATGAACGGGCGGTAAATTATAAGGTGGGACCCAAAGGTCCATCGACATTGGAGATCGGAGGAGGGCAGAGGGAAAGTTATATGTGATATCGCCGATGCGATGATCCGATTGGCTGTGGGCCGTCGGATCGGATGATAAGATCAACGGCGGAGGTGCAGTCAGAGGGTGTCAATCGGGAGAAGTCCATCGGAGGGGATCAATCGGAGAGGATTTCTTTGAAAGCGCCGATTGTATACAGGTTGTTGGATCATCAATAAGATCGATGGTCAGAATGACATCGGGCGGGGTCAATACAATCGCATCGAAGTTTTTTGCAATGGGACAATTGGGGCGCACATATTAATATTTGCGATGCGATGGAAATGGAAAGGGACTTGGGTCGGAGGGTTTTATAATATAACGCTTTGAACTTTGGTATAAGGTTTCAAAGGTATGGAGGGGAAGTGGTTTGGAACGGCAGGGAATTTATATATATAAATTTTATTATAAAGTTTAGGGTAATGGTGGGGAAGTGGTTAAATCGCATCGGATTTATGTATTAAAGGTTTAATAATGCGATTTTTCCATCGGATGGGGAAAAAGGGATTTTTATAAAGAAAAATATTTAAACTTTAATAATATAAAGTTTAAGGGGAAGGGTTAGGGTATAGAGGACTTTATTCACTTAGGCATAAATTTCGGTCCAGAAGTCAGTTTTGAGAGTGCAATATACCGTTGGAAAGCTCTTTCCAGGCTCTTTCTGCTGGGTATACTTGGAACATGATCTGAAATTGAAAATGCTGTGGAAAAATTCTTTGAAAGGCAGGGTGATGACTTTGCGGAGATAACAGCTTCTGAATTGTGACTTATTACATATGCTAACATAAAATTACATAATAAATGATAATAAAGGCAAAGTATCATTTTTTCACCTCAAAACATGGTTTTGAGGTGAAAATTACATCAAACTGAATAAAACATCTCTTTGATCTTCCAGGTGTTGTGACTTTGAGTTTATTGACTTCCTCATGACCTTGCTGATATTTATTGACACTTGACTTATTAAATTGACCATGGTGAGACCCTAGAACCTAATGAGACCAACCCTATGACCTGATAATATGATTTCAAGAGAGAAGAGTGACTCATGAATAAAGACCATAGAGAGGAGAATTAGCAAGTTTCGCATGAGGGAAAAATGATGAAAATCACTGCCATCAATGAATCCATGACCTAGCAGAATGGTGAAATTTATTGGTATGGGACTCCTAATATGCAAATGCAAAAGAGAAATTTTGATCACTGATGGTAGTATGAATAAACTAACACAACATGTTGTACCAGGTACAAAAGGGGGGTCATAGGGGTTCGCAGGGGGTAGGGTCCGGGGCAACGTCCCTGGAAAATATTTTTCCTTATTTTTCGGTGGGTGGACACACCTATGGTTTTCTGCATGGGTTTGCACATGGTTTTTGGGCATGATGGTTTTTAGCCCCTGGTATTTTGTAGATCCAATCAAGGGAAATAAAATTATGTTCTAATCCAGGGTTAATGGATTGGGGTTTATGAATGCTTCGACATGTATATTTATGTGTTGTAACACTAAAAGGAATATAATGAAAAATCAAGCTGGTAGTCCCGATTTTGGATCCGGGGGAAAAATATTTGTGTATATCTATTTTATGTTTTATGCTTTCGATATTGTTTATTTTCTGTTTTTTAAGAATTTGTTTGCAGATAATATCTGTACAGGGTTAAAACCTACACTAGTTATAATGCTCCTTATCGATAATGCAGGGTCAAGTGTAGTAGTTACACATATCACTACAGTTAAATGAGATGAGAAAATAATCACGAGGATAATATTTAACAGGATAACTTCAATTCATTTGGTTCATACCTCCAAGAGCTTGTGTAGAATCAATTTTCCTTGTTCTGGGATTTGCTTCAAGATCCTATGAAACTGGACGTGTGTAATCAACACGTATGATTTGATTCATGGCTGGGATTGAGCTTGGTGGGGAAACTGTTGATGAAGCATATAAGAAATACAACACCTCTTGAGAAAAAGGCTGGTGTGAATCTTATTAGTGCACAAAAAAGAAGAGAATTGATTTACTGTAAATATCCCATGACTTTTAACAACATACCTAGAGGAGGAACCAAGGGTCCCTAGACGTGGAAGAAGTGCACTTGCTCAAAATGGTGGAACAAATTATTTTATTATTTGTTTAGTTCAAATGAATCACTTCTTGTAATTTGAGGAAATTTGAGCACTACAATGATTTCATTCAATTCCCTCTCATTAATGACCTGTTATATGAGATGGGGCATAACCAGTTAATGCATATACACTAAATGAAGAGTGACGGTGCCACTTACAATAGAATATTATGTACATGAGAAAACATCTTAGGCCTTAGACTAAAACTTCATTGTAATTGTTTCCCTACACATATTTTCGGCCATATAATGTACAATGTAATCATGAGTTTTGAATTTAAACTTATTATATTTAAAGCAAATTCCAAATGAAATTATATTTTGAGTTAGAAAGAGCTTTTCACGTCATTAAAATTAGGATGTTGTACTTGTTATTACCCAAAAAGGATTCAATTTCCCATGTTTGCCAATACTAGAACCACAAGAAATTGTCTTAGAGATTTCAATGCCAGGACCACAACAAATTTTCTCTGAGATGTCGGTCCTAGAAAAATGGGTCTCTGATATTGGCTGAATTGTACCCTAGATTAGTTTACTATCTTGTAGTCTTAATTTATCTTCTTGTGTCGCATCATTGCTGAGGGGGTCATATTTCCTTTTAGTGCTTAAGCTATGTTGATGGAAGCCACTAGTTCTCACTGCACCCTAGCTCTCATATCTCAGTCTTTCCTATATTCCCAAATATTTCTCTTATAACGCTCTTTATCCACTAAACCTTTCTCTTGATAAGGCTACCACATATTATTTCATGTCACTTTATTCAAAATTAAATTCAAATCAAGAAATAATGCAACCAAATTGTTAGTAATCACAGTTATAAAAGGACTATATATATATTTTAATTTGAAATTACTCCATAATCAAATGTTCAAAATGTTCTTATGAAATTACTACTTTCCATTACCAAAAATCAAATTACCTTTCGTTTACTTAGAGACAATAGGATGCTAAGATCATCCTAATAATGGTCAAGTGAACAATTGTAAATCCAAATAAAGAAGAGAGGCCTTGGACCTTTGTATAGATGCATGCCTCCAAAACCAACTTAGAACCATAACAATTAGAAGAGACTGTGACAACAACTTAACTTATAGGATTTAATTTGAATAAATAATAAAATTGTTGATGGAAAATATAGCTAATATGTGGCAAAGAGACTAAACTGATGTCTCCACAAATATACTTACTGATTTATCATCCTCTGAAAGTAGATTCCAAAAATCACCAATCATTTTTTTTATCATGGTATCCTTATCTCGTTGAATTGACTTAAGCCTGGCTCATTACTTAGTAAAGAAAAAATTATAACTAGTTATGTTTTGTCTTGGGGCATTTGGATCCTTCCTTGACATTTATTTTCTCTTTCACTTCCATCCTAGCCTATGATGCAACATAGTAGTTATAAATTTTGTCTCCCAACTATTCAAAAATGTAGACACACTTGCACTCTCTAGTCTAGAGCCTGAAGTAGGTATATGGTAGAGGACACCCCTCATTTTCCTTGTTCCCACCATTACAGTGACAAGATAGGCATAGTTAAGTCTACCATCAATAGATCTAATTACAATTCTCCTTATCGATAATGAAGGGTCAACTACAGTAGTTACACATATCACTACAGTTAAATGAGATGAAAAAATAATCACGAGGATAATATTTAACAGGATAACTTCAATTCATTTGGTTCATACCTCTGAGAGCTTATGTAGAATAAATTTTCCTTGTTCTAGGATTTGCTTCAAGATCATATGAAACTGGACATGTGTAATCAGCACACACATGGATGGGATTGAGATCGGAGGAGGAACTGTTGATGAAGTAGACAAGAAATACAACACCGCTTGAGAAAAAAGTTGGTGTGAATCTTACTAGTGCATAGAAGGGAAAAGAATCTATTGAATATAAATATCCTATGACTTTTAACAACATACTTGGAGGAGGAACCAAGGGTCCCTAGACGTGGAAGAAGTGCACTTGCTCATAATGGTGGAACAAATTGTTGTAGTATTTGTGTAGTTCAAATGAAGAACTTGTTGTAATTTGAGGAAATTTGAGCAGTACAATGATTTCATTCAATTTCCTCTCATTAATGACCTGTCAAATAAGATGGAGCATAACCAGTTAATGCATATACACTAAACGAAGAGTGATTGTGCCACTTACAAAAGAATATTATGTACATGAGAACACATATTAAGCCTTACACTAAAACTACATTGTAATTTTGTTCCTACACATATTTTCATCCATATAATGTACAATGAAATTTGAATGCAAATTTATGACTTTTAAAGCAAATTCCAAATGAAATTATATTTCGAGTCAGAGGGAGCTTGTTAGGTCATTAAAGGCAGGATGTTGTACTTGTTATACCCAAAAAGGATTCAGTTTCCCATGCTTTCCCTTTGTGGGTTGGTGGGCCTCTACTCATGGAAAATATTAAGCTCTATGCACTAAGCTAATGATTGGTTCACTGCCTTTACATCTTCTCTGTTGAATGATAATAAAGTAATATTCAATCATTGGCTTACTACATGGTGCTTAGTATTTTCCTCTCTGCAAGGGGGCTTAGGTTGGGATGTCACACATCATAACTATGACATGGCATCCCGCCTCTTGATAAGTGATGGATGCTTTGTCACTTAGTGTTAAGAGGCATATTGCAATTACTCCTCAAGATATACTTAAAAAAAAATGCATCAAATTGAAACCTATTACTTGAACCAATATCATATCACTATGGCTCCTTCATCATAGAAATAATTATGTTTTGCAGAAGCCAAAAAATAAAATTCATTATATACAATCTCCAATTTTCCTACAACAGTAAAAACATGTATTCAGGATACTAATTAAATACAACTAGTAGTTAAAAAGAGTCCTGATGAAATCCCTTGAAATAGATTTACTTAAAAATATTTGAAAATGTATGAAGTCCTTCCTAGACTCTGGAATGATGTCTGGCATCTCTTTATCAAGTGTTAAAGCTAAGTTTATGTGGTATGTTTGAGAAACCATTAACTCAATTTCACTACCCGTAATAGGCCTTAAGCTTTGAAAAAAACTAGCCAGTTGTAATTTTTCTAGCAAGTAGTCCTAGCCTATAGAAAATTTGGACCATGGGTCTAAGTACTAATTTCTAGTAGGAAAACATAGCAGTAAGATGCAAAAGGATATTTGGAACTTCAAGGCTTGTTGCCATATGTTAGGTGATGCAAGCACACCTGTTTACTATAGAGATGTAAATAAATGATGGTAGCCAACATGTCACTTGACTTAAATCTTAGTTATGTCAGCTACATATGCAACATTTTTCTTCTCATATCATTATCTTGGAGATGTGATAAACAATGGAGCATATATATTGTAGGTTAATGTTACTAGTAGCATGAATCTCTTCCATTCTTCTTGTACCTATTATCCATGTACTAGTCTGATTATTATATTCATAATTTGTTTGACATAGAATATTTTTCTCTTCTAAACCCGTTTTTCTTAAGAAGTTCAGAAGCATAGGTTTCCCTCGACTGAATTTTTTGGCAGATAGGTTGTGAAAAAAGTTTAAATGGTCTGCAAATTTACATCCATAAACTCCTCAATTCCATCAATGTTCTTACTAGTAGAATCAGGTAGACCTATGGAAAACATAGAATGGCGTCCATATTGAAAATCATCTCTCAATTGTCAGTAGTAACATCATATTTCATCATGAAACTTTGTTAATATAAAGGTTAACACTCACTGAAGACAGTAAGAATGTGGATATCTCATGTGTAGGCACCTGTAACATACCCACCTTTCTGCTACACAAACAAATTGTGCTAGATGCATAGTTATCATAAATTTCTAGAAAAATGGGCTAGTTTTTAGAAGCCAAATTGTTGGAACCATTGTTATAAATGCATGGTTGTCATAAAGAAGAAAAAAAACGAGGACACTTTTCAGAAGCCATTTTTCCGAAAGTATAATCATGCTATAACAAATATACGAGTCTACCTTACCCTTTTTAGTCCACCACGAGTAGTCACTTCCTTGTATAACAAATGAAGATCAAAATCCTTCCCTCCTATCTTTGGGATCCTACACATTGAAGAGGAAAAATAGGTGTAAAAAAGTCACTTAGATTAATTTTAACATTAAATTCATCTAAAAATCACCTAGATGCATAAGTATTAAATAGTCTACTATTTGCATGCAGTAATTCCATGGTGCATGCTTATTTTAATCGGCTCTCTGAGGCCCTCTTATAATAGCATAAAATACATAGTGTGACCTTTTATGGCCAAAGTTAAATAGATATTATAGCTTATGGAGATTTAAAATGGGGAATCTATACTTTCAAATTGGAATTTCTTGATTTTTCTGAATTTGAATAATTACAAGAATATCATGCTTCCATTTTTTGTAGCAAGTTAGTCGTTTCAATCCTGCTCTTATTCATTTGATAATATCTATCCAATTCTTCCACCAAAAGTCATAACTCAATATCAACCGTCTACAGTTTGGTTGAATGTATAGGTATATCTTTCTAATTCTCATATCTATTGTTCCATTTCACAGTTTTGGACTTTTAGTGATTTTTTTTCTAGAAAGTACCAAGATTATTTTGTGGGTGTTCTTTTGAATGATTTCTCTCATGCTTTGTTTTTTTTCCTTTTCATCATCTTAGATACTTAAATTTTTCATTTTTTGAAAAACATAGCTTCAACATGTCATCATCTGTGATATCTCTATCAAAATCTATGACTTTGAACTACATTTATTTCAGCAAGGATTGGTTTTCACAAGCCATTGCACCACAATTTAGAATAACCAAGGCAAAACTAATATTGATGATTATTGGAAAAGAATATGTGGACCCATCAACAAATGAAACATATGGTTCCCTCATAAAAGTTTTAACATTTGTGAAGACATTTTCCACTAGAATCGTGGTTCCAAAGGACTACATTTGGCCTGTCAATACAAACTTTTATTTACAAGCACCTACAAGTATTGTACAAGATGCACACTCTGCAGTTCCCTCGTAAAATATTTAACATTTGTGAAGACATTTTCCACTAGACTCATGGTTCCAAAGGACTACATTTGGCATGTCAATACAAACTTTTATTTACAAGCACCTACAAGTATTGTACAATATGCACACTCTGCAGGGATGGAAATATTTTTCCAATGATGAATATGGCATGAGCTATAGTTATAGATATGATCCAATAAGGGAATATATTCAATTTGTGGACAACAATAATTTCATAATTTATGGCATCCTAATCAATTTATCTGTAACAACATCAGAGGCTATAGGTATTGCTTTCTTGCTACTTAACCTCCACCAATTTTTACAATCCCTTACCCATGTAGGTCTATAATTCTTCTTATGTTTTTCAAGGCGAGAATGTTTTTATGGCAATGAATATATATCTCTTTTTGAATATATTTATTTTTTGATCAAGATTCTCAGAACTATAAAGTTACAAAATAATTGGATTTCCTCTATAGGTAAGGTCTTTGCAATGGCTACATATTTCTATGGCTAATTTAAGAGGAAGTAAGCCTATTTACAAGAAATTTTTGAAGGAAGATCCATAATTTTTTTTTCTCAAAATAAGGTGTCTATTTATATGGGAATATCCATATAATATCATATTTCCTTGTTCAAACATAAACAACAATAAAGGAAAACATGTAGACTGATTCCTCTTTCCTTGCGCTAGTGCATGTGCGAAAATTTCTCTTAGCCAACTATCCACAAACCATGGAATTATGATCCGAATTTATGCAGGAACACAACATAATACACATATAACTATAGATATAAAAATGCAGCGGAAATAACACTTCATTTCATTAATGTCAAAGAACTGAAATCCGTTTACAGACAGAATGGAAATAAACTAGCTAGGGCACTGGTAGCTTATCCCTGAGAAGAGATGTGGTGGCTACAAGCCTCTGCAATTTGTGTTACAATGAGGCTATAAGGTCTATATATTATTGAGAAACAATGTAAAACCCTAAACATCCAAAAACCTAACCCTAGGAGATGAAACTCCAGAATATGGGCCCCGTTGGGGTAAATTGGTACATCAATTTCTCGGGGTCGTAACTTTGGTGTACTATCTCCGTTTGACACACATGATACATCGTTAGAAATATCTATATGAGGAATACAACTGTTGAAAAAAAATATCAAGTTTGAAATGGACTCATTTTTCCGGAGGTTTGATGCCCAAAAAATGCCGTTTAGGGCCTCATAACGGCTCTGGAAGTTCAGGACCCGAAAAACTGCTAAAAATAGTAAATTGTGCTATAATTAAGGAAACTGAAAAACAAAAAGAAACAATAGTGGGGCCCCAAGTGGAATACGGTGGGTGGCCGCCAATATCCACCTAGATCAAATTATGAATTCATAGCCAAGGAGGAAAAAACGCTTGCTAGAATTGGCATATACATTGGAAGTAAATATTACAGGCCCTATACCCATGACTTATGGGTTAAAAGATTAATTGTTTATTTTATCATGTGTTTGTAGATTATTATGTATTATTAATTTGTTGCCATGGCTCATTCTATAGGGGTGTAACATTGAGCTATAACATCCTCTATGAATTGAGTACTAATGGGATGAAACAACCTATTCATCTCTTAGGCTATAGTCCTCTATAAAGGGAAAAACCCCAAAATTCCCACTGTTGGGCAAGTGTTGGGACAGTTGGGTGAAGAAACCCAAATTTTGGGCTTGGATTAAAGTTTACTCAATCATTTTAGATGAAGAGACCCCTTTAAAAAACCTATAAATATGAGAGGGATGAATTCATTTTGGATCATCGTGTCAATTCATTTGTTTCTTGAGCATTAGCTCTCAGGGTTTGAAGACTGCTTTTATTCTTGTAAATTTCAGTGGTGAAAGATTCCACCCTAGTTGACATCCTTCTCTTTCTTCTCTATGTTTGGCACAAGATTCATATCTAAGGCAACGAGTTATGTGATGAATTAAACTGTGTTCTAGGCAACGAATTATTTGGAGACCAAACTCTGTTCTGGGAAATGAATTCTATGAAAAACTAAATTCTGTTTGGATAGAAAAATGTTGTGGTGTTTTTTTTTTGCACAAGGATATCTTGAAGAAGATAGTAAAGCTCTTAGAGGACCTGAAGTCTTGTCTAGCACCAAAATACCTTTTGAGAGATAGCAGATTGGTTGTTCTATCTTGGTTTTGGCCCAAAGGAGTACATCTGAGGGATAATGAGGTCCTCTATTCGTTTCTTGACATTGATCCATTGGCACTGATCCATAACAAGAATTATGGAAGCAAAGAATTATGTTAGGTTTTTGGATCTTAGCGCAGGAGCATTATCTAGTAGGGATAACAAAGTCTCCTAGCTGATCCATAATTTGGTTTGGAACATAACATTGAAGCGAGTTCACTCTTGGAGGGATTAAATATTCTAAGCTTTCTGAAGTTCTGGAACAAGACCAAATCCTAGTCCTATGGTAGGGATAGGAAAACCACAATATAATTAATCCGAAGAATCAAAATAGAGAAGGTATTTATTGATCCCAGTGGAAAATAATCTAAATTTTGGGGCACGTATTAAGATTTGAAGCGATAAGAGATCTAGAACCTAATTCGTGGACTCATGGATTATAGTTGGAAATTATATCATGAATACAAAGGCTCAAAAACTATCCAAATTTAAGTAGATATGGCTGCACAACACAAAGAGGGTTTAATATCAATAGCATGATATTGTAAACACTTCAGTCGTGCAACAGAGTAACCATTAAGTGAAATCAGATTTGATACCAGTTGTAGAAGGATCATAACTAGACTAAGAATATCTAAATTGTGAAACTTTTTATTTGATTTTTAGAACTAGGTACATGTGGCTATTATGTGTGAATTTTAATGGTGAAATGTAGCTATTGTGTTATGCATTAATATATTCTATACCTGGGTTATTAAGCTGTGAATAATTTATGATCCTTTTTATTATTGTTTATTGAAGGATTGAAAAGGTATATATGTTGTGTCACTGAAGGAAGGGATAGGAAAATTAAATTAGATTTAAAATTAATTGTTGTTCTAGAGAGGTAATATCATTTTCCACAGGAAAAATTAGGGCAAAATTATTCTACAGTTGATTAAAATCCTTTCACAAAGTGCTCCTTAAATATACTTATGTTATCCTCAAACTAGTGACAAATATTAAAACAGTGTATTCATCCCTTGGCCTGGTACTACTGAAAGTTACCTTCATGTCATGAAAAAACTTGAAGCAACCCTAAACCTATATTGGTCATCCATACTAAAGTTAAACCATATCGCTATGATAATTGTAGCAACTAGTCTTCATTAGCGGTAAAACCTTGTAGTTATACAAGCTTATTGTTGTATAAAGGATTTGTGGAAATTTCTTCCTTATGCATAAACTGAACAATTCACTACTTGGTTGCAATATAGAACATAAAATACATAAAATCACTGAGAAAACATACCCTAAACCTCGTATCTATAGTAACAAGAGACATGCAACATGAGACATGTAGAACACAAAGCAAAAGACTTCTAAACCAAAATACCAGGAGCTCGAGTAACAACCTCTGAAAATTCATGCATTCAATATAGCTCTTTGAAAATTGACCTACCTAGTGAATTCCAATTAGTAAATGAAAATAAAACTTATCACTCATAATAAAAGAATGGTTTCTTATTTAAGGAAACCTAATTTTTTAACCCTAAAGCTTATTCCATCATGAGTTCTCAAAATTCTAGGGTTCGAGACCTCAAGAAGCCCCAGGACAAAAAAATGCACAAATAAAAGAAAATAAAAAGTAACATTTTACCTTATTTTCTTCAGGTGAAGGAAGTAGAGGTTTTTTCTTGAGCATATGAGAAATATAATTGATATGGTGTCTGTTGTGCTCTCACTCATCCGTGTTCCCCATTTTTCTATTACTATCACTATAGCCTTCAAAAAAGGACGAGCCACCAATTCGAGTCAGTTGGTCGTCGTGTCCTTCTTGGGCATAGCCATACCCATCACCTTATTTTTCTCCTTGGTGTGTTTTCATGCGGGTTGAGCATTGGGATATAATAGGGAATAGAGTGAGTGATGGTTGGTTGTGATTGGTGATTGTAAATTTTGTTTTTTATTTATTGTTTATTTTTTATATTTTAATTTTGCTAATTTTGAAATTTTCATATATATATGTGTGTGTGTGTGTGTGTGTTTTTAACGATTATATATTTGTTTACAAAGATGGTTATTTTTATTTGTTAGATTAATTTGGTGCGTGAAAAAATGGAATTTTAATTTTAAATATTTTTAATTTTTAATTTTAAGATATTAAAATAACTTTTTAAAGAGAAAGTTTTTAATAAATCAATTATAAATATCTACTAATACAATAATATTGTTTATATATAAATAATAATGTATTGTTTATATATATATTTAACAAAATATACATGATAATTGATTTAACCAATATTTAAAAATTTAAATATAAACATGGAACGATTACTCTAATTAAAAATTAGATAAAATTTGATATTTTTGTGTTGAAAACAAATACTTTTTGATATATTGGTGTTGTCCAAAATTATCTCTTTAATGTACAAAAAGGTTTGCAGAATTGTGAGCTTATTGGGTGTTACACAAAACAATGGGCACATGATCAAATTGTGAGCTCAATGGGTGTTACGGATGGTGTTTCTCTATGGAGTCTGCAAGTTTCTAAGACAAAAGTGTGTTTTTGCATGTTATATCCATACTTCGGCTTTGATGAATATGCCATAATTTTTTTGTAATTCATAAGATTTTCTATGCGAGAAACATATCCAAGCTTTTGTTGCTTATCCCTATGTTAGAACACTACGAGGAAATTGTCATCTATACTGAGAAATCCCATATATGACTCTGTTGGTCACATTTTGATTTGGATTTATGTAGGAACACAATGAAATACAAAAATACACATAAAACCAGAGATGCAGCAGAAATAAAACTTCATTTCATTAATAACAAAACAGAATGGAAATAAACTAGCTAGGGTGCTGGTAGCTTATCTTTGAGAAGAGATGTGGCGGCTACAGGCCTCTGAACCGTGTTAAAATGAGGCTCAAGGGCCTATTTATTATAGAGAAACAATATATAACCCTAAACATCCAAAAACCTAACTCTAGGAGATGAAGCGCCAAAACTATGGGCCTCGTTTGGGTAAATTGGTACATCAATCTTCCCGAGGATGTAACTTTGGCATACGATCTCTGTTTGATGCGCACAATACCTCGTTAGAAAGATCTATCTGAGGAATAAAAATTTTGATGTGAGAAACATTGAAAGAACTACAATTTCGCTCCTTATTTTTCCAAAAAAAGTCGTTTAGGGACTCAAAACGGCTCCGGAAGTTCAGGACCCGAAAAAATGCTAAAAATAGAAAAATGTGCTACTATTAAGGAAATTGAAAAACTGAAAGAAAAATGGTGGGGCCTCAAGTGGAATAGGCACGTGGCCACAAATATCCACCTGGATCATTCCTCCCCCCTTAGGAAGCAATGGTCCCCATTGCGTTAAGTTCCTCCATGAGATGAGGAAACTTCTGTTGAACTTGGTCCTTGGTGAACCATTTTCCTTGGTGCAGGAGTTGGCCATATTTGAAAACCCGATACAGTTGGATCTTCTCTTGGTGAGTGTTCTTGATTTTTATGTCCATGATACGATCTGTGGTGGCTTGTTCCATGCATTCTGGGTTTAACTCCATTTATGTGAGTTGTTCTGCAATGTCGGAGGTGTCCAGTAGAGGTGAGAATTAGGGATGAAGGCGGTCCACATTGAATATTGGGTGCAGGCCAAGGAATGGTGGAATACTGAGCTCAAAGGCATTGAACCCTATAGCCTTGGTGATGGTGTATGGCCCATATCGGAGCTGGTGAAGCTTACGGTGGGGTCCAACGAGGCCCTCCTTCTGCAAATGTAGCCAGAATTTGTTGCCCACCTGGAAGTTGTGTGGCACCTGATGTTGATCATGTCGTTACCTGTATTGATAATTTTCTCTATCCAATATGTCATGAAATTGTTGGTAGATGTGTTGAATGTGCTCAATGAATTTGTTCACCTTGTCAAATTCAGACTAGACATGAGCCAAATCGGCCTAAGTAGCTGCAAATGACATAGCTACGTCAGTGAGACAAAGTGGTTGGCATCCCAAGCCCACCTAAAAGGGGTTGTGGTCGGTTGAGCTGAGGAGAGCCAGTTATAACTGTGTTGTACATACGGAAGGCTCGCATCCCATGTTCGTGGATGCTTTGAATTGTACATGTGCAGAATATTATGTACAATCATCCTATTGACGACCTTTGTCTGGCCATCAGTTTGGGGATGGAAATTTGTGGACTTAGTGAGATTGGTGTCCAGCATTGACCAGAGGCTGGAAAAAAATGTGCTGAGGAACCTTCTATCCTTATCTGAGATTATAGACTATGGGATCCCAAATTTCACCCACACTCGTTCATAGAATATTTTAGCGGTGGGTTCCATTGTGATATTCTTCTTGCAAGCCGCCATAATGGTCATCTTCGATAATCTATCGACGACCACAAAAACACAGTCATTTCCATGCTTAGTAGAAGGAAGGTCTGAAATGTAATCCATGGAGATGGATTCCCAAGATCGACTAGGGGTAGGTAGCAGAGTATAAAGGCCTTGCTTCTTGATGGTTTGTTTGGAAATAGCACAAGAAGTGCATGATTTGATGTACTTCCTAACATCCTATCGAAGGTTTGGCCAATATAAATACTTATATAGTACTACCACTATTTTCTCAACCCTGAAATGCCCAGTGACCCAACTGTAATGTGCTTCCCAAATCATCTTGGCACACTCGCTTGAAGGAACACAAGGTGTTGTAGGTGACATAGGAGTGCATCCTGGAGGTGAAAATTTGGAACATGCGTACCCTCCAAGGGTGTCTTGTATGTGTGGCTAAATTCTGGATCGCTATTGTAGAGAAGTGACCAATCAGAAGTCTCATGCCCACAATAGTTGAGAACAGTGGTTAGTGCCATGATCGGTGGTTGGCTGAGGCAGTATGCAACATTATTGGTGTTTCCCTTCTTGTACTTGATTTTCAAATGAAACTATTGCAGATATGTGGACCACTTCTGATGGAGATATTTCTATAAATTCCCTTGCCTCTGTATGAACTGCAGGGGTTGGTGGTCTGTGTGGATGACTGTTTCCTTCCCCAAAATGTAATGCTTCCATTGTTGGCACACCTACACAATGGAATACATTTATTTTTCATAAGTAGGATACTTGCGGACTGTGTTGGACAATGTCTCACTGTTATATGCCACTAGATGCCCCTGTTGAGTAAGAACTGCCCCAATAGCACAGTTAGAGGCATATGTCTTGATCTCAAATGGTTGTTGCAAGTCTGGTAATGTGAGCATTGGGGCAGTGTAGAGGTGATGTTTCAATTCTACGAACGCATTCTATTGGGATTCTGACCGAAAGAAATTTTCTTTCACTCCTTCCTTGGTGACTTGAATCAAGGGCCAAGTGATATGAGAGAATCCCAACACGAACCTGTGGTAGAAATTAGAAAGACCCAAAAAGTTGTGAAGCTCTGTTAGAGTGGTTGGGGCTGGCCAATCCTGAATGAATTGGATCTTGGTTGGATCCACATGTACCCCCCACTCATCAATAATGTATCCCAGATACTGAACCTCGATCATGCTAATAGTGCACTTCTCCAAATTGGCACACAACTCTTGTTGTCGCAGTGTTTGGAGGACTTTTCGGATGTCGTGGAGGTGCTCTTCCCAAGTCTGGATGAAGATGAGGATGTCATCCAAGTACACTACAAAAAATGAGTTGGTGAATGGCTGCAGGATATCATCCATCAACCTCATGAAGGTTGCGGGAGCATTCGTCAACCTAAAAGGCATGACCAACCTTTCTAAAAGGCCCTCCTTGGCTTTGAAGGCAATCTTCCACACATCAGAGGGTTTGATTGGTATCTGGTGATACTTAGACTTCAATTCGATCTTGCTGAAATATTTCACCCCTTTGAGTTGGTCCAGAATGTCATCAATCTGTGGAATTGGGTACCTATTTCGGATAGTGATCTTTTTCAATGCCCGATAGTCAATATAGAGTCTCCAAGTCCCATCTTTCTTCTGCACCAACACGATCGGTCTCCCACAGGGCGAAGAACTCGGTCGAATGAGACATTTCTGTAGAAGCTCTGAATCTACCTATTTATTTCATTGTTCTCTAGAAAATAACACCAATATATTGGTCCATTAGGCAGGGTCTGATCGATGGGGTGCTTGACCTGACAATGCATAGGGACCCACGCGGGTGAGGTGAATATGTCCCGTACTCCTCCACGACCTTTTTCATTTGATGTTGTCATGTGGAGGAGCTCTGTCTGGATGCTATGACCACAATATTCTTCTTTCCCTGAGGGTGGATCACTAGGAAAACAAATTTCCCAGTTTTGGAAATGAGCTTACTGCATTGTTTTGCAATAACCAAAGAGATAGAAGCACGCGGTGGTACCTCTAGTATCCTGTACAACTTATTTCCCAAAGTAACTATAATAGCGCAAGGCCAGGACTCATACATAGCATGTATCTTCCACAAGTTTGGTTAGCCTAATAATACATCATAAACATCAAGAGGAGCAATGTCACATAATACCTCATTCATGAAGTGCTTGATGTTGTAGGTGTTGGCGCTGGAATCAGCACTTGGACTGTAGCAAGCACCTGAACAGACACATCTTAAGCTATAAAGAAATTTAATGATTTTTTTTATGAGATTGGTAGTTTGTACAAAATATGATTCACTGAAAAGAGATTTCAGTCAAATCCACAGCTATACTAATGAGGGTATTGTAACCTGATGTGGTGGCAAGGTGCAAGTTTGTAGTCTATGAGGAGAGAAAATTGTGAGATGAGAAAGGAATCAATAGGTTTATAGAATAGAAATGTACTGCATTTAGTAGAAATTCACAAAAGTAGCATTTTGACAATATTCCATTGAGAGAAAGCTATTTCTAGTATGACAAGATTCTCACTAAAATATCATGACGAATAACTATCATGTGTGATGCTCTTCCACTGTTATAACATATATTTTATCAGGAATTCTTACTTTTTGAGACTAACAAGAACTGATAAAACACATAACATGCTTAAGAGACTAATAAAAACAAATAACAGTATGATTATTTGCAAACTGGAACTAGAAGGAAGGAGATATGGAAAAACAAGTAAAGTAGACAATACACACAACAAATTGGTAATAAGTCCTCAGTAGTATCATTCCATTTCATTCACAAAAAATATTACAGATCATATAAGTGTAAATTATGTAATCACCAAACAAACCTGACTTCATATTAGTTTGGCATATATATACAAAATATGATACTGTCATCTTCCACAGAAAAAGGTAAATCTGTTTCAAAAGTCATTACAACCGCGTGCAAGAGGTTAGGCTTATCCCTTAATCTTAATTACAAATTGCTACATTAAAAACAAGATAAACATAATGAAGGCATCATGAAGGTTGTCATTCCGAAATGGTTGTGTGAGGTGGCAGCCTATTCGAAGACCACTCTTATGTTTTAGTGCAACCAATCTTCAACAAAAAGTGTAAAAACAGTGGAAATGACATGTGGTTGTCTCCTATTAAATGTGCCAAATAGAAACATGATATTTCAGAGAAGGTTGGATATAAGACACTTGGCAGCATCCATTGAAACTGAATAACCTCTCCACTTCATCTGGTTAATGTAACAATCATGATTCAAAATAAAAAGTATCCCATTTACATCACATGCTGATATTTCAAAATAATTGCTACTTTTGCAAAAAGTTAGCAAAAATCGGAAAACATGGAACATTTCCCCAAAAGTTTTCTCCAAGTCAGCCCTGTTCTTCATTCATCAAACGTACAGAATATAAGAAAATATTATTATGGCTTCTGCTTTAGTTACCTTTTATCAGAACTCTTTTTCTGTGCTTGGCTCTTTGACTGAGGTTTCTTCTTCCTTTCAAGTTTGTCTTCTGGGCTTTCTTCAATGATGATAATTTCATCCCTCAGTTTAGGATTGGAAATCAACTTTCCGTTTAGCTTGAGTTTGTTTCTTGGTCTAGTATGAGGTCTTTTGAATTAGGGATTAGGGATGAATTTGGACCTCTTTCCTCCATGTATAAATTTACAAGACTCTGCCTCCTCATCTACTGACTCTGTGTATTCAGGATCACTACTGTCTTCAAATGAGGAATAGGAATGTATCTTGTTTTTCTTCCTCTTCTTGATCGAAGAACAAATGGAGGAAACTAATTTAGCCAAGTAGGCTCTTATTCTATGGTAGGCTCTGTCATTTTATGTTTGTCTTTCTTGAGAGAAAGCAAAACTTGTGAGAGGGTGGACTCAGTGAGAGATATGCCACTATTTAGCTGCACTTGGTGAGATGACTCAGGAATGTGGCTTGAATTTTTCATACCAGGGTTTACTTCCACTGGTAAGAAAACAAGCTTAGGTGTAAGAAAACCAGGGTTGACTTCCACTGGTTCTTCTGCCATGAAAAGTTTCTTCTTAGGCTGGCTTCGTGAAGAGGAGGCAATTTGTTCTTTATTCTTTGACATAAGCTTCTTAGGAGAGGATGGTGAACTATGTGAAACAAGGGAAACATTGGTTTTCTCATGGATGTCTTTCTTCTTTGGCCTCCATACCTTTCTTCTGGAATTAATATTGTCAAACCCTTCCTCTCTTAAGAACCTATCCCAAGTAATTTTCTTCTTTATGAGATGATAGAGAACTAAAATTTTAATCAGCCCTCTGTGATACAAATTATGCAAAGAGTAGTTTGGAATTTTCTGTAGCTTGAGGGAAATTTTAAGCAGAGATTTACACAAAAAATAGGGTAGGTTCAAAGGTTTTTCTCCTGAGACGTGGTCCAGGAATCTCAACTGATAACAATGAATAGAAGAAAACCTCCCTTTGCATGTGATGTATTTATGGAATAAGGTAATAACTGCTTTCACTCAGCTTTAAAACAAGAAATATGAGCATTTGAATTCCATTTCATATGAGCATATTCGAGCTTAAGGTAAGAAATTACTTCTTCAGGCAACACTTTTCTTTTAAACCAATGTTCACCGGTTGCAGAAGATTGGGTTGCACTGTGTGGAATATATGACTTCCATTTATGATAAATCGCTGCCTTTTACTGCATTACTATTTTGACAATGAATTTGCAACAAAGGTAACTATTATTCCATACCGGATAACTGCAACTTTATTACCAAAACAACGACTAACCTTCAACACTAACATTATTAAAAATAGATATTTTAACTTATTTTAGGACTCTAAAACACTATGAAACCTATTCACTTAAAAATACCTTGATGTTGGGACTCTTTTTAACTTTTATTGGAAATAACTCAAACTTTGGACATGGACTGGGACACAATAAAAGTTTGAAAATAGTGACACAATGGTGATTACACCATTAACATTCTTAGTGCTAACAGTGGCTCCTATTGGGGATTAAGTCCTTCCTGTGAGGCTTCAAAGGCTGTAGACTCAGTGCCTCAAAAACTCTTGAAACTTAGAAGACTTCTTGAAAATAAAGACTAGGATTGACCATTGACATACTGGACTCAATACTTACCATATATACAGGCATATGAACCATTGGGCATGGATTTTATTGACACATCACACCAGATATTTACAATGGAGTGACTCAACTGACTTACTAAATAAAGAACTTCTTAATAAAATGACCATTGACTGGGCCTCCAGTCAGCTGATCATCATCCATATGTTTGAGCATAAAAGTATTATTCTCCAAAACTTCAGCAATTCTAAATGGCTTAAACCACAAACTATCGAACTTACCTTGCTTTCCATGGTCTTCTCTCCTATCATCCCAATGCAGAACCAAATCAACTGCTGATTTACTCTTTTATCAAAAACAGATTTGACTTTAACCTGGTATTTCTGAACTTTTTCCAGCAATGATTCTCTGATTTTGTGTGCCTCTATCAACTGTAGCATTCTCCTTTGGACCAGTTTTCATGATCAACTTCATCCTGTAGGAACTTCATGACAGGAAGCACTAATTGCAAAGGCATTACAACATCAATACCATAAAAAATTTTAAATCGAGAAATTCCAATTGATTTTTACCACTTACTCTATCTTCCCACAGAGCATGTATCAGCTGAGTGTCCCAATTCCTCTTATTCTCAAGCAACATTTTCTTAATAATCCTTACCAAACTTTTATTAGATGACTCAGCCAATCCATTACCTTGAGGGTAATTGATCTGAAAGGAATGTATTAGTTTTGTTGTGCTAAGTATCCAAACAATAATTAAATTATGTGCATAAGGTTCACTGAAGTTTGCAGGTGAAAGAAATGGTTTCAACTTAGTTAAACAGATTTTTATGTGAGGTTAAATCATGTAAATTATCTTGTATAACACTATTCAACAGTAAATGATAGATAATAAAGCATCACATATGACAATACTCAACAAATTGATGAAGCAGTTCACCCCTCTTGGGCTACATCCGCAGGTTTAGCTCCCAATGGCATGTCCCTCATATATTATTGCTCAAAAATGTAAATTACATGTGATAAAAGCCTCAAATGGTTGTGCTATTTGTAAAAACAGCTTCAAAATGATTTAATTAGTCATGAATGACTATTCATATGCATAAAATAGAGAATGGATGCTCAATACACTGAAAACACCCTAGTGGCCTTGGTGGCTCCTTGACCTCTCCTAAAGAAAAACTTGCTTGAAATGACCTCTGATGGCTTTGAAACCTATTCCAATGAGTTCAAAATGTCGAAAATAGCCAAAAATTACTATTCATTCATAAAAAATGGTCGAAATCTCCATGAGTTATGACCCAAATAGTAATTTTCCCAATCACTCCTAAGAAAGCTCCACTAAAAATGGTCGAACTCCAAATAAGACTGAAAAAAATGGCACTGACCGCCGAAATAGTGGTTCCGCTAGTGGAACCGCTGGAGAAACTGTTGGTTAAATTAAATGTGGACTGGGCGTAGTCACATGTAACATCTCCACCGAAACCGTTGGAACCAAACCGCCGAGTTAACCGTATGGATTAACCTCGCAATAAATGTTTCAAAGTGCTGGCCACATGACTCCCTAACCACGCGGAAACTGTTTCATCCAACCGTCGACAGGTTCTTTAGCCCAAGGTTCGTATCACTGGGTCTCATGGAGAGGAGGCTGGCCCCCTTTTGCTGACATTGAAATACATTTCAAACTTTATAATAATGCGAGGAGCCTATAGGTTAAGACTCACCCCGGTGGCGTAGTGGTAGGCGTTTGCACTGTGTGCGAGAAGTCCCATGATTGATTCCCATGGTCTCAAAAAAAATTTACAATAACATTTGACCTCCGGCCTAGGGCCATGTGGCAGCCTCCGGGCTGGCCACGTGGCACCCCCCATTGGCCCGAAAAAATTATAATAAATAATATTTTTTTTTTTGAAAATTTTTATGCTAAGACAAACTTAGTCAAAATGTCATTTTTTTGGAGTTTACTCGGCTTTTCAAACCTTCGTAACTTCTGCATACGACCTCTATTTTGTGAACTGTTCACAGTGCCAGAATCGCAGCAACGAGATCTTTCTGGTCGCTCATGTTCAGAACACTTCTAAGCACTTTCATTTTTAGCATTTTTTTAGCAATGTACATGATCTCCTAATCACACCTCCCCATTGGGAAGCTTTTGGACCCCAAAATCTCTTTGGACTACTAAACATGAAGATGAGGAGACTGTGTCCCCACTCTTCCAACCTTTATCCACTGAAATTTCCCTAATTTCATTAATTGGAGCTTTTCATGAAATGAAAATTTTTTCCTTAATTCCATTGACCAACCATTGCTATTTTTGACATTTTCATGCTGCAAATTTACTGAAATTGCAGAACAACAACTTAAATTTAGAGTAAACATCATGCTTCTACATTCGTCTATAATCAAATGAAACTTGAAATTACTCTCACCTTGCATCCTATCCTTATGGCGAATTTTTGTTGAATTAGTCTTGAACTTCTGTTGATTCCTGACCAAGTTTCCTTTCCATTGTACCATGCCTTTCTGAAACTAGAAATGATCATTTCTGAATGTTGTTCCTTCTTTGTCAAGTTGTTTTTCCCTCTCTTGAACCTTTGCAACTTCTTGGAACTTGTTTAATGCGTTAGAAGCACCAAATGTCAAGTGCACATAGCTATTATATTCATCTTCTTTCGAAAAAACTTTGGCTGAATGAAACAACTCATTACATATATCAGCATTTACATGAAAAGGATTATGTAAAACTTCTCTTTATTTAATCATCATCAATTTCAAGTTTTGACTTGAATTGACAATCCTTTTCATCTGCCCTACATTAACTAAAGAAAAGTCTAGTTTTTTACGATGAGCTTTCACAATGTACTGCTTGCCATCTTTGAATAAATGGTATTTGTTCTCATGGAGATGGAAGATAGCTTTCCTGTTATACAAGTAAGAACTTCCCAACACCATACTTGTTATATCAAGTGGAACAACATCTAATTCAACTGTTTCCATAAAATGTGCAATTATTGCAAAGCGCAACATGCACTTCTTTGAAACATGTAAATTTGCATCCTTACAAATCCAACCAAGTGAATATGGTTTTGGATGTGGAATGGTCTCAAGATTAAGTTCATTGAGCAAGTCTTCAGAGATTAAATTCACTTATGAACCACTGTCAAACAATGTGTCAACCTTGGTATGTTTGGAAATGACCCTCACATGAAACAATTCAATTCTCTTTTCTTCACTTGGTGCTTCTATGTGACAATTAGAAATACTAGAACTGGGTTTATTTTCATTCTCTTTTCCCTTCAAGTTCTTTAGTCCCATAGCTATGATTTTTGTTTCATATCCTGAATCTGACCCTAGGTCTTGTTCAGCTATTGCAACTATCTTGCCTTTTTCCTTGGCTTTCTCTTTGGCTTTAAAATTTTCTGGTTTCAACTCTGGATGTAGTTTCCAACAATGGTCCTCATCTTGGCTAGTTTTAGAACAGTTTTTGCAAAATAATTTTCCCTTCTCTATTCTAGTATTTGCATTTCTCTTTTTCTACCATTTTCCTTTAAACTCACTTTCCTCATTCACATCTAATTTTTCTTTTCCCCTTGCCTCTAAATGTGTGGCTTGAACACAAACCTCATCTAGGCTTGTAGGGTTAAACATGAGAATTGTATGTCCTAGGTAGGTATGTAAACCTCCTATACACTTGAGCAAAGTTTCTTGGCTATGAAAATCTACTCCTAGTAAAAGAGCTCTTCTTATAAATTCTTGAGTATACGCTTGTACATTTTGTCCTTTCAATTGTTTAAAATTTTTCCAGTCCAGTATAGCTTTCTTCATGTGAGCTAATGGATAAAAATGTTGTTTTATTGCAGAAATGAAATCATTCCATGATAAAATAATCTTACCATATTTCTTGATCTCCTCCTTTGTCTTGGCTTCCCACCAAACAAAAGTTGTAACTTCCATTCTCAATGAAGCTAGTTGGATTTTGGTGTCATCATCATGAAAAAATTGAATTCTCAAATAGACCTCTAATTTCCTAATCCAATTATCTAGCTTTTTTGCATTAACTTCACCATCAAACATTAGTAATTCAAACTTAACATCAAGTTTTAGAAAATTACTTTTACCAATGTTCTTTGACTTGTGTGACTGGTGTATTGAAGATGAAGTAGAGGTTGATGAAGATGAAGATGAGGGCAATGACGGTGACTTTCCACTGTCTCCATTTCCTCCATTACCCTTCTTAGATTTATCTTCATCATTGTGGCCTCCTGACGATCCTTGTCCTTCCTTGTGAAGTTTGGATCCTTCTCCTTCTAGTCTTTCATTCCTTTCTTGATAAAGGACTCTCATCATTTCAATCAATTCAAGGAATGCTTTCCTGAACACTCTTTCTTCCTCTTTGGGATCTACCTCTTCATGGGTTCCTTCTTCTCTTGAATTCATGCTTATGGTTTCTTTTGCTTCTCTTTGAGGTGAAATTGAAGGTGGAGATAATGGCACTCTTTCCCTCCTTGGCTAAGGATTACTTTTAAATTTCACCAATTGACCTTCTCCTATCTTAAGCTTGAGCCTAGTAAGCATTAAAACCCTTGCAATTAAACAAAAATTTTGCACAAATATTAAATAGAGAAAATACTCTATCTTAGCTCAAGCTCTAATACCAACTTGATCTGAATGGAATGTATTAGTTTTGTTGTGCTAAGCATCCAAACAATAATTAAATTGTGTGCATGAGGTTCACTGAAGTTTGCAGGTGAAACAAATGGTTTTAAATTAGTTAAACAGATTTTTATGTGAGGTTAAATCATGTAAATTAGCTTGTATAACACTATTTAGTAGTCAATGACAGAGAATAAAGCATCACATATGACAATACTCATCAAATTGATGAAGCAGTTCACCCCTCCTGGGCTACATCTGTTGGTCCAACTCCCAATGGCATGTCCCTCATATCTTATTGCTCAAAAATGGTAATTACATGTGATAAAAAGCCTCAAATGGTTGTTCTCTCTATAAAAACAACTTCATAATGCTTGAATTAATTAGGAATGACTATTCATATGCAGAAAATAGAGAATGGATGCTCAATACACTGAAAAAAACTTAGTGGACCTAGTGGCTCCTTGACCTCTCATGAAGCAAAAACTGCTTGAAATGACCTCTGATGGCTTTGAAACCTATTCAAATGAGTTCAAAATGTCAAAAATAGCCAAAAATGACTATTCTTCAATTAAAAATTGTCAAACTCTCCAAGAGTTATGACCCAAACAGTAATTTGTACAATCACTCCTAAGAAAGCTCCACTAAAAATGGTCGAACTCCAGATAAGTCCGAAAAAAATGGCACTGACCCCCAAAATAGTGGTTCCACCAGCGAAATTTCCAGAGAAACTTTTGGTTAAATTAAATGTGGACTAGGCATGGTCACATATAATATCTCCGCCAAAACCATTGGAATCGAATCGTCGAGTTAACCACGTGGATTAACCTCGCAATAAATGTTTCAGAGTGTTGGCCACATGGCCCCCTAACCATGCGGAAACCGTTTCATCCAACCATCGACAGGTTCTTTAGCTCGAGGTTCGTAGCGCTGGGTCTCGTGGAGCGGGGGCTAGCCCCCTTTTGCTGCAATTGAAATACATTTCAAACTTTATAATAATTTAGGGAACCTATAGGTTAAGACTCACCCTGGTGGCATAGTGGTAGGCGTGTGCACTATGTGCGGGAAGTCCCACAATCGATCCCCATGGTCTCAACAAAATTTTACAATAACATTTGACCTCCGGCCTAGGGCCACGTGGTAGCCTCTGAGCTGGCCACGTGGCACCCCCTCATTGGCCCAAAAAACTTATAATAAAAAATAATTTTCAAATAATTTATTTTTTTTTAAATTTTTTATGCTAAGTCAAACTTAGTCAAAATGTCATTTTTTTGGAGTTTACTAGGCTTTTCAAACCTTCATAACTTTTGCATACGGCCTCTGTTTTCTGAACCGTTTGCGCCGCCAGAATCGCAGCGACAAGACCTTTCTGATCACGCATGGTCGTAACACTTCTTAGCACTTTAATTTTTTTATCATTTTTTATCAATGTACATGATCTCTTGATCAATAATAAGACGTGGAATGAGTCAATTCAATTTCATATTGTTGACAAAATTTGTACATCTTAGCGGACTTAAAGGCCATTGCATTATCAGTTACTAATTTTTGTGGACAACCAAATCTTGACATAATATTTTCCAACAGAAATTCGATAATTACTGTTTCCGTAGAATTCCTAGCTGGCACAACTTCAATCCATTTAGTGAAATATTTTGTAGCTGTGAGTATCCATCTATGTTGTCCTGATGAAGGTGGACGAATTTCACCGATGAATTCTAGCCCCCACTACTGGAAAGGAATATCTGCTAAAATAGGAATGAGAAGTAATGGTAACAAATTTTGTTTACAAGAAAATTTTTGACATTCAACACAACTCCTAACTTTGGCAAAGACATCAGAGAAAAGAGTTGGCCAATAATAGCCAACTCCTAAGATTTTGTTTGCAATGGCTCTCCAATAAAAATGTCCTCCACACAATCCTGCATGTATCTCTGTCATAATCTCCTGGGATTCTACTTCATCTACACATCTTAACAAGACTCCAACAAGATCCTTCCAGTAAATTTGGTCTTCCAAAATGCAATACTTCACAACTCTCAATTTAAAATCTATTCTTTTAGATTTGTCCATTTCAGGTGGACAATTGAAATTTAACAAGTAAACTATATCCTTGTACAAATCTGAATTAAATATTTCAAGATAATTAGCAATACCTTCTCCATCTTCTCCTTCAGCTGCCTCCACATTCAGATTTAAAGCTTTGCAGTTAGATTCAACCATCAAGTGAGTGAAGCCCTAATCCTTTATCAATTTAGTTAGTTTTATTTCAACATCAAATTCTAGAATTTTGGTCAGCCATCGTCCCCTCCTTCCATCTGTATCTAGCTGTAGCAACACATCTTTAACAATGGTATCGAGCACAAAAGAATTTTTTTTTTAATGCAACACATAAACTCGAAAAGACTTCAAAGCATTAACTAGTGCATATGCTTGTTTTTCAGTCAAGTTGTAATTTAATTCAACATCCCTTAAAGCATGACTGAAAAATTAAATTGGTTTCTCCAAACCCTCCTTGTTCTTCTGTAGTAAGACAACTGCAATTGTTTCTTTTGAAACATATGAAAAAACCAGAAAATCCTTTTCAAAATCAGGCCTAATAAAAACTGGTACTTCAATCATGGCGGAATTAATTGCTAAAAAAGAATTCTTTGCTTCATCTTTCCACTTAAATTCTTCATCTTTTTTCAGCAAGACATTTATATGTTTGTTTAGATCTGCAAAGTTAGGAACAAAACACCTCAGAAAATTGATTTTCCCTAAAAATGACTGCAATTCCTTTTTATTTCTTGGAAAACCAATCTTCTGAATAGCTTCTACTCTTCCCGGATCGATATAGATACCACTTTATGTTACAATATGTCCCAATAACTTACCTTCTTGGACAGCAAAAGATGACTTTTTTGGGTTTCAGGACAAACCAAACTTTTTGCATTTTTCAAAAACTTGTTTCAAATGTTTCAAGTGATCTTCATCAGATTTTGAATATACTGTGATGTCATCCAAATAGATGACCACAAATATGTCCTTTCCTCCCGCAAAGGAAATATCTATTTCCATTTGAAAGGTTGCACCTACATTCATCAGACCAAATGGCATTTTGTTGTACATGAATGTGCCCTAAGGTGTGGTAAAAGTTGTCTTTTCTCTGTCTTTCCTGTCAAATGAAATCTGATTATAGCTTGAAAAGCCATCAATCATTGACAATATTTTGGATCCTACAACCTTCTGCAAGATATAATCCATCTTGGGTAGTGGATAGTTATCTTTCAATGAAAACTAGTTCAGGTTGCGAAAATCGACACAAATCCTTATCTCTCCATTATTTTTCCAGACCGAGACTATATTAGCTACCCAGTTAGAAAATCTCAAAGTCAAAATTTTCTTTGCTTCCCATAATTTTTTGATTTCTTTCTCAATGATTGGGAGCAGCATGGGATTGATATGTATGATTTTTTTGTGCTACAACCTTTGCATTTGTTTTCAAAGGAATCTTGTGCTCCATTATGCTCCTATCATAAGTTTTCAATTCAATATAATACCATGCAAAAATATCAGCAAATTCCTTCAGCAGTTTGATATATTTTGTTCTGGTTTCCAAAGGAAGGAATTTGGATACTTTGACTAATCTTGGTTGGTCTTCTGTACCAATGTCACATTCTATTGTACTTGCTCAATCAACTTTGCTTTCAGGCTTGAGAAAAACATCATATATATGAAACAATATTTCTAAAGGAACTAAACCCTTAGGAATAAATTTAGTTTTCAGATCTATAATGTTTTTCCCAACCATAGTTTTCTTACAAGGGTTGCTATTTTGGTTTTCAACAATCTCCTGCTCATCATCAATTTGTATGTCTGCAAATTTATGAATTTCCCTGTCTTCCTCAAATACTTGCCAGTGCTTGATGTTATCAAGAATTGAAGGTCTGTTTTTTATTTGAACATCATAGACTGCCTTGACATCTAGAGGAACTTTGAAATTACTGGCAGCAATAACTAGTGAATCATCAATTTGATTTTCTTCTCTAGTGATAAAATTTATTTTAAATGTTGAAAAGTAATGCTCAATCAAATCCCAAAATTCATTCCTATAATTCTTCAATTTGGAATTTTTCACTTCGTAGTTGTTTCTCACTTGCTTAATCACCAACTCTAAATCACCAAAGGCAGTTATCTGTTCTGCTCCCAAATCTTTCGTTGCCTTCATACCCAGCACAAGTGCTTCATGCTCAGCAGTGTTGTTAGTGGTAGCAAATTGCAGTTTGTATGATATGGTTACCTTCTGTTGAGTAGAAGAAATGAGGACTACACCGTCTCCCGATCGTTCTCTTGAAGAGGCTCTGTAAAAGTACAATTTTCAGATCTTTCCTCCTTCTGAATGTTGTTCATTTGCACCTTGAAAGTGCTTTTTTCACTTATTTCAGGCTGGAAATCATTATCATCAGTAGCAAGGTGCAGAATTGATGACCCCAATTCCTTTTCTTCGGCATATATGGGATGGTTTGATGGATTCTGTTGATCACTAATGGTCTAGGCCATTTGAGTTTCCCTATACAGCCTTCTGAATTCCCCTCCAAATACTGGGATGGTAGCATATGACATGTCCATCTGAAGAGTACCTCCCAATTTCTTAGACCAAGATATGGAAAGAAACATCCCAAATCTAGAAGGAATGTCAGCAACCACAATGTCCATCACTAAGCTCTTCATAAGTAGTTGGGTAAAGGAAACAACCAAATCCTTAATTACTCCTAGACACTTGACTTTTTTGGAGTCAAAGGTGTAAAGGTCATGGTATTTCTTAGTGATCTCTAATCCCAATTCATCCATCACTTTCTTTGGCGTGATATTGTGGGAAGCTCCAGAATCTAGCACACAATTATGCAACAATTTATCATGTATATTGAGTGACAAGTAGAAAAGTGGTGAGTTATCATCATTTTGGTCTTGGACATGGCAGCCTAGATAAATAGTGGGATGCTCATCCTCAAGGTTGACTGAATCAGGAGCAAGAGAAGGTTGTAGAAGACTTTTGAAGGACTATTTATATGCTGGATTTTTTCAATAATTCCAGGAGTGGAACTGGAATTTTGATTTTATTCAATTCAGATTTGAAAGTGAAATAAATTGGAACAAATTCCTTATTTTCTGCGGTAATTTTGACCATTGGAGCATAATTTTGAGGTGGAGGAACCTTATTTACCTTGGTCTTCTATTTAGCAGCTTGTTTATCTAAATCTGATTTTTGTTGAGGCTACTGAGCAAGAACTTTGGATTTCAAAGGGTAATTTCTATTTTGAACTTCCTGTTGTTTTTTATCATTATGTGCATAAATTTGAGCATTCATATCATCAGAAAACAAAAAAATCCTTTATCTATATTCATATTCCTACAATGTCAAACATGTTGACTGTGAATTCTCTCCCACAAGGTTTATTTCTTCATTTTATACTTCATTTCCTTGTTGTTCTTCTTCGGCAAAATTATTCAAAGGAGGCTGAACATTTTGGTCATCAACATTCCTCCTTGGGCGCTGTAGGATTTGTTGAGGCTCAAAAGGCCTTCTGAAGGGAGCTTGATTTCTATTAGCTTCGTTTTGATTGGCTCTAGCAACTGGTTTATTTTCTACCCCTAATTTTGACATCTTAGAGGCAAGTTCCTTGATCAAATTGGACATTTAATCGATCTTTTCTTCTGTTGAAATAGACTTAGAAGAAGAAGGCTTTTCTTCTTTCATCTTCTTTTTATCTTTTGCTGCCTTTTCTTCCTCCGTTTTTAATTTATTAGAAGCCATGAGATTAGACTGCACTCCAATTGTAGCCTCTTGCATAGTTGTCAGTGTTTGTGATTTTTCAGCCCTCAACCACAAGGAAAACTCAGAATATAAAGCATTTGAAAATTTTATCATAGTTGTGGTTTCAGTAGGTTTAATTTCTTCAAGAATTTTCTGATAAATATTATTAAACCTCTTAGTAAAATCAGCTAATGACTCATCTTCTTTCTTCTTCAGAGTTCCAAATTCTATAAGATAATAAACATAGTCTTTCATATCACTCCAATGCTTCACAAATATCTCTTCTAATTCATCAATTCTTTTTATTGAATTTGGAGCCAAACTGCTAAACCATTTTCGAGCTTCACCATCCAAACTTTGAACAAAGAGTCTTGACCATAAATCTTCATGTTCAATATTCTGATTGTCAGCATAACTATAGAAAGCTATTAAATGTTCCTCAGCAGAAACTCCTTCTCCCTCCCTATTGTATTTTGGAATATATTTCAAGTAATATCCTCGAGGAAGTGGATGCAAGGGTTGAGGGAGAACAATTGGCGCATATCTCGTAGCCACTATCTGATGCATCCTTGTAAGGGTAGGTTGGGCCATATTTTGCTGATGTAAAACTAATGTAGCTGTTAGAGAAATAGGAATTACAATTTGTGAATTATGATTATGATTTAGGACAACAGAAAATTGGGGGTCTTGAGCTAATTTTTCAGGCTTTGGAACTAAGAAGAGTGGGTTTTCAAAAATATGAACATAGGATGTCTTGACTTCACCTTCAATAGAAGAATCAGAATCTAAAGTTGTCTCTTGAGGGGATGAAATTAATTTAGCCTTATTTTGCTGAGCAAGGAAATCCGATAAGTTAAAAGTAAGACTTCAGGTAAAGACTCTTCAAAAGGATGAGAGGAAGATGACCCAACCACTGAATTTGGAGAAAAAGGAAAATACTCTTGCTGAGGGGTAATAAGAGATGGTATTCAGGATGAGCCTGAAGGAAATTTAAAATAGTCTTGAAGTCTTCTTCAGTCAAAATATCCCTATCAAGGAAAGGTGTAATATCCAATACTTGTTTTAATTCCCCTTCAGTCAGAACAAATTCTTCTGACTTCTTTTCAACACTTAGAAATTTAGTTTCTTCTTCTTTGACTAGAATAGTACTTATTTCAGATTTTCTAGGTGATGAGTATGAAAATTTTTAGCTGAACCTAGGTTAACAACATCCACTTTATTTTCTAGGGGAGTAGCTTCAACCTGATATTTTTCAACAGAATATTTTGAAAATAAAACCTCTTTAGATTCTAAAGTAGATAAAGGTACCTTTTTCTTTGGAATGTACTTTTTGTGTACCTTCTTCACTGACTGAGATGTGGCTTCAACTGATCTCTATTTTCCTTTAACATCTTTGATGATTTTATCTGGGTCAACAACTGGAGTCACAGTTGGAGATCTCCGATTCCTCCTTGTAGAAGGAGGTCTTGAAACCCCTCTTCCTCTTTGTGGAGTCGCCAGGTGAACAAATTTACAATCTTCTTTAGGTCACCAATTATTGTTCACCATCAAGAACTAATTATCAGCAATTCATAACAATATACTTGGGAGAATACTTCGTTACAAAGCCTTCATCTCTTGGCAGACGCACCAAAAGATGTTGGCGTTGGAATCAACACTTGGACTACAGCAAGCGCCTGACCATACACATCTTAAAATATAAAGAAATTTAATTATTTTTTTATGAGAATGGTAGGTGGTACAACCTCTGATTCACTAAAAAGAGATTTCATTCAAATCCACAGCTATGATAATGAGCATATTGTAACCTTATGTGGTAGCAAGGTGTAAGTTTGTAGTTTATGAGGAGAGGAAATTGTGAGATGATAAAAGAATCAGTAGGTCTGTAAAACAGAAATCTACTACATTTAGTAGAAATTCACAAAAGTAGAATTTTGACAATATTCCATTAAGAGAAAGCTATTTCTATTCTGACAAGATTCTCACTGAAATATCATGAAGAATAAATATCACGAGTGATGCTCTTCCACTATTATAACATATATTTTATCAGGAATTCTCACTATGTGAGACTAGCAAGAACTGATAAAACACATAGCATGCTTAAGAGACTAATGAAAACAAATAACAGTGTGATGATTTGCAAACTGGAACTGGAATAAAGGAGATATGGAAAAACAAGTAAAGTAGACAATACACACAACAAATTGGTAATAAGTCCTCAGTAGTATCATTCCATTTCATTAACAAAAAAAATTACAGATCATATAAGTCAAAATTCTATAACCACCAACCAACCTTGACTTCATATCAGTTTGGCATATATATACAAAATATGATATTGTCATCTTCCACAGAAAAATTTAAATCTATTTCAAAAGCCATTACAACCTCGTGCAAGAGGTGAGGTTTATCCCTTAATCTTAATTACAAAGTGCTACATTAAAAACAAGATAAACATCATGAAGGCATCATGAAGGCTGTCATTCTGAAATTTTTGTGTGAGGTGGCAGCCTATTTGAAGGCCACTCTTCTATTTTAGTGCAACCAATCTTCAGCAAAAAGTGTAAAAAAAGTGGGAATGACATGTGGTTGTCTCCTATTAAATGTGCAAAATAGAAACATGATATTTCGGAAAACACTGGATATAAGACACTTGGCAGCATCCATTGAAACTGAATAACCTCTCCACTTCATTTGTTTAATTTCACCATCATGATTCAAAAAAAAAAGTAGCCCATTTCCATCACATGCTGATATTTCAAAATAATTGCTACTTTTGCAGAAAAGGTAGCAATAACTAGAAAACATGGAACATTTACCCAAAAATTTTCTCCAAGTCAGCCATGTTCTTGATTCATCAAAGGTCCAGAATAGAAGCAAATATTCTTATGGCTTCTACTTTATTTACCCTTTTATCAAACCTCTTTTTCTGCTTCCTTTCAAGTTTGTTTTCTGGGCTTTCTTCAATGTTGATAATTTCATCCCTCAGTTTAGGATTGACAATCAGCTTGTTGTTTAGCCTGAGTTTGTTTCTTGGTCTAGTATGAGGTCTTTTGACATAGGGATTAGGGATGAATTTGGACCTCTTTCCTCCATGTATAAATTTACTAGACTCTGCCTCCTCATCTTCTTACTCTATTCACTCAGGATCACTATTGTCTTCAAATGAGGAATAGGAATGTATCTCATTTTTCTTCCTCTTCTTGATTGAAGAAAAAAATGGAGGATACTAATTTTTCCAAGGTAGGCTCTGTCATTTGATGTTTGCCTTTCTTGAGAGAAAGAAAAAATTGTGAGGGGGTGGACTCAGTGAGAGATGTGGCACTGTTTGGCTGCACTTGATGAGATGACTCAAGAATCTAGCTTGAATTTTTCATACCAGGGTTGACTTCCGCCGGTGAGAAAACAAGCTTAGGTGCAAGAAGACTAGGGTTGACTTCCACTGGTTCTTCTGCCATGAAAATTTTCTTCTTAGGCTATCTTCGTGAAGAGGAGGAAATTTGTTCTTTATTATTTGACATAGGCTTCTTATGAGAAGATAGTGAACAATGTGAAACATGGGCAACACTGGTTTGCTCATGGATGTCTTTCTTCTTTGGCCTCCCTACCTTTCTTCTGGAATTAATACTGCCAAACCCTTCCTCTCTTAAGAACCTATCCCAAGTAATTTTCTTCTTCTAAGATGATAGATAACTAAAATTTTAATCAACCCTCTGTGATACACATTATGTAAAGAGTATTTTGGAGATTTCTGTAGCTTGAGGGACATTTTAAGCAGATATTTATACAGAAAATAGGGTAGATTCATAGGTTTTTCTCTTGAGATGTAGGCCAGGAATCTCAACTGATAATGATGAACAGAAGAAAACCTCCATTCGCATGTGATGTATTTATGGAATGAGGTAATAACATGCTACCACTCGGCTTTAAGAAAAGAAATATGAGCAGTTGAATTCCATTTGATATGAGCATATTCGGGCTTAAGGTTAGAACTTAATTCTTCAGGAAGTGTTTTTATTTTAAACCAATGTTCACTGGTTGCAAAAGATTGGGTTTCACAAGCTATGATAGCCTCGGAAATGCTGAATATTTTGCTACCTAACCTGACCTTTTCACCCTTGAAAGACTCAGCAAAAGCTTGAGCCAGTGCCATGTTCTCCCCAAAAAAATTCTGGATGAATTTATACCAACCTGCAGATTTGAATTGTGATTTTTCCCTTGTATCCACAAATCTTGTGTTAGTAGGCTCTGACCTATTTAAATTTCCTCCTTTCTTGATTTTTTGACAACTAAACTGCTCACGAATACAATTGTTGAACTCTAGTTGCAATTTTGTCCACGAAACCTGAGACTTCTTATTGGAGGATTGGTTTTTGTTTACCTGTATCATGCAGAAAGGGCTCAGGTTGAGTGATCACTGATCTCTCTTCTCTAATTTCGCGCCTGCAATTATGACAAGGAGTAATGACATGTTTTTTGAAACAATTCAGAAACCAGCGCCAAGTCATCCCACTAAGCTTCACACTTCCACTTTATCATTACATGTTAGATTATTCGTACCATGCTTTCTTCCTTGTATAAATCTTGTTGCAGCAAGAAGTTGAATTTTAACATGCATTACATATGAAACTATGGTTCTTGGGCCTCACAACCTGGTGACCAATGGGAAGCAATCGTACATCACAAATTTCTATCTTATCGCAAATCAATCACCTACAAGTTTAATTCTACACTAATAACGACTAAACCATAAACTATGTGATGTGTGATATGAGTTGGTGCTACGTCGACACAAGCCCGCTCTCCTCATCACATCGAAAATAAATTAGCATACCATGTGATTTCCTTAACAGTAAACTTTATAAACTACGATTTGTGAAATCGCTCCATTTGTGCTTTAATCTCCATCATTGATCTGTGCCCAGATCTAACGGTCTTCCTTGCTTTCCCTTAGTCGCATCACAAATTATATTGTTTAGTTTGCGATGTCATCTTAGCCATCGGTCTCTTCTCCTTTGAATCTGCAATTGGATCATGGTTGTCTGCTCATATTGCACTCATTTCTTCTTTGTCACTTCATTCCTTAGTCTAATTTCTGGCGAGCTTCCTTTAAATGTTCTTTTATGTTCTTCTCCGGATCTCCCTCTCTATTGGTAAATCTTTTTTCTTCAGGAAGAACTTTGCTTTTTGTTAAACACCATGTTAAACACACACACGGTGTATGAGAAAGATAAACACACACAACAAGAGACTCAACACACAATGAAGGATAAGCGTGTAGCTCATTTATTTTTCCATTATACATGATGTACATTTATAGTACAATGGTGTGACTCTTGGTTTCACATTCCAAGGTCACTTGGACTCCATTGTGACTTTTCGCATTCCACACCTACCCATGAGGATTAAGTGTTCCAACATTCCCCCCCTTAATCCGAAGGGGTATGTGTGAGTCCAAGAAGAGAGTTGTAATACAAATCTGCAAAGTATACATGGCAGCACTTGGGATGAATCAACTCTCTGAAATGTTGGAAAAAAGAGGTGGTTTAAGGATGACCACCAACATTGGAACACAACACTTGTTGCAGTTCCCGGAACTCTTCCAAAACTGGCAAGAAGCTGAAAGCTTCCACTAGAGGAATTGTCCCTCATAAAATAAGGAGACCTTCAACCTAAAAGAAGGGAGGTCTACTACCTGTGATGGTTTAAGGATGACCAACAACTTTGGAATGCTTGAAGCATTTCCTGGAACTCAACCAATGTTGGCAAGAAGCTGAATTCTTCTGCTAGAGGAAGTGTCCCTCATATATGGAAGGGAGACCTTCAACCTAAAATAAGGGAGGTCTACTACCTGTGATGGTTTTAGGTTATCCACCAACCAAAGATGATGGTTTAAGGTTGTCCACCAACCGAAGGCATGCTCATGGGCATCCATGTCCTCGGCCACATCTCCGAATCCTAGAATACGCACTGTGGCCTGTGCTCGCTTGAACAGCTGTGTCTCTGGCTACAACTCCGAACATGGAATGAGAGATTGTGGCTCAGGCTCGCTTGATCTGACGTCGAAGCTTGTACATGACCACCATTTTCCCCCCTGTCAGGGACAAGGTGAGATGATGGCGAAAACTCAACTGCAAGTTTGCTCAATATTCGTGAACAAGTTCTAACATGTGTTTTAAACATCTTCTTGGCTGCTGATGCCCATTTACAAGAAGCAATCCATCCAAGATGAATCTTTGTTCTTGCAGGAGGCTTGTTTCTGAAGCATCTGTTTGAAGAATGGGTGTGCCGACCACAGTGCTTGCATGGATGAAGATCAAAACAATGATCTTTCATATGGCCAACTCGATCACAGTGTTGGAATTTTACAATCTGTTGTGGAAGCAGAGCAGGGTCTGGAACAACTGCAGGTGAATTGTCATACAAGAATCCGGCACTCTGAAATATGATGGGTTTGGTGTAGTCTGGACTATGAAAGGACACATCCTTGTCATATCTAAGACTAATTCGGTGCTTGTTGTGGACAAGCTCTTCCCAAGGTCTGATGATGGGCTTGAGAAGTGCAGGTTGAACTGTTGCATCTGCATGTAAATCTGCTCTAGTACATGGAATTGAATGTGAATCAATTGCAAATTTATCTTCTTTCTTCTGATGAGAGTCCTTCACAATATTCTGAACATAAATAGGTTCAGAATGGTGACTCTTTTGCTGAAGTTCATCTTGTTGGAGTTGAGATTCAAATTGCAAAAACTCAATCTTTTCTTGTGCATCTTGCAAACAACTTTGAATGTTACAAAGAGCATTCTTGCTCATTTTTATCATGTCATCAACATTGGAATGAATAAGGTTATTCAAAAACTCTAATGCCTCATTGATTTTAGCCATTTCAACAATTTAGGCTAAAAAATAAAGGGTGTCAGCTTCAATCGAAAATGCACCCGTTTACAATGTGATTCAACTTTCTTTCAAAAATTACAAATGATTCCAAAGAATTTCCAACTATGGAAATCTCAAAGTACAAAATCTGCTTCTCAAATGATGGAGGACTATCAACAATTTTCCAACAACTCAAATTTACTGATTTCAACAATGAATGAAGAAGCAATGTCAATATCTCCGCAAAAATATTTTGTAAATGTGCAGCTGAAAACACTATGCAAGAAGCCTTTAAGGCAGCTGATTTTTTTTTTTTTTTTCAAGGAGCTGCTTGTCTTCACATGCCAATTTCTTTAGAAAATCAACCTTCTATGCCACAAACAATTCAATGTAAAAATCTAACTGCTTCATATGCCATTTCTGCTGTTTACTTTTTCTCTTCCTCTCTCTCTGCTATTTTCTTCCTCTCTTCCTCTCTCTCTGCTGTTTTTTTTAATTAATTAAAAAAAAGGAGATTAATTGAAATGGGAATTAATTAAAGGGAGGGAGAAAGCAAACTTAAGGGATTTTTATTTATTTATTATTATTATTATTTTAAAAGGAATTAATAAAAAATGGGAGGGGAATTAATTGAAAATTAAAACAAAATAGGGATTAATTAAAAAAAGGAGGAGGGAATTTAAATGTAATAAAATCGAAATTTAAAAAAATAGTTGAAAGGGCTGGATGGAATGGGGGGAGTCGAATGGAATGAGAGGGCGGTTGTTGCAGTGAGGGGGAGGGGCCGTATGGCTGTGAGGGAGAAGGTGAGGGGGGATGGCTATGTCGTGGGGTAGCAGGGTAGGGAGAGGGGAGGAGTGATAAGGGAGGGGGCTGCGTTAGCGCAAGGGAGGGCGGCTGCGTGTGAGGGGGGTCCGCTGTGTGAGGTTTGTAGCGTGAGGGGGTTGGGGTAAGGAAGGGTTAGGGAGTGCGGGATGGTAGGTAGGGAGGGCGGGTAAGCACAATCGGGGGTGTGTTAGGGAGAGTGGAGTGGTAGAGGAGGGGGCGAGGGAGCGTAATGAGGGGGAGTGTGTGTGTGTATAGTGAGGGGTGGGAACCATGAGGGGAGAGGAGCGAACAGCGAGGGGGTATGGGAGGAGCGTGGAAGGGGCCGCGGGGTAGGAGTCGAGGGTTGTAGGTAGGAGTAGGCCGCGGGAGTAGGGGGTTGGGAGTTAGGCATAAGGTGAGTTAGGGGAGCACTGTTGTATGGGGTATGGGGGAGCACTGGAGTGATAAGGAGGGGCGGGGTAGGGTGCATGCAGAGCTGGGAGCGTGGTGAGAGGGGTTTGGGGGGTGAACGGTGTAGATGGTAGGCCGAGAGCAGTATGAGCAGTGAGTGCGTAAGAGGCCGAGAGGGTGTATGCAGGGGCAGAGTGTGGAGGTGAGAGAATTTTAGAGAGGGCCTGAAAAGTTTTTATTTTTTTTATTTTTTATTTTTTATTTTTATTTTTATTTTAATTTTATTTTTTTTAAATGTTAAAACAGCAGAGGAGTGAAATTTGAGACCTGATACTTTAAAACAACAGCAGTAAATTTCGCCAAAAATGCAGGATTTTAAGCAGGAATACACAACATAATTTTTCTGGAAATTATAGCAGTAAAAAATCTAGCAGCAGAAAATGCAGAGATGATGAAATTTTCAGCAGAAAAACTCAAAATTATTTTCCATTAAAAAAATCAGAAACTTCTTCTTCAGAAACCCAATTTAAATAGTTTTCAGCAGCTCTCCAAATTGCAGAATTTAATAAACAGAAATTTAGAAAACCTGCAGAATTTGATATGCACAATGCTGCTTTTCTCCAAACCAATTTCTGAATGCTGCCACGGATTTTGAATGTTGATATTCTCCAAGACAAAATTTCTGAATACGGAAAAATGAGTGCTGCAAAAACTCGCTAAATGCTGCAAAAATGCCAAGAATTTTTGCAGATATGCACAGGCCATAAACACAAATGGCTCACTCAAGGTTGAGCTAGTTATGAACGTATCAGCTCTGATACCATGTTAAACACCATGTTAAACACACACATGGTGTATGAGAAAGATAAACATGCACAACAAGAGACTCAACACACAATGAAGGATAAGCGTGTAGCTCACTTATTTTTCCATTATACATGATGTACATTTATAGTACAATAATGTGACTCTTGGTTTCACATTCCAAGGTCACTTGGAATCCATTGTGACTTTTCGTATTCCACACCTACCCATGAGGATTAGGTGTTCCAACACTTTTAAAGAAATCTGGTTGCAATAATGGCCACGAAGCCTTAATTTTCCTGCTTTGAAAACTGATTACCTGTTTACCTATAGCCTCTTTGTTGAGATAACCAAAATCTCAGTGAAATAGCTACGCTTTTCACTGTGTGGAATATATGACTTCCATTTCTTAGAAATAGTTGCCTTTTACTACATTACTATTTTGATAATGAATTTGCAACAAAGGTAGCTATTATTCCAAACCAGATGACTGCAACTTTATTACCTAAACGATGACTAACCTTCAACACTAAAATTATTCAAAATATATATTTTAACTTATTTTAGGACTCTAAAACACTATGACACCTATTCACTTAAAAATACCTTGATGTTGGGACTCTTTTTAACTTTTATTGGAAATGACTCAAACTTTGGACATGGAATAGGACACAATAAAAATATGAAAACAGTGACACAATGGCGATTACAGCATTAAAATTTTCAGTGCTAATGGCGGGGAAGGCGGCACTACTAGCTAACATGAAGATCTCGTCCTTGGTGAAGCCACCCGATGGTGTATGGTTATGGGTGTGCTAAGGTCGGCAAGCCCAACCGCTTCACGACCTCTGCTGAAATGAGGTTCTTTTGGCTCCCACTGTCGACAATGAACTATAGTGGGGAACCCTTTACCCACATCTAGGAGTGGAAGAGACACTTCTCCTCCTCTAGATCTTCTGGTTCCACCTTCTAGATCTTTGTGGTGGAAACGGTGGCGTTGGGTTCTACAGCGATAATCTGCTTCCCTCTATCATTCCCCCTGTAGGTTTTGATTCAGAGTTGGAGCATGCATCTAATTCAAAAGCCTTCATCTCAGCCACTAGTGACTGCTTGGCCCGACACTCACTTGTGTTGTGAGTGGAGCTCTTATTGAATTCACACCACTTTCCCATGTCCTTCTTCAGATTTGTGGTGTTTTTCTTTGCTTGCAGCTTTGGCAGGTTGTCTTGGGCTGCCATCCCTTGGCTTTGTCCTTTTTTCTGTGGTTTGGGGGCACCTTTCCCTTGCTTTTGATTCGCAGATTCAAAGTCTCGATTCTTCTATTTGAATTTCTTCTCAATCTTGGTAGCATATCAATATGTCATACTAAGAGAGGAGATGTCAAGGAACTCCATTTCTTCCTAAATGTATCTATGCAGACAACTGCGGTACTTCAGAACCAAATGTTTCTCTGAATCTTTGATGCCCAACTTTGTGCGTAGGGTATGGAACATATTTGTCAGCTCATGCACATATTGATCCCTTTCCTACCGCAGCGTATTCCATTGTATGTATTTATCCTCATAGCTCCCCACAGGGTAACATTTTTCCTTGATGGCATCTCAAAATTAATTCCAAGTAGGTACTACAGAGAAAAGAGAGGGTTCCCCCTCATCCTTTTTCTCACAGTAGGTTTCCCACCAATCCTAGATATGGGGGATGACTTTGAGGAGTGAAAAAATAATCTTCTCCCGTTCGGAAAAGTCATGAACTGAGAAATATCCTTCTAATAGATTCAACCATTTATCTACGGTATCTGCATCTATTTGGCCCTCAAATTTGGGAATGTCAAATTTTACTCATACCTTAAAAGGAGTGGCACCTCCAGAGTGACTGCTCGATGTAGATGCGCCGTCGGTGGGCAGTCATTGAAGGATCTAGGCAAAGTTATCCATCATCGCGTTCCTTTGTTTCTCGAGGGCCTGCTTGAGAAATATTTTTATAGGATCTCCTCCTCCCTCATATTTATTTTCTTCCCCCATGGGCGGCTGTTGGGGTTTGCAACGATGATCTTGCAAAGGTTCAACCAGATCGATCCCGAACTCCTTATACCCAGACCTTGTTGGGGACATGCAAAGAAGGATCGAGAAAGAGCAGACCCCTTTGATACCACTGATCCAGATTTTTGTAGGAACACGATGAAAAACTGAAATACACATAAAAATAGAGATGCAACATAAATATAAATTTATCTCATTAATAACAAATAATTGAAATGTACTTACAGAGAGAATGGAAATAAACTAGCTAGGGTGTTGGTAGCTTATCTTTGAGAAGAGATGTGGCGGCTACAGGCCTCTGAACTGTGTTAGAATAAGGCTCGAGGGCCTATTTATTATTTAGAAACAATGGATAACCCTAAACATCCAAAAAAATAACCCTAGGAGATGAAGCGCCAAAACTGTGGTCCCCGTTTGGGTAAATTGGTATATCAATCTTCTCGGCGTGTAACTTCGACATACGATCTTCGTTTGACATGCACAATACCTCGTTAGAAAGATCTATCTGAGGACTACAAATTTTGATGTGAGAAACATTAAAATAATTTCCATATTGCTCCTAGGTTTTCCAAAAAACATCGTTTAGGGCCTCAAAACGGCTCTAGAAGTTTAGGACCTGAAAAACTACTAAAAATAGTAAACTATGCTACAATTAAGGAAACTGAAAAACTGAAAGAAACAATGGTGGGGCCTCAAGTGGAATAGGTGGGTGGCCACCAATATCCACTTGGATCACATCTTCACCTTGCAGTAAGAGATATATGGACATATGGGAGTGGAATTTGGACTATATCTATGTGTAAGGGATGTTGTATCTATCACACACTCAATAATTGATTCTAGGTGACCATGAGGCTCCCTGAAGGTGGTAAGAAAAAATTTCATTGGAAAGCCTAGAGGAGAAAATGGAGGTGTGATTCAACTATACATGTGTGTGTGTGCACGTGGGAGGTGTTATGCATACCATATATTTGACCACTATCTATAAGTGTCCCCATGACTACCTTTTGACCACTACCTCTAAGTGTCTCCGTGACTACCTTAAGGTAACAAATCAAACTTCCATGGTTATGGAATCTTAGTCAATAGTGAAAAAGTCATCATTCTTTGTTATTATTTCCAAATCCTAAATTGTCTTAAAACCTATGTAAATCTATCTTAACTCTAGATCTATCATGTGCAAAGAGGAATCAAATCCCTCGAGATGCAAACCTTTCCTTCAATTTCTGAAATATAAAAAATGTTTACATGTCAAGGTTTGAATCAAACTATTCAATGCACGATAGATATTAAATTGAGATGGATCTATGTTGATCCACTATTTAAAGCAGTGTCACTATAACTCTTATCTAAGACAAAGTAATACTTGGCTCTTTCACTTTAAAAAAATAATCAAAAAGAGTTGGTTCCAAATGATATGGGCAACAAGTCTCATGATAAGAATAATCCTTCAAATTATGGGTTTAACTCTAGAAGCAATAATTCTTCAAATATTATAAACCATTAATAGAACTCGATAAAAATGAAACTTTTACAAATAATTGCCTCTATAATAAAGAATTGTAATTCTATAAAGATAAGTTCCATTCAGTAAATGGATTCCAAAACTAAAAATACTATAAAAAAAAAAAAAATTCTGCTAAACTAAATACATAAAATGCTAAATGATATTTAGGAACGAGAGAAAGTCTCAACATTTTTCTCACAAATTAGGCGGTTAGACTCTAAAAGGAATAAGTCCTTGAACATAGTAAACCATATATGGAACTCAATAGATATTATTGAAAAATAACTGCCACCGAAAATTCGTTGAATAATTCTTCACTTTAATATGGTATGGAATTTTTAATTAATAAAAAAATTTATATTAAAAAATGAAAATCCGTAATTTCTAAATTAAAAAGTTTTAAGAAATTTTATATTAAAAAAATAGCATTAAAACAGTAAATTTCATATCATAACATCGTAAAGAAGAAGAGAGCAGTTAAAAACTTAGTAAGTTTCATACTATAACATTTTTAAAAAAGGAGGAGTGAGTTTTATATTTATAAATTTATAAAAAATTTAAAAGATATTTTTCATATTTTTATAGTTTTTTTTAATCATGTAATGATTATAATGTTGGTTTGTTGGATTCGGGTTGTAGAATTTAATTTGAGGAGTTTATTTTCTATTGTTTATCACAATGATTGATCTCTATATATAGTTATGGTTGAATAAATATATACATGGCATATTTATTCAACATATATACATGGCATAATGTTGTAGAGTGTCAATGTACTTGTCCATTTGAAGGTTTGAATATGTTCAACATAGATGGGGCACATCCAATCAGTCCTATATTGATTTACGCGATTTCACATTTTGGTATAAAATCCATGTAAATGATAATCCGGATAATCAATGTAAAGGGAGTTGATATAAATGATGAAGCAATTGGAGAACTTGATCTAAATGATGAAATCACTACGGAAATTACAAAGGATCCGAGTATCTAGAGTGGAGAAATAATATAGAATTTCAAATATTGTACATACATAGAAATCAAGAGATTTGTGTAATCGAAGCCAATCTATTTGAACTAGAAACCAGGGGAATTATTAATCCAATCATTTCATCCAAAGTTGATGTTGTGGATGGTGTTTTGTATAATCTCTAATATCTTTCCACTACAAACCTACCATATAGGCAATTGATTCTTAAATATGGAAAAATGACTTTGATGGGATACCTCTCAAGGGATCTAGAGCACTTTGATTTTTGCAAACTAAATTGCTTCATCAACTCCAATTTTGATAGAAATGACTAAAAATCACTCGGTTAATAAAAAACACACATGTATTATACACAAATGGTGTATGTGTAAATACACTCACACACCCACACACGCCGATTACATTCAAATTACTCTATTAAATAGAGTTTCTGAGATCCAACTTATTCCTAATTTAGAGAGAGGTTGAGAGAATTTCTCAACACATCACAAACCAACTTCTCAAATATAGAATGTAAGCATTAACTCCAACATCATCCCCTTAATGATTACATTACATGAATGTATTAAAGTCACTCATAAATAACAAAATAATCAATCATTCTTCTAACTTATCAGTAGATGCTCCATCAAGTTGCCCTCTACAACCCTCGTAAAGGTGTAGTTGGAAAGTTGGATTCCCGAGTTCACTTCCTCAACTCCCTAATCATAGTCCTCCACGAAGTCAATTACCGAACATCATCCCAATTTGTTTCATAACCTCATTAGGATACCACTCAATGTCTACGACTAACGAGGGATCCTTCCCTAGATCCGCAACTACCATACTATTTGGACAACCATCCATATTGAGCCTTACTTCCACTTGATCTCTTCAAAAATAATTGATTGCAATCAACTAACTCCCCATAGTCATATGACGAGCTCCCATCCACCGAAATACATAGGTGCTAACCGCTCGTACTCACCGCTTATTTAGGGAAGTTGTTCAGATGCTGTAGGTGTATCTAGAATCAGCTACAAAATGACCTTCTTATCTATTTTGAAATTCATCACATAATTTACAAACAATTTATAATACTATTATTAAACGCGCCGACTCAAACCTTTTGTCAACCTAGAAGGAGAGAGGGACGAGCGCAAGGTGGTACAAATACGGTTCTTCAATCCACGGGCTCTTCTCCACGTCGAACACACCTTCCACGGCCGCGCCTAAACAAAAGCAACGCTAACAATGTCACTGATTAAAGCACACAAACAAAAAAATTGTCTTCCGGAAAACCATAATCCGAACGTTTATGTTGGCAATCGGGATCCAAGACATCTCGATTTTTCAACTTGTAATCATTAACAAAATAACAATGTGGCATATGAACAATATTTTCCGAATATATATGTGCAAACCGCATTGGAGAGACAAACTCGTCCGTCACCAAATAATGAATGTACTACAGCACGATGGTTCCGTGAAATCCTCGTGTACGATACTTGTATTGGACGTGGTTGAATCGCAAATATTTCATTTCGAGCACCTTTAGTGTATCCATTCAAATTAACAAGAATCTAGATCTTATCTTCAACAATATTTCTTGCAATTACATCGAAGAAAGAGAGAAGAAACATCAATAAAAATCTGCGGATCTCTACACATGACTTATAAACGTGATCGACATCGCCGTGCTTGCGTCATCGAGTGGTGCGCTTATGCAATTCGATTGGTTTTGCAAACATGATGGGCGGTGACGTAACCGGGATATTCGACCCCTTTTCCCTTTCAAACAATGTCTCGACCTCACGCGAATGCAAAATGGTGTAAAACCTTTGCTACACTACCGTCGACTCATGCCTCGGTGAACTTCTCAAAGGTAATCACACAACTCTTCGGCTTCCAACCGCCGTCCAAAGTTCTCTTTCAAACTACCAAATTAAATACAGCAGCAACAAATCATTGGTGCTCGATCACTCATGATCCGAATTTTCGTCTCTCGGCTCTCTTACGCAGTAAGTAATAGCCCATGCACTTCGTTAGCGAGCTACCTCACCTTCACGCAAGCTTGACCGCAATCCAACATGACCAATTCAACAAAATTTAATAAAACTAATACAAATACGAGTCTAGGAATTTTTTTCACAACACAAAACACAGAGCCTTTGATTTTGTGCTGCGATGTCATGTCGAAAATGACTAAAAATCACTCAATTACTATACAAAAAACACATATATATATACACAAATGGTGTATGTGTAAACGCACTCACACTCACTAATTACATTCGAGATTACTCTATTAAATAGAGGTTTCGAGATCCAACTTATTCCTAATTTAGAGAGAGAGGTTGAGAGAATTTCTCAACCATCACAAACCAACTTCTCAAATATAGAATGTAAGCATTAACTCTAACAAATTTAACAAATAGAAAATTGATAATTGTACTTAATCACAATTGATAATTTAATTAAGTAAACAATAAATTCAAATGAGGGATACAATTTAAACATTAAATTTATTCTCCAATAACTATTAAATGTTATGAAAAATATTTAATTTATTGTGAAAGTTTTAACATTACAAGTAAAGTAATTTTGTGAGTGATTTCTATAATACTGTTTAGACAATTACTAATAACGTTGGTTAAATGTATTATATGTTTTAAAATAATGTTTATTGAAACGTTCAAATTTGATGTGGTGAAATAGTTCATTGAGTTTTGGATAGGAATTTGATCAGGAGTGCTTTACCAGATAATCCTTGATGTGAAGTTACCACCTTTATTAAGACACTCATTGATGTGAATTTACCCATTTGCATCATAATATATTTCATATCATTAAAATTAAAAATGAAATTATAACTTTATTTTAAATTATTATTATTTTTACCTAAAAAATTTCCTAATTTTATTTCATTGTTGTTGAACTAAATTACACTTTGTCAATAAATTGCTAGAATTCATTTAGTTCAAAGTTTTTTGTGCATAAAATGGTGTTTGATAAAACACCTTAGCTGTATAAATACTTTACCATTCCATCACACATAAAATACAATAAATAAGTTTATCCATAGTGTCTAAAAACAAAACTATTCAAAACAAATATTGTGTCATATATATCCCTCATTGGTTGTCCCTAGACTAATAATGTAGCAAAAATGGACCATCCTCATCAAATGGTTGGTGGTAGTACACAAAATTTCCTTAATTTATGTATTCTTTGATTAGCCAATGCTCATAAGTCTATCTAATACTAGCTTTAGACAATTGAGCCACTTAGTGATTCCTCTCCCTCTATAGGTGACAACAAAAGAAAAAAGCATAATTGTCTTTGATTTTTTAAAATCTCCTCTAATAAAGGAAGAAAAAAATGGTTTGATGCATTTGAACCCCTTTTACCCAATTTAATACAATCATCGAATCCCCAAAACCTTTGAGGGAAGGACACCCTTTTTCTTTTGTGAAAAACATGAGAAATTTAAGTGCCATAAGCTCAACATAATTATTGAAACCACTTCCAAGCCCCAATTCTAATGTACATAAATCATTATCAACAAAAAAATAACAACAACCCCTCCAAAAATCCTCTCCTCTCCTTGAGAGGCCTCATCAAAGAAGGCTCACGACCTTGACTTATTTATTTCTATAGTAGCTAGGTTCTTGTTAATGTGTGGTCGATCCTGTTGGGGAAGATTTGGAAAGATAGTTGATATTTGAGTCAATTTTATATTAGTGTTGGTAAAAACATCCTAAAATATGGCACGATTACGAACCAAACATACTCCCTAACAGATTGTCAGAGGAAAAGATCTAAATTTTTTAATAACTCTGTTGTTATACCAGGGCTGCCATGCCTCGGAAAAATTATTACCTTGTCATCCACCCACTTTCCAATGTTTTGCTCGACAAAAATTCCAGATATATTGTGTGAAAAGACTCCAATGAACAAATGCATAAATGATTCACTCTGAGTCTTGCATAGATTACACCACTCTGGCCCTTCTACTAGACTCTTATGAAGATTGTCCCAAGTAGGTGTCTTATTCTCCAAGAGGTACTACATGAATTTGACCTAGCTTTTCCTGGACATTTTTATTTCCAAAATTTCTTCCACCACCAAGCCTGCTCCCCTTGCAACCTTTTTGCAATCAAATTTCGATATCCTATTTTTTGGGTATAAATTCCAAAAGGGGAAATATACCACAATAATCCATCCTCCTGATCTAAAATCTTTATGTGATAATATCTAAGGGAAAAAATGCAGTCTCTCTAGGGACCAAAGTGCACATCATTGATGTCCACCAAGTTTGTAAAGATCCACCTTTGAGCCCACATATCAGTACTTGTAGGATCAAACACTTCCTTAAGAGTAACAAATCTATTGCTATTTAAAAGATCCACTAGACCTTAGGGGAGTTTGTATGCCATGCCAATTTTTAACTAGGGATCAATCCTAATCATGATCCACTAACCATTACCAATTTTCCAGGCGAGACCATCTACAAATAGAGAAGGAGACTAGAACCTCTTTCCAAATGGTAGAGATATTGGCTTTCCTTTTATTCAGATTTTGACCTATTCTTCAATAGTCTTTAGAATATTATAATTTTTTTGAACCACCACTGTCCACAAACTATGTGTTGTTAAAAGCCTCCAACCAATTTTAGTCGCAAGATATTTTGGAAAAATGGGTAGGCTCTTTAATCCCCACCCACCAATATCCTTTGGAGCCACAATTTTCTCCCATTTAACCCATGGCATAAAAAAGTGATTTGGGGAGCCAATCCACAAAAACCTTAGGCAAACCTTATGAAGTTTCTCCAAAGTTCCTTTGGGAATCTAGGAAAGAGCCATCCAATAATTTGGTATGGCTTCAAAATCATATTTTATTAGTACCAATTTTTAGGCCTGTGAGAGCCATCAAACACTCCATATTTTTAATCTCTTTTAAAACTTAACGATAAGCCAATCCTAATTTCTTCCTATATGAGTTTTAATTTAGGCGGAACCTTTATTATTTCAGACCTTCATCAAAACAAATGGAGGTGAAAGGAAAAAAATCTTTCACATGAAGGGAAAATGAAAGGACAGAGTTGATTTATTTGCATTCAACATGCCTCTTCATTTTTCATAAGTCACAACCTACTTAGGCCTTTAGCCACTAGTAAGAAAATGAGTGGAGAAAATGGGCACTCTTGTCTTAGGCCCAACTCAACATGGAAAAAAAGGATTCCAATCCAACCTACTTAGGCCTTTAGCCACAAGAACATGAGTGGAGAAAGTGGGAACCCCTATCTTAGGCCACACTCAACGTGGAAGAAAGGGGATGCCACACCATTAATCAAGACCACAAAAAAAATTGTTGTGATGTGTAACAGCCCTGGTGAAAATTCCATGTAATAAAGTTAAAAATAATAACCATAGTTGATGAAACATTTATTCCAAGCTGAATGTTGGACAAAACATCCTAGTGGGTGTTCATTTGGTTTATTATGGCTAAGGAAATTGGCAAAGGTAAAGGAAAAGGATTTGGAAACGCAAAATAGAATTTTTGGCACATTTATTTATGAAAATAATGGAAATTAGGAGAAAATGAATATGAAAGGTCACATGTTGCATGTGAGGAGGAAAATGAAGAAAATAAAGGCCTCTTCTATAAAACGGCTTTTGAGGATCAATTGGTACCTTTTTTTGAGTGCATTTTTTGGAGCTCTCTGATTATTCTCTCTCTCTCTCTCACACTCTTGGACACTTAGATTTTTTGGAGCACTTTGGCATTGGAGCAAGAAAGAAAAGAAATCAAGAAGGAGGAATCAAGCAACTACAACAGGATTCTTCGTAGATATTGATTTGCATGTATGATTTCCTTACTAGATTTGACATGCATGGTATTGCATATAGTTCTTTTCTGTCTTGGCATGGGTTTTTGCAAGGTGTGACACTGTATTCAACATAGCCTTTCCATTTATGGATAGTCATGGGGTTGTGGAGTTCTCATGTTTGATTTAGTTGGATTTCTGGATGGATTCGAAGCTCAGTGAGGTGAATCTCTGAATGATTATGGAACCCGTCCATGTGTTATCTCGGTTTACAGCCTAGTAATTCCGGTTTGGATTGTGGTAAAGCCTGCGAGGTGGTTTTCTCTCCACACAAGCCTAGGAATCTTGGGTTTGGGATATAAAGCCTAGAGAGTATGTCTCAGTTTGTGGCCTAGTGACCCTCAATTCAGATTGTGGGTTGCGGTAAAGCCTGACAGACTGGGAGACAGGAAAATTTCTCATAGTGTAGGCAGAGAGAATCTAATGATATCCATACTTTTGTTGGCCTAGTGATCAGGTGTAGATCATGGTAAATCCGGTTATGACATATTTATTGTGTTGTCTTAATGATCTGGGATGGATCAAGGTAAATCCTAATTTCTATTGATAAGGGTGGGGTTGTTTAGCCTTATGATTCCCTACAGTTTGGTTATTTCGGTTTGAGTCCCGCATTCATGCTTGGAATATGGCATGGGGGTGATTGGCTGAAGAGAGATTTGGCTCAACCAATCTATGGTCGGGTGGAACGTGGAAGTCCCATCTCCGGTTGGGTTTTACATTCAATGATGAAGATCTTATTCCTTTGGTATTTCGTATGAAAATGTACTGGTTATTATGTGGATTCTATTGTTGTTTTATCCACTGTATTTCTATTTTCATTATGTTGGTTATAAGCATGTATTTTATTAGTGATAATGTATATCATTATCCATGTTTTTACTTGTAAATGAATGTGCAATGTATCGATGGTCAAATATATTGTATTGAAGCTTATGATGTAGGGGAGCTATGCTTCTTAGCGATTCTCAGATAAGTATGAGACCCCTATGCTTAAATCTATTATTTACAATTGTAGATTCAATGTTTGTGACATGTTTGAAAAAATGCTTGTCATGGCTAGGAGGAGTCCAGATGGGTTCTTATTGATGTGATTTCTTCTGTATCATTGTCTTATTGTTATTTATAATGCCTTAAATTTTCATGAAGTTATGGGCAGTGACCGAGTCTTTGGGCCTGAAAAGGTCGCTCAAATCCTAGATTCGTAGGCACAAAACTAAGCATTTGGGGCCCTAGCCGCTGGCATGCAGTGTTATGTCTATATTTATAGCCTCCTAGCCCTTGAAATGCAGTGTTATGCATGCGGCTATGGTTCAAAGGGGGTCACAATGTCAATGTGACCCAGGGGTAAGAGGCCTGACTAGTTGGATTAACTTCTGGGGGTGTTTTGGTTGTTGTACAAGGTTTGTAGGTTGTGTTTTCGTCGGTTCCACTTCCTTAAGGTCACATAGGAGGTTTAATCTAATTATAGTGTCCACTCGTTACATGTTTACCCCAATTGACCGGTTACTTTGGTATATGTGGGAAGGGGGTGTTAAATGAGGCAACTCATAGTCCAAGTTATGAAAGACACTTAGAAACCAAAATGGGTAAGAAGTAGGCTTCTATAAAGCTTGATAACCTTGTCATAAGCTTTGGAGAGGTCTATCTTTAGAACTCCTTTCAAGATTTTAGGTTGTGGAACCATTTTTAAATTGTTATTATTATCATTAAAAAAAATGATATACAAGTTAAACATATATGCATTTGAAAAAAAGGAGCTTTTGAGGATCAATTATCAGACACCTTTTTTGAGTGCATTTTAGATTATCGATTCTTCTCTCTCTCTCTCTCTCTCTCTTGGCCTTAGATTTCTTGGAGCACTTTGGCATTGGAGCAAGAAAGAAAAGAAATCAAGAAGGAGGAATCAAGCAACTACAACAGGATTCTTCGTAGATATTGATTTGCATGTATGATTTCCTTACTAGATTTGACATGCATGGTATTGCATATAGTTCTTTTCTGTCTTGGCATGGGTTTTTGCAAGGTGTGACACTGTATTCAACATAGCCTTTCCATTTATGGATAGTCATGGGGTTGTGGAGTTCTCATGTTTGATTTAGTTGGATTTCTGGATGGATTCGAAGCTCAGTGAGGTGAATCTCTGAATGATTATGGAACCCGTCCATGTGTTATCTCGGTTTACAGCCTAGTAATTCCGGTTTGGATTGTGGTAAAGCCTGCGAGGTGGTTTTCTCTCCACACAAGCCTAGGAATCTTGGGTTTGGGATATAAAGCCTAGAGAGTATGTCTCAGTTTGTGGCCTAGTGACCCTCAATTCAGATTGTGGGTTGCGGTAAAGCCTGACAGACTGGGAGACAGGAAAATTTCTCATAGTGTAGGCAGAGAGAATCTAATGATATCCATACTTTTGTTGGCCTAGTGATCAGGTGTAGATCATGGTAAATCCGGTTATGACATATTTATTGTGTTGTCTTAATGATCTGGGATGGATCAAGGTAAATCCTAATTTCTATTGATAAGGGTGGGGTTGTTTAGCCTTATGATTCCCTACAGTTTGGTTATTTCGGTTTGAGTCCCGCATTCATGCTTGGAATATGGCATGGGGGTGATTGGCTGAAGAGAGATTTGGCTCAACCAATCTATGGTCGGGTGGAACGTGGAAGTCCCATCTCCGGTTGGGTTTTACATTCAATGATGAAGATCTTATTCCTTTGGTATTTCGTATGAAAATGTACTGGTTATTATGTGGATTCTATTGTTGTTTTATCCACTGTATTTCTATTTTCATTATGTTGGTTATAAGCATGTATTTTATTAGTGATAATGTATATCATTATCCATGTTTTTACTTGTAAATGAATGTGCAATGTATCGATGGTCAAATATATTGTATTGAAGCTTATGATGTAGGGGAGCTATGCTTCTTAGCGATTCTCAGATAAGTATGAGACCCCTATGCTTAAATCTATTATTTACAATTGTAGATTCAATGTTTGTGACATGTTTGAAAAAATGCTTGTCATGGCTAGGAGGAGTCCAGATGGGTTCTTATTGATGTGATTTCTTCTGTATCATTGTCTTATTGTTATTTATAATGCCTTAAATTTTCATGAAGTTATGGGCAGTGACCGAGTCTTTGGGCCTGAAAAGGTCGCTCAAATCCTAGATTCGTAGGCACAAAACTAAGCATTTGGGGCCCTAGCCGCTGGCATGCAGTGTTATGTCTATATTTATAGCCTCCTAGCCCTTGAAATGCAGTGTTATGCATGCGGCTATGGTTCAAAGGGGGTCACAATGTCAATGTGACCCAGGGGTAAGAGGCCTGACTAGTTGGATTAACTTCTGGGGGTGTTTTGGTTGTTGTACAAGGTTTGTAGGTTGTGTTTTCGTCGGTTCCACTTCCTTAAGGTCACATAGGAGGTTTAATCTAATTATAGTGTCCACTCGTTACATGTTTACCCCAATTGACCGGTTACTTTGGTATATGTGGGAAGGGGGTGTTAAATGAGGCAACTCATAGTCCAAGTTATGAAAGACACTTAGAAACCAAAATGGGTAAGAAGTAGGCTTCTATAAAGCTTGATAACCTTGTCATAAGCTTTGGAGAGGTCTATCTTTAGAACTCCTTTCAAGATTTTAGGTTGTGGAACCATTTTTAAATTGTTATTATTATCATTAAAAAAAATGATATACAAGTTAAACATATATGCATTTGAAAAGAAATGGAATGAGATTCTTATCCATGGAGATTTACCCCCACTTTACCATGGAGATTCTTAATCTTTAAATAGGCCTTTGAACATACAATTCCATGGGCCAATACCATGGCTTATCAATACCAAACCATAACTCATTTCATATGACATTTTTTTTAATTAATCAATTTAATTGAAAAGACAAAAATGGTGTAACTACTTTGGAGATAGATCTCAACCTTTCATTTCTGTATACTACTAAGAGTATTCTAAAATATTCCATGGAAATTAAATCCCTACCATCAACCTTCCATAATTTTAATTTAATTATCAATAATTATTATTAGGTAGACAAAAATGGTGTAACTACTTTGGAGATAGATCTCAACCTTTCATTTCTGTATCCTACTAAGAGTATTCTAAAATATTCCATGGAAATTAAATCCCTACCATCCACCTTCCATAATTTTAATTTAATTATCAATCATTATTATTAGGTGGATGTTTGAGATTTAATTTCCACGGAATATCCTAGAATATACTTAGTAGTATACCAAAATCAAAGGTTGATATTTATATCCTAAGTAGTGATACTCTTTCAGTCCATTTAATTAAATTGATTAATTTAAAAAAATGTCATATCCTATGTGGAAAACCTTCCAATAAAATCCCCATAACATCCGGAAATAACTAGCTTTTCAACTTGCTCATGTTATGGTCTGATTTTTTCAAGATTTTTTCAAATTTGAAAAACTTGCGATTCAATCAATAAACTCATCATAAAATGGTGATTAAGGATTAGGCCATGTATAAGTTGGGGAAAGTCTAATTTTGCACTCAATTTTGCACTCAAACCTTTGCTATTTGAGCTTGTGAAGAGAGGGGGAGTTTGCCATTGTCGAGGGGCGAGTACTGCATGGAGGGTTGGGACTGAGAGGTCTATCATGGACTTGGTCCCTAATTGGTTAGAGGTGGATCTTGAGGCAAGGCACTAGAGGAGGTAGCAGATACAAGAGAGAGAGAGGTAGAGGAGGAGGTGGAGGTGGCGGCACCATATAGCATGGGAAACAATGAAGGGCAGAGGTGACCTCCTATTTTTGCTTCTAGAGGACGATAGATTTCATTTGTAGCGTGCAATGGGTAGGGCCCTCTCCTCTGGAGGAAAAGGCAAAGACATTACCTATTCTAGTAAAATGGGTAAAAGGGGTAGAGGAACTTAGTGACTAATTAGTTTATGATATGTAGATGACTCATGATGATTGCATACATTTATTATATTTTTGTTGTTGTTGATATTTTGACTCTTAAGATTGAGTCAAGACTCCAGATTCAAGACTTGATTCATTGTTGATATGTGATGTAGCACAAGACTTCTTATGCATCTTATATATTAATGTTCTTTTCATATTTATGTGACACTACATTTATTTGATGTTATGGATACTTTACATGCTAAAAAAAGAAAATGAATAATTTTATATTTTCAAAATTTTGTTGATTTTTTGTTTAATTTTTCAATTTTCTCCAAACTTTCATGAATTTTTTTATTTTCCGACCTTTAATTATATAAATATGTGCCATGAGTTACTTTTTTTTACCATATAATAATTCTTTTTATAATTAATAGTAATAAAATAATTTTTAAAATTTTTATTTATTAAGTTTTTTTTTTTTTAGCAATGTGAAATGTATTAAAAAATATACACATTTATCGATTAACTCTTTTTCAAAATACACATACTTATATAAGAATAATTTATAAAAAATAATAAAAATTAATAGAAATCTTCACCTTTTGGGTGATGGTTCGCTTCCAGTACTTTGATTGCACCAGCCAGAGCCACATGGCGACTATGGCAGAAACCGCGCAAATTTATCGCTAAAGCAAGCAGCATTTCAACTTGTAAAACTTGTATAGCCAAGTGCCATATTGCAACTGCGGCCGTGAAGTTTCCCAGATTTTACTGCTGAAGGATCGAAAGTTTGTTAAGTCAAACTATCCACAACGGCAATAGTGCCAAGGGTGAAGCCTAAAATCTGCACCAATCTTAAGATTTTTGACTTGGTTTTTTTATTCAATTATATTGTTTCTGACACTTCAATTATTCTGAAGCCTGGATTTTTTAACCATTGTTATGGCAAGTTAAAAAAAACGAAACTTAATAATAATAAAATATCGCTTTTAACCAGCTCTAATAAATTTCAATGTATTCTCTAATATCTGTTCTTACTCCCTAGATATCATATCTGCCTTTTATTCATTGTAACACTAATCACAACTTTAACTCACATCATGGGAAAGCAATTCAATCTCCCACCATTTTCATTAAACACAGTACAGTCATATGAGTGCTGCAAAAATGATTTCAATTGTTAGAGAAGAAATTAATCACATTCACTTTTCTGGCCTAAGTTTCACACCAATAAGATTATGGTTATATATGTTAGTAGATCATATCCATTTTTGTTATTTCAGTAGCCATTTACATAATGAAATATGGTAGCTTCACAATCTGTAAGTGTTATCAACCGTTATCAAGATAGAATCTTGAATGCAACTTAGAATAAATTAGTATAATAAAAAAAATCTTTCATTTCACATCCTATATATATGACGTGGGGGTATATTTCTGTTTTCTGATCACATTGTTTGATTTATGAAGGGCATAAGCTACGCAAAGCTGGCCAATCTTCCACCTGGTGATGGGACTGTGTGAGTACCGCCTTTATTTAATTTCTCTGTGTATTTTCTTAAATCTATAACCGAAGTAGACTTTGTGGGATATATCTATTTAAAAATATTCATTTATATATGTCCATTGTATATGGTGTTTTTGGAGTTAACACTGTGTATTCTTTGTGAAATGTTTGATGGTGAACAGTTCACATATTATCAGGGTCATCAGAAAAGTCAGATCGTTTCACTAAGAATATACAATATTATTCCAGATTACAATATTATTCCAGAAACACCTCACCAAAGTCATCAGAAAAGTCAGATAGTTTCACTAAAAATACACAATATTACTCCAGAAACACCTAACCAATAAACAAAAAATCTAAAATATTTTCAAAATTATACCTACTTATTTACTTGGTAGGATGTTTACATGGAAAAATAAATTAAGTATGGAGCATAGTTGTTATTGATATACCAGTTTCTTAGTTTTTGGAATTTGAAAATAGGTTTAAGTTAACAGTTTGTCCGTTGGTGAAGTTAAAAGATATGTTTTAAATTTATTTATATAAAAAATATAATTGATTTAAATTTTATAGGAAAAATTTAGGGTGAAAATTATTTGTTGATAATTTAAATTATTTCATCAAATCTCACACAATATTGATGATAATCTTATAATTAATCAGATATTTTTTAAAATAATATTAAAATTAAAATTAATTTTAAATAAAATAAAAATATATATTTATTACATTTTATAGAATTATAACTATATATATATATATAAAATGGAGTTTGTTATGATTGAATTTTTTCACATAAATTAATTATGCAATTTGTTATGATTGATTAAAATTTTATAGAAGTGGAGAGTGAAAGTTATTTGTTAAAGTTATTTAAAATATTTGATCAAATTCTATAGAACTTTGATAACAATAATATTTTATAATTTTATAATTAATTAGATACTCTTTTAATATAACATTAAAACTAATTCTAATTAAAATATAAAATTATATGATATATTTTCTATAATTATAATTTCTTTTCAAATTATATATATATGATTGTTATGTATTTTTCTATACAATTTTTTTTATCTTTTACAAATATAAATTTAAATAGGATTATATTATATATTATTAAGAGATGGTTATATACGATTAATTAATTAGTTATAGAGATTATATAAAATTATTGACATGTACTAAAATTATTTTACAAAAATTAAAAGCAACTTTTATAATCTTTTCATGTATGGAAATTATATTGAAATTTGAAAAACATTTATCTATAGAGATTAAATTGATAAATTATATATTTCAAATGATTATATATAGAATTATTTCATTTACATGTAGATCTAAAAATTATTAGTCATATATGATACAATGAAGCAACATATAGATGAAAGAGAGTATGACCATTCTATTATTAGGGAGAGGTCACTTTTTATAAGCAAGGAGTCTTCCTATTAGATTGATTACAAATATATTTTTGCATAGAAACAACAAAATATTAATTAAATATTTATTTCCTCATTATGAGTTGCCCCAGTAGGCATATGCCTTTCTTGGTTGCACGATTCCTCCCTATTAAGAGCCAGAAATGTTCCTACTTCTGCCACCAAATGAGAAAAATTGAGCTCAAATGTCTATGCAATCATCCATTGATCCCGCACCAGTGTGTTTCCCTGCCTGCTAAGCTACAAGGTATGGTATGCATGTATGATGGTGATATGTCCTCATCTTGGAATCAAGAATTGTTTCCTTTAGCAAGGAAGGCTAAAAATCAAGAATATTATCCATGGGATGTTGAACTATGGTTGATTCCTCAAGGAGAGGTGGTTCAAAGAGATTTAGATTGTTGACATTAATCATATCATGGATGCCTAGCTACCTGAAGGATTTTTCAAATGATATGCATTTTCTCCAACACTTTCTAGAACAATATAGGGATCATATCTTAGTGGATGCAACTTATGGTGTTGGTCCTTGAAGCATTAATTTTCCAACAAGATTTATACATGCTCTCCTAGTTTAAATGACAAGGGTGTGCAATGCTTATCATGACTTTGACACAATCCTAAGTAGCATGCAAATCAACAACTACCTAAATATGGTGCTGAGATATGGAGTGTATAAAGCATTGATAATACTTTTTCTCTTGTTTCTCATGTGTAGAATAATGAGTGATAGTTAATGCAACTCAAAGGGTGCACTTGGCCAAAACCCAAAAAAAAATCAAAACGGGGGAAACACAATAGAAGATTGTGTAGCCCTATTGCAACTATTAGCCTCCATAACGTCCCAAGGGTGATGAATGGATGTCGATGGAGGTAACCTCAAACCAAGCTTTCATTTTGGTTGTTAGCCCTACCAAACCAGAGAGGGCTCTCTCTATGAAATCACAGCCAAAGGGTTTGACTAGATGAGGAGTAGATTTTACACTAGTTAGGTCAGCTCTAGGGTTTTGAAAGTTTGATGATTTTGGTGCTGGATCAGGGATGAAACTAGGTAGCTAGGTCAAATGATCAAAGGGTTACAACTGCAAATATATAAAGGAGAAAGGTAGCAATGCTTTAATGATGGACTAGGGTTTTATCGGTGTAGTGTAGGGCTTGAAAAAGTGGAGAAGATATTAATGAGAATCCATCATGAATTCATTAAAAATGAAGGAAATAAACATGAAATGATGTTCCCAAGCAAAACAAAGCCACAAAAGAAATTTTCTTATCAACTTTTAGGAATATCACTAAGGAAATCAAGGCATGGAAAGAGAATATATATATATATCATTCATAAAAGACTATAACAGAGAAAAAACAACATCAATAACTCACTGCACATGAATTCCTAGATAATAGTTGCAACTGTTCCTCTGAATTTCTGAATAAAAGCTGAAGCACAAGCTACAAGGGTCTCAAACCTCTAATGTCCAATCATCAAAATGACTAAGAAAGGCATACATATAGACAAAATATCACTTCCCCTCTCTTAGGGGTTGAATCCATGAGTTGTGGAGCTGATCACTTGATCCTCTCACCTGAAGCCTAAAGGCTAGGGAGGTTTATAACCTCTCCCCTAGATAGACAAATTGATTCCTTTGACCATTTTTGACATTTAAAAGCATGTATCCACCCTACTTTACTACCCACCTGCATGATTACACTTCATGACATAATTACATCATCATCATTCATCAATTACATGAGTAAAACTCAACATTGTTCAAACTAACTGTGCAAAATCATATACTGGAGAAAACAAAATGAATTCAGGAGAAAATGCAGCATGTGTGGATAAAACGCATCGTGGTTGGAGAATGGAATTTTGGAGGCCTTCTTGATGTCCAAATGTTGATTTGAAAGTTTTTGTGGATAGCCCTGGATGTCTGCTACATTATAGGCTCTTCAAGAACTCAAAAAGATTGGTTCTAGTCTTCCAAAACCTCAATCTTCCAATACTACTCATAAAACACAATGTGGCTTCAAAAAAGAGGGCATAAAGGTCATTTTTTATGGTTTTTGAGAATTTTAACCCTCCAGAAGTTGATTACAAGGCTGCTATGCGCACTAGGATTGATGTATAGGACAAGAGGAATTCACCCATTAATAAATTCATCCATTGGAACTCCCCAACTAAAGGACGGTGTGGCCCATGTTATGTTTTTTCCAGTGGGATTGTTTTAAAAAATTGCCAAAATTCACCAAAATTCAAAAAAATGAAAAATTTCTTCCAAAATTTTTCAAAATTGATCCATACATCCTAGATGAAGTTCTGATATGGTGTTTTATGCTATTAGAGAAGCATCAGCAAGCAGGTCTAACTTACCTTTCTCCTTTTGATTGATTACGGTTTCCTTGAGTTTTGCTTCCAATTGTTTGTCTTTGAATTTGAAAATCTAATTCCTTCTATAGTAGTGGGTAGACATATGCTTTTGCAACTTTTTTTCTCTGTTGGATTCATTAAGGAGCTTCTCTAAGTGAAAATTCACTTGGTCAAGCCATAATTCTCTATTTTTATTGATTTCCATGGCTATCCTTTCTTCAAATGTCAACTCTTCAACTGGTGGATTTTGTTCTCTTTATTTCTGAAGTTCCTTTCGAAGGCCCATGTTCCTTGGCCTTTTCCTTGTCACCTTCCCTTCATGCATATTTAAATCTTGAATTTCAACCACTGTTTTTCCCTTTACATCTTGCATACTAGCTTTAAACGGATTCTTCTCTAAAAATAATTGCTTTACCTTCAATTGATTGTTCTCTTGCTCTAGGAAGGAAATTGTGAAATTAGCCCTTGCCAAATTGTGCTTGAGTTCCATGATCTGGGCATATTTCTCCTTGATGACCTGCTCTGGGGTTTTATGCTCTTCACTAGCCTCCAATTCCACTATATCAATGTCATGATGGATGGGCTCCTCATCATGCAAAGGTGCCTCATGTTGTGATGATGATCCTTGTTCTGTTGATGTAGGCTTGGCCCCTTCCTCAATTCGTGGAGCAAACACAAGCCTTGTGCCTCTCTGATATGTCTGAGTGACCTCAATCCTCCTCTTCATTGAAACTCTTCTAGATGAGCCAACCTCCATATGCTTAGATGGTATTGATGGTGTTGATGGTGAGCTAGGGCTAGTAGGTTCACTAGCAGAAGGAAAAAAGACATTCGATTACATGAAAGTTTCCCAAATGATGTTATTTTTTTCAAGATGGTGTAAAAAAATTATTTTGATGAGAGCATGGTGAAATAGGCTCACTTCATGATCACTTTTCCTATGCTAAAAATTTTCTTCCATCTTTTCCAATCTTGTGTAAGGTAGCAAGAAAATTGAGTGGCTTTACCCCTGTGAAATGCATGATTAATCTGACATGGTACCTGTACAGTCTAGAAAATATTCCCTCACATGTTAAGTACATCATTATGTTCTTCATCAATGGTGTATACTTCTCAAGGAGCTGCCCAACATGAAAAACCTTCTTGATGTTGTTTTGATAGTGTCTTTTGAGGTAAGGCTTGTAGTTTGGACCTTTACGTCTTGGTTCTTGAACCATTTCTCACCATGATTTGGTATCCTTGTGGCCTATGCTATTACATCAGTTTATATAGTGAATGTGACTCCTACAATCATGACCTTTTCCTTCTTGAGATGAGTGGAAAACAATTTAGTCAATTTAGTATGGTATTTGACTCTTTCAACTTGGTCACAAAATGGAAGACACACTACACTCTAAAAACAATGCTTTGAAAATGGTGAAGACATTATCTCATGAGTGGTTATGGGCTCATATCTTGAAATTTCACCTCCCTTGTTTTAAGGCCTCTTATCTCCATCCATATGTAATTTGCAAGGGGAAAACCCTAACAGTGAAAAACAGGGGAAGGGAGAAAGGGAGTAGGATGGAGGGGTTAAGAGAGGGAAATGGAGATGGGAAAATTTAGGGAAGTATGGAAGGGTTTTAGGAAGGTTTAGGAAGTGGAAAGGGAGTAGGATTAGGCATATGGAAATTTAACACATTCCTAGGTCTAGGAGATTACCAAAAACACAGCATAGGGATAGTGGTGTGGTGTAGGGGCTAGGGTTTGGGTGTAGGAGCTTAGGGAGTGCAAATGAGGGGGTTTAAGGGCTTTTAGGGAGTGTCTTTGAGTGTTAGGAAAGACAAAATCACTATGGAAAGGTTAATTTGACTTGAAAATTTTAAAAGAGAAGCTCTCCCACAAAATGCAGCGTGGGGCTTTATGGAGGAGTTATACCATGAAATCAAGGAAAACAAAATTAAAGGGAGGTTTCCAAGGCGTAAAATTAATTTTATAACCCTAAAAAACACTTGGATATCCTTTGCAAATCCTTTTTAAAGAAAACACAACGTAGGAGGGAAAACACAACGTGGCACCTCCAAAACGCAACTTGGTAGCTTGTGGTCACTTGTTTAGAATCTTCTTGGGTGCTGAAGTGTTGAGGTTTCCTTGGTAGGTGAGTGAGACCTCTTCTTCAATAGGATGAGTGAGAAAATTGAATGAAATGGTATTTTATAGCTTATAAGAGTCAATTTTCTTCATAGTAGTGGGTTGGCCCACCACATGCTTTTCTCTTTGTGTTTTGAACTATATATAGCTTTGGAAATTTTTGTGCATATTAGGAGCCTTTAGGACTTGTTACATCTTATCAAACATAAATTACACTTTTAAACAAGATTTATTGAGTAAAAACCCTATTACTACTCCTTAATTCGCCATATTTATTATTGAAATGACTGATTTTGGTAACCTAAACTGTAATGACCTAATGAATACATTGAGATGAATGAAGAATCTAATGGCATGACTGAAATGAATAATGAGACCTTGAAATGATGACTTATCCAACTAAGAGATAGTAATAACCAGCAGGTGAATTATTTTTGAAAGGAGCAGTAATAGTCCTAGATCCACTAGCCATTGACAACATTTTTATTTGAAGACCTACTGAAACCATAAAAATTTGACTCGATGCCCTAACAAAAAATTTGAAAGAGCTAACTTGATCATTGGTGACAGGTAGAACTGATTGACACTAACATTGGCTCCAACTGGGGATGGCAGCTCCTTGGAGGTGTCAAGAACACCATAGATCAAGTAGTCTGATCCATTGGGCATGGAGTAAAAAAAAAAACAAAGACCAAAATTGATAATGAAACTAACTGACAAACTGAATTGACTCTGATTGAAAGAAAAAAAAAACTTACTGAACTTAGAAATCAATAGCCAATCACGAAAACTTTATGGCCTTCACTTCGGGCTCCAAGCTTGGATGATCAACCCATTCAAGTAGTGCTTGAGAAGCCTACCATTGACTAGTCCTCCTCCGCAATCTAGTCCATTCATTTCTTCTAATAGGTAAGCACGCTTTCCTCTTGAAACTGAAATCTTGTATGGCCCTTTCCATAAATTCTTGAACTTACCATGCTTCCCTTTGTCTTCATTTCTTGCATCCCAATGAAGGAATACCTCACCAATGGTGAAGTCATCTGCCTTTGTCTTGCGAACATACACTTTCTTGATTCTTTCTTGAATCTTGGAAGTGTTTTGAAACACCTCCTCCCTAGTTTGTTGTAAATGGATCATTTGATTTATTTGTCGTTGAACATCATTCGTCTCGTTGCCAATTTCCTACAACATCTTGATGATCGGGACAACGAGAGAGGTAGGAAATACCATATCAATCCCATAGACTAAATCAAAAGGTGACATACCTATGGACTCATTGCTACTTACTCTGTTTTCCCATAAGGCATTGATGAACTTCTTATGCCAATTTTTCTTGTTCACTTCCAACATATTCTTTATAATGTTGACCACAGATTTATTTGAAGACTCTGCCAAACCATTACCTTGTGGGTAATTTGTCGTCAAATGTCCCAAAATGATATTGTACTTCTCACAAAACTCCACCATATTTTTGGATTTGAATGCAGCTTTGTTATCCATGATGATCTTCTGTGGAAAACTAAATTTGGACAAGATATTAGATTCCAAAAACTGAATAATAATCAAATCAGTTTCTTGCCTGGTTGGGATTGCTTCAATCGACTTCATAAAATAATATGTAGCCATTAGAATCCACTTGTGTTGGGCAGATGATGACGGATTGATTTCACCAATGAAATCAAGACCCCATTTCTAAAATGGTGCCTGGAATGATATGGACTGCAAAGGCAGCAGGAGCAGCTTCTCGTTCCTTGGAAAACTTGACATTCGTGACAGCTCATCACTGTCTTGTACACATCATAAAAAATTAGGGGAATTTAAGGTATAAAATGGGCCTCCTAATAAAATTATAAAATAATAGTGGAAATAATAAAATAAGATTTGGTAACATCATCAAATTTTAGAGGGAAAAAATTAAAAACTATTTTTTCAACTCATATTTTCAACTTATCTCCCAATTTTTTTACTCAAATTTCAAGCGGGAGTACTCGTTGGATGCAAAATTTAATTCTTCATCCAAGGAGTACCCATGTTGTATACTTTTGAAGGACCTTTCTAAGCAAAAAATGAGAAATACATTAAAAACACGATTGCAATGACGTTTTTTCATGTATTTCTCATTTTTTGCTCAGTAGGGTCCATCGAAAGTATGGAACATGGGTACTCCTTGGATGAGGAATTAAATTTTTCATCCAAAGAGTACTCTCGCTCGAAATTTGAGTAAAAACTTTGGGAGATAAATTTAAAATACGAGTTGAAAAAGTAGTCTTATTATTTTATTATTTTTTAGTCTTTTTACCCTTTTACTTAAAAAATAGTGAATCATCCCACATGGTTGACATCATTATCTTGAATCCTATTAGTTATTATAAAGTTTATTTTGGGTGTACACTTTTCTTAGGAGGCCCATTTTAGACCTCAAAATTCCTCTAATGAAGAGTGGGCCAATAGAAACCAACCCTTAAGATTTTGTTTGCCGTGGTCTTCTAATATAAATGGCCACCACAATCACCCTTGTGGAAATAACTCATCACTTCCTTCGCTTCACTTTTGACAAGACAATTCAGCAAGACACCTCCCGGGTCTTTCCAATACAACATATTGTCTAAAATACAATACTTCGAAGCCTTTAATTTCAATGATCTACCTCTTCTTTTAGACACACCCGTTGGAGGATTCAAATGCTATAGAACATAAACTATATCAGCATACCAAGGTGATGAGACAAAATTTTGAGATACCTGTGTCATCTATTCATCAACTTCTTCTTCTAAAAGTGTAGAAATAATATTTATATCCAGCGCATGTAGACGATTTCGCCATCCGTTTTTCCGAACCCAACCCCTTGATCAGCTTCATCTGCTTTCTCTCCATATCATACTCAAGCATGGCTGAAATCCATTTTCCTCGCCTCCATTCTGGATCTGTTTGCATCAGCACATCCTTAACCGCTGCATTTGGAACATAGGCTAGGATACGAGAATGTAAAATGTATACCCAGAAGTCCTTCAGCACTTTCACCAAGGCTAAGGCTTGTTTCTCAATTATGATATATCTTAGCATTGCATCTCTTATGGTCTGGCTTAAAAATGCAATCGGTTTCTCCGTCTTGGAATATTTCTTCTGCATTAGTACGACAACCAACGATTTCTCGGAAGTGAATGAAAATATTATGAAATATAAATTATAATCAGGGCTGATGAGTGTGCGAGAACATGTTAAAGAAAATTTCAATGAATTAAATGAATTCTTAGCATGTTCTGACCATCTTACCTCGTTAGCCTTCTTTAGCATATTTGTCATATCTCGTAGGTTCTTAGCGATATTTGGAATGAATCTCCTCAAAAAGTTTATCTTTCCATTGAAATATTGAATCTCCATATTTTTCCATGGGAAATCTAATTGTTGAATTGATTCTATCCTAGAGGGATAAATGTGAATACCATATTTTGAAATAATATGTCCAAGTAATTTACCTTCCTCCATGGAAAATAAAATTTTCTTCGGATTCAACGAGATGCCAAATTTTCTGCATTTATGAAATAATATCCTCAAATGGTGCAAGTGCTCATCATCTGACTCTGAAAATATTGTAACATCATCAAGACAAAAAACTAGAAACACATCCTTCTCATTCGAGAAAGCGATGTCCATAACCCACTGAAAAGTAGCCCATGCATTTTTTATCCCAAATGGCATCTTGGCATACATGAAGGTACCCCATGGCGAGGTGAATGTTGTCTTTTCTTGGTCATCTTCATCCACCAAGATCTGACTGTATCCCAAATATCCATCAAGAAGTGACACCCTTGAATCTCCAACAACCCTCTGGAAGATGTGATCCATCTTTGGCAAAGGATAATTTCCTTTTAATAACACTTTGTTGATATTAATGAAATCAATGCAGAGAAGAATCTCACTTGTCTTCTTTCTAACCGACACAAGCTTATACATCCAACATGAAAATCAAATAGGAACTATGATACTAGACTTGTAAAGTTTGTTTACCTCTTTTTCAATCGATGGCGGCAACTTGGGATTGATTCTCCTCAACTTCTGGCATAAATGATTTTGATCTGGCTTAATTGGGATGGTACGTTGAATGATATCTTTTTTTACACCTTGAAATTTCAATATTCCCATGAAAACGCATCAGAAAATTATTTCAAGAAAGTTGTGTATTTACCTTTCAACTCAGGGGCAAGGATCTTGATAGCATGACCATCTTGGGTTTCTCCGTTGTGCCAATGTTCACATTCTTCGACACTTGATTCTGTGCAGACCATTGTGGGATTTTTGGCCACATCATTATGATCAAAAAACTCCTCCAAAGGCACTAAACCTCATGTAATTTTATTGTCCTTCAACTTCAGCAGCCTCAATTAATTGATCATCTTCATTGTATACTTCATCCATGTGGGAGTTGGAAAAATATTCTTCATTCTGCAGGAAATTATTGATTTGTTTGTCATCCCAAAATAATTTCCAATATCTGAGATTGTTAGGGAAATTTGGGTGATGATTCACATGAATTTAAAACTTCTTAGTGGAATGAATTAGAATCTTAAAATTACTAGTCATTGTGTCAAGTGAATTAGCCATTAAATTTTGACTTCCAGGAATCAAGGATAAATTATATTCGACCAATAATTTCTAATGAAGAACAAAATTTCTATTAGCTCTCATCCTATGATGTTTTTCCTGGTACTCCCCTTTTACCTGTTTTATTACCAACTTGGAGTCGCCATATACTATGATTATTTTTGCGCCTAACCTTTTCAAAATTTGGAGACCAGTGATCAAGGCCTCATACTTCGCCTCATTGTTTGACAAATCAAAGGCTAGATTGTAGGAACACAATCTCACATTCCTTGGGAATTTTTTTTACTAATGTATAGGGCTACGCATCCAAAATCTAATTCCAGCTCCGTCTTTCCCCAAAGCACCATCAAAATCCATGGTCCAAAGACCTTCCTCATCATCGGGAAAGTGAAATTTTGCGGGCTAAAATTCTTCTTCTTTTTGATCGACTGTCTCAAGATGATATTTACCTTTATCTGATTCAACTAAAACCTTTTGTGACTCTTATATATTTTTCTCAGAAGTGATTTGCTACAATTTTTCTAAATTCTGATTTTCATTTTCTTCTTTCAGGACCGCTTGTACACTATTTGTTAACTTTGAATTTTCTTCTCCTTCTACAAGTGATTCTAAATTGGTATGTACAGAGTGAATCGGGTGATACTTAGGCTTATCCTTACTAGTGATCATGTACTTCATTTTCACCTCTCGGTACAACTTCCTAAGCTGGCCAAATACTAGAATTGTTGCATATGAAAAATCAAGCTGTAAAGTACCTCTCAACTTGGCTCCCCAAGACCGTGAAAGTAGCATGCCATACCTGGGAGGTACGTCAGCGACTAAAACATCCATCAATACATTTTTAGTAGGGATTTGATCCAAGGAATACCAAGGCAACAGAGTCTACCAGAATCGAAGGAATAGAGGTCATGATATGGTGAGGTTATGTACAGCCCAAACTTATCCATGATAGCTTTTGGCATTAAATTATGTGAAGCCCCGGAATCCAACATGGCATTATGGAGAATTTAATCATGGACTCTCAAACTAAGATAAAAAGGAGGGATTTCACTATCTTCAAGGTTCCCATCTACGGTTGGACCAAAAGGGAGTTCAGGATGGTCATAACTGACATTGACCATGTCAGACATGTGGTCTAATTTCAACATCTTATAAATCTCAGATTTACATCTATCATTTTTTATAAGTTCATTAAGAGGAATAGACACCTTTAACTTATAAATTTCACTCTCTAAGCTAAAAAAGCTAGATTTATTTTCTAGCTCTTTCACGATGTTATCCTGCTTTTCAAGTTGTTCCTTTGCTGAAATTTCCTTCCTTTGTGCTTGTTTATCCTTTCTCGATGTACTTGTAGATGCTTCACTGTTGTTTCTATGACTTATGGTAGTAGGCTAATTCTCTTTGTTTTGACTAGCTTGAGGATTTTGTTTTGGCTTAGTATATTTCTACTGAGATGTCCTCTTTTGAGTTGGAGTGACAGGAACATATCGGTTTCTCATTGTGTATTGTCTTTGTTGTGCGATGAGAGAATTTAGATACCCCTTTGATAGTCATTGGATTGGACTGCCAACCCATCATCATTTGCAAGGAAAAACTCATGATCATCTGGCACATAAATTTCTTCGACATATTCATTATCCTCTATAAGATAAATACGTCCCTGATCTTTTGAAAAGAGAAGAATCTCTTCAACAATATCATCATCTTGTTTTGGTTCTTGAGCATAATTCTTCTATAATGGGGTCCAGATATTTTGTTGAGCTTGCTGATCTAGAGCTCTTTGTTCTCTCTCCTTTATTCGAAATCGTGGTTGTTGTTGCTGTCCTGAAAATTTAGGATTCCGGGGTTGATTATCTTGTTGTGTAGAAATTATACAAACATGTGTATATTCAATCCGATCTAACAATGTACTAAAGCTAGATACTGAATCCTTCTACAAATCAATTGTGGAAATTAAATGCAATCGCCAATCACATTAAGCAAATAAATAATCAAATCAAACCACAACACAGATAATTTCCCAAGGAAATCTTGCTACTCAAAACCCCTCTACCTTCTATTGTATATTCACCATGGGATCATGATACAATTACAATGCACTCTTCTCACAAGAGTCTCCTACACTCTCACAACTGTCTCACACTGTCTTGGACAAAACTGGAAAACACTTAGCCAATTCTCATCCTCTAAACAACCTGCCTTTCTTGCGTAATTCCTAATGAATGCAATCCTTGTTCTTTAGGAATTTTGGCCTTCCAAAAATGCGCAAGGATTATGGGAAATCCAATGGATGTCTGGTTGCATGCAGGAAAACTACTAATCACACAACTGATAGTTAGCATCCCTTTAACCTTTGTCTCAACTGGATCTCCATTGGAACTGACATGCATGCAGCTATTAATAGTAAATCATCAGTTGCATGGCAGATCACTGATTGTGAATTAAATAATATTTAATTCACTTGATCTCTCACTAGTGCAACAAACACTTATAGCTAGTACAACTAACTCTAACTCACCTCACTGAGTTAATTGATTACTCATGCGTTAAAATAATGCACAATCTACAATTCAAACTCCATAACTAATAGAATTACTCTGCATGCCTCACCAACCACCCTCAACTCGAAATACATGAGCTAACTGAGTTTATCACACTCAGTTAAATATTACAAGTGTTCATGATATAATATTACATTTTATAGGGAAAATTAAATTAGACACTGCACCAATTTAATTAATTTTATAGTGTGTGTGCTACAATTTCTTGTTGGACTTCAACATGCTGTCTTTCTGAAATTGACATTCTATCTACCATCTTCTCTAATGTTCTTATCAAACTGTCTAACTTTTCTTCAAATGAACTTGATGGCTCTTCTTTTATTATGACTCCCTTCTCCACTTTACTCTTTAAATTCTTAATCAGAATATTAGATTTGACACTGACTGCATTTTTCTGCATCTCCTCTAATGAAGTAGGGTTCCTTTCTCTCAGTTGATATTCCATGTCTTGATCAAAGGAATCTGGATAGTCCAACAAGGCCAAATCTGGTGGAGGTTTTATATTAATGGGAATGGAGTTGTATACCTTGTTGAAGCCAGTGGTATAGTCTTGCACCAACTCATTTGGTTGTCTCTTCATTGAATTGTACGCGGCCAAAATTTGGAGTAGATTTTTCTTCTCCTCCCACTTGGCGAGGAAAAGATTCACTAACTACTATGAATTCTACACTGAACTAGCTGTCAAAGCTCTGAACCATTTCTTTACCTCCCCTAAGAAACTTTGTGTAAGGATTCTCATCTTGGCATCATCTTTGTCTACTTCTTCTAAATCAATGAAATCAATAATCTTATCAATGTTGCCGCTCGTTGTAATATCAATGATTCCATCAAAGAGAGGAATTCCTTGTCTATAATTCTGCGTTAAGTCAATAAGTTGACCCGACAGAACCAATCGAGCAAATCTATCCATGGTTGTTCTAGGAGGTAAAATTTTATATACGACAAGAAGAGATGGTATTGAAGGTGTTTGTATAGGAAGGGAAACAGATGGTGTAGAAGCAACGGTATGGCTGAATGAGGCTGAAAGAGGATCAGCGGACAAGGCCTCCTGTTGATACTAGATGAAGGCATTCTCAGAGGTATATTGGAGATGGTTGGCTAATTGTTGAAGTTTATTGAACTGAATCCATACCTTCCTATCAAAATCTGACTCTGATTTGGATTTTATAGACAATGTACTATCTTCAAGCTTTATAGAATCAAATACTACTTTAGATAATGATGTGACTTCAGACAAACTCAAGGGATCAAACACAATTTCAGACAAGGATGTTTCTGATTTTGATCTAAACAGAGATAATTCAAATTTCATATCGAAAGGAATATCTTCTAAGGAAAAAAACTCAGTTGGTAAAGATGTAGACCTTACCAAATTTGATGAACTTGATTGAATATTAGAATGATGAGGTCTCTGTTTTCTAATGAGTTTCTTTGGATCTTCAATGGGAGAACCTGGATGTGGATGAGGATTCAATCATGTGTATCTTTTCGGAGCCAGTGTATTCTTGCTTCTGCACTTTGGCTCTTTACAACTTGAATCAGCCTTCGTGAAATCTAGAGCCTATCACCCACAGGCCTAGAATTCGATGACAAAGTATGGTACACCCAGGGATTATCTATCACTTCGTCCCTAGAAATGGCACCAGAAATGTTAACCTCCACAACGTCCCAAGGCTGATGAATGGATACCGACAGAGGTAACCTCAAACCAAGCTTTCAGTTTGGTAGTTAGCCCTACCAAACCAGTGAGGGCTCTCTCTATGAAATCATAGCCAAAGGGTTTGACTGGATGAGGAGTATTTTTTAGGCTAGTTAGGTCAGCTCTAGGGTTTTGAAATTTTGATTATTTTGGTGTTGGATTAGGGATGAAACCAAGCAGCTAGGTCAAATGATCAAAGGGTTACAACTGCAAATATATAAAGGAGAAAGGTAGCAATGCTTTAATGATGGATAAGGGTTTTTTTGGTGTAGTGTAGGTCTTGAAAAAGTGGAGAAGATATTAATGATAATGCATCATGAATTCATTAAAAATGAAGGAAATAAACATGAAATGATGTTCCCAAACAAAAAAGAGCCACAAACAAATTCTTCTTATCAAATTTTAGGAAGATCACTGAGGAAAGCAAGGCATGGAAAGAGAATATATATATCATTCATAAAAGACTATAACAGAGAAAAAAAACATCAATAACTCATTTCACATGAATTCCTTGATAATAGTTGTAACCATTCCTCTGAATTTCTAAATAAAATCTGAAGAACAAGCTATAATGGTCTCAAATCTCTGATGTCAAACCATCATAATGACTAAGGCATACATATAGAAAAAATATCATTTCCCCTCTCTCAGGGGTCGAATCCATGAGTTGTGGAGCTGATCACTTGATCCTCTCACCTAAAACCTAAAGACTAGGGAGGTTTATAACCTCTCCCCTAGATAGACAAATTGATTCCTTTGACCATTTTTGACATTTACAAGCATGTATCCACCCTACTTTACTATTCACCTGCTTAATTACAATTCATGATATAATTTCATCATCATCATTCATCAATTAGATGAGTAAAACTCAAAATTGGTCAAATTAACTGTGAAAAATCACATACTGGAGAAAACATAGGGAATTCAGGAGAAAACACAACGTGTGTGGAGAAAACGTAGCGTGGTTGGGAGAAAGGCATTTTGGAGGCCTTTCAAGTGTCCAAATGTTGATATGAAAGTTGTTATGGATAGCCATGGATGTCTTCTACATGATAGGCTCTTCAATAACTCAAAAAGGTTTCTTCTAGCCTTCCAAAACCTCAATCTCCCAAGACTACTCATAAAACACAACATGGCTTCTAAAAAGAGGGCAGAAAGGTCATTTTTTTTATGGTTTTTAAGCATTTTTACCCCCCAAAATTTGATGAAAAGGTTGTTATGTTGAATAATATTGATGTATACGCCAAGAGTAATACAACCATGTAATGAATTCATTCATTGGACTTACCAAACTAAAGTGCAGTGTGGCCCACACTACGTTTTTGCCAGTGGGACTGTTTTCAAAATTTGCCAAATTTCACCAAAATTCACAAAAATGAAAAATTTCTTCCAAAATTTTTCAAAATTGGTCCAGACATGCTAGATGAAGTTCTGATATGGTGTGATATGCTATTAGAGAAGCATAAGCAAGCAGGTCTAACTTGCCCTTATCCTTTTGGCTGATTAGGGTTTCCTTCAGTTCTGCTTGCAATTGTTTGACTTTGACTTTGCAAATCTAATTCGTTGTGTAGTAGTGGTTAGCCATATGATTTTGCAACTTGTTGTCTCTGTTGGATTTTTCAAGGAGCTTCTCTAAGTGACAGTTCACTTGGTCAAGCCAAAACTCTCTATTTTCATTGATTTCTGTGGCTATCCTTTCTTCAAATGTCAACTCTTCAACTGGTGGATTTTGTTCTCTTTCTTTCTGGAGTGCCCTTCAGAGACCCATGGTATTTGGCCTTTTCCTTTTCACCTGCCCTTCATTCTTACCTAAATTTTCAATTTCAATTACTGATTTTCCCTTTACATCTTGCATACTAGCTTTAAATTGATTCTTCTCTAAAAATAATTGCTTTACCTTAATTGATTGTTCTCTTGCTCTAAGAAGGAAATTATGAAATTATCCGTTGCCAAATTGTCCTTGAGTTCCAAGATATGAAAATATTTTTCCTTGATGACCTGCTCTATGGTTTCATGCTCTTCATTGGCCTCCAAGTCCATTATGTCAGTGTCGTGATGGATGGGATCCTGATCATGCAGAGGTGCCTCATGTTGTGATGGTGATTCGTGTTCTGTTGATGTAGGCTTGGCCCCTTCCTCAATTAGTGGATGAAAAAAAAGCCTTATTCCTCTCTGATATTTTTGAATGACCTCAATCCTCCTCTTCACTGAAACTCTTCTAGATGATCCAACCTCCATATGTTTAGACGGTAATGATGGTGATGATGGTGAGTTAGGGCTAGTAGGTTGAGTAGCAAAAGGAAAACATACATCTGATTGCACGAAATTTTCCCAAGTGATGTTATTTTGTTCAAGATAGTGTAAAACAATGAATTTTATGAGAGCATGGTGAAAGAGGCTGACTTCATGATCACTTTTCTTATTCTGAACTTTTTCTGCCATCTTTGCCAAACTTCTGTAGAGGTAGGAGGGAAGATTGAGTGGTTTTACCACTGTGAAATGCATGAGTAATCTGACATTGTAGTTGCATAGTCTATAAAATCATCCCTCACATGTGAAGTACTTCATTATTATCTTCATCAGTGGTGTATACTTCTCAAGGAGTTTCCCAATAGGAAAAACCTTCCTGATGTTGTTTTGATAGTGGCTTTTGAGGTAAGGCTTATGGTTTTGGACCTCTAGGTATTGGTTCTTGAACCATTTCTCACCATGATTGGGTATCATTGTGGCCTATGCTATTACATCAGTTGATATATTGAATTTACCTCCTGCAATCATGACCTTTTCCTTCTTGAGATGAGTGGCAAACAATTTAGTCAATTTAGCATGGTATTTGACTCTTTCGAGTTTCTCACAAAATGGAAGACACCCTACACTCTGAAAACACTACTTTGAAAATGGAAAATACATTAGCTCATGATTGGTTATGGGTTCATATCTTGACATTTTTCCTCCCTTTTTTTAAGGCCTCTTGTCTCCCTCCATGTGTACTTTGCAAGGAGGAAACCCTAATAGTGAAAAATATGGGAAGGGAGAAAGGGAGTAGGATGGAGGGGTTAGGAGAGGGAAATGGGGATGGGAAAAATTAGGGAAGTAGGGAAGGGTGTTAGGAAGTTTTAGGAAGTGGAAAGGGGGGGAATTAGGGTAGGATTAGGCCTAGGGAAATTTAACACAGTCCTAGTTCTAGGAGACTACCAAAAACACAGCGTAGGGATAGTGGTGTGATGTTGGGCTAGGTTTTGGGTGTAGGAGATTAGGGAGTGAAAGTGAGGGGGTGTGAGGGCTTTTAGGGAGTGTATTTGACTGTGAGGAAAGATACAATCACTATGGGAAGGTTAATTTGACTTGAAAGTTTTAAAAGAGAAGCTCTCCCACAAAACGCAACATGGGGCTTTATGGAGGAGTTACACCATGAAATCAAGGAAAAAAAATTGAAAGGGAGGCTTCCATGGCTTAAAATTACTTGTAGAATGCTGAAGAAGACTTGGAAATCCTTTTCAAAGCCTTGGAAACTGAATTGTCTCCTCTTGGAAATAAAACACAGCGTAGGAGGGAAAACGCAGCATGGTAGCTTGTAGTCACTTGTTGAGGGTCTTCTTGGATGTTGAAGTGATGAGGTTGCCTTGGTAGGTGAGTGAGAGATCTTCTTCGACACGAAAAATGAGAAAAAATAATGAAATGGTCTTTTGTTTAAGAGTCAATTTTCTTCACAGTAGTGGGTTGGCCCACCACATGCTTTCCTCTTTGTGTTTTGAACAATATGTAGCTTTGGAAATTTTTGTGCAGCTTAGGAACATTTATGACTTATTACATCTTATCAAACATAAATTACACTTTGAAACAAACTTTATTGAGCAAAAACCCTATTACTACTCCTTCATTTGTTGGATTTATTGGTGAAATGACTGATTTTGGTGACCTAAACCCTAATGACCTAATGAAGACATTGAGATGAATGAAGACTATGATGGAATGACTGAAATGAATAAGGAGACCTTGAAATGATGACTCATCCAACTGAATGATGGTAATGACCATCAGGTGAACTTTTTTTTAAAGGAGTAGTAATAGTCCTAGACACACTAGCGAGTGACCAAATTTTTCTTTGAAGAACCACTGAAACCATAAAAATTTGACTCGACACCCTAACAAAATTTTTGAAAGAGCTCACTTGATTGCTGGTGACACGCAGAACTGACTAACACTAACAGTAACCATGCTTAATAATGTGCAAATAGGAACCCGATTGTTTTTTCTTAGCAAAATATGAGTGAATAACTAGAGTACAATTGACAACCTTAGCTTGGCCATCTATTTGAAGGTGAAAGGCAGTGGAGAAACAAATTTTACATCCTAGCATAGACTATAGGGTATGTCAAAAGATATTGAGAAAACAAGATCATCGATAAGAAATAATGGTACTCAATTATCCAAAGTGTGGTCAAATATGGTGGAAGAAAATATTTGTGGTCTAGATAGAGAAGTATTCTTATGATAGGAAAAGAGGATAACCATCTTAGAAAAACAACATACCACTACCCAAAGAGCATCATGTTTATGGAATGTAGTAGGAAGAATTCTTAAAATGTTCATGGAAATGGATTCCTAAGGGAAAGGCACAACTAAATGATTGTACAAACCATGCTTACATTTTGATGGCTTGATTTCTGAACATAGTGAACATGCTCGAATGAATTTTTCTACTTTCTTGGGTAAGTCAAGCTAGTAGAAGTGGAACTAGATATTGAGAATGGTCTTGGCTATGCCAAAATCCCCCCTCGCATGGAGAGGCATGTGCTTGAAGGATGAGAAGGATATGAGCATCATATTGTGTCACACATAACTAGTTAAGTTTATATAATCAACCATCAAAAATCGTATAATCAAGAAATGGATTTTAATGTTGCGCTGTAGGCTATTTTAAATATTCTTATATCTTACTAAATACTAGATTTGTTGCATACATGTATTTCCAGGCATCGAAAGTGGTACAAGGAACCTCTGGAATGTGTAGGACCTGAGTAGTTGGTGGGATTAAAATAAACCATTTTCTTAGCGACTCCCTTCTTATATTTAATCACAAGATGGAACTGTTGAATGTAAGCAACACTCTTCAAATAATGTTTCTTTTGAATCTTTCTCTGCAAGTTGATTAAGATCAGTGGATGATGATAAATATGGATTATGGTTTATTTTCCAAGATTATAATTGCACCATTTCTTCAATGCTTGCACTAATCTGTAGAAGTCCTTTTCATAGGTGTTGTATATAAGATTAGCCTCTGCAAGATTCTTAGAATGTTTAGCTACAAGGTGACCTCCTGGTTTAGGAAAAACCCCAATGGAAAACTGGGAGGCATCAATTTATATTTCAAATGGTTGATGCATATTAAACAAATGGAGAACATGTGCAAAGCATAAGGAATTATTGATCTTAGGGAAATGGTGATTATCCTTGATATCCCAAAGAAATTGTGCTCGATTAGACAACTAGTGTAAGGGGTGGGCCAACCAGGTAAAATGAGAGACATTTTTTCTATAGAAATTAATATCTCCATTGAAACTCCTTAGGTCATAAGGATTAGAAGGTGTTCACCATTTTTCCAAAGCATATAATCAAAAGGGATATGGTTGAACTCCTTCTGAATCAAGTATGAATCCAAAATATTGAATTGATGGTTGTCTAAAATAGGATTTATTTTCTTTTATCTTAATTGTGTGCCCGCAATAGCTCATATTTATTCTGGATGTGATATACATGTTATGCCCAAAATTTACTGAATGCCAAAATATCTTCAAGATAAATGACCACAAACTTACTCAAGTGTGGCCTGAAGACATCATTGATTAATCTCATCAGTGTGGTTGGTGCATTTATGAATCCGAATGGTATTACCAACCATTCAAATAACCTAAAATTTGTCTTGAAGCAGTATTCCATGTGTCTATTGCATGCATGTGAACTTGATGGTTTACAGGTGTCAAATCCATGTTTGTGAAGAAGAAATCCCCTCACAAGTGGTCCAAAAAATCCTTAATCCGAGGTAGGGGATAACATTTTTTAATGATATATTTATTAAGGGCATGGTAATCTATCACTAGACACTAGAATCTTCCTTTATGGGAATAATGCAAGTGAGAGATGCACATGGGGAGGATAAAGGATGATTATGGCCTAATGTTAGAAATTGTGAAAGTTAGTGTTCTCTCTTAGTTGTCTCTTGCGGAGTGAGACAATAGGATGGGGGATTGGGAAAAGAATTACCAACAATAAGATTAATTGTGTGTTCAATAGAGCATGTTGGGGGTAGCCTTGTGGGTTGTGTGAGTACATCTTCAAATTCTTGAACCAAGTGAACCATATTAGGGGGTACCGAATTAGTGAAGTTATTTGGTTTGACGTCACAAACAAAACACATATAAATACATCAGTTCAAACTGAATTTCTGAATAGGATCTTTTCCAATAGGAGGTTGTGTTTGTTTAAGAAAATAGGATGTGAATACATAGATGTAACCCTATCGTCCCTACAACAACCCCCTACTTTTTTGGTCAAAATGAAGGGGTTCCCATTATAAATTTCAAAAAAATTCACCCTTATAATTGCACTTCATTTATCAATGATTTCCCCTATCCTCATTATCCAACTTTTTTCCTTCTTTCTCCTTTAGGGTTTGATCATGTCTTAAAACATCATTTTCCTCGATCCTTGGAATTATTGTCTTCAATGCTAGGTCTCGATTGTTTTTGCACATTGATCACCCCGTCTACCATCACTTCTCCAAGAGCTCTCCATTGATTCGTGATTTGGTTGGTTTTGATGCTTGGTTTCAAAAGGTTATATATGTTTGGGCTGCTTTTACCATTTTTGACGTCTCGCTTTTAATGATTTCTTGATTTTAAATTATCTAATTTTGAATCAACTTCCTCTATACATCACATATCCATAATTCATAGTACCCTGGATAATTTAAAAATAAAATAAAATTAATAAATAAATTAATAAATATCATAAACTATATATGAAATATATACCATACATTATATAAATAATTAAATCAAATTGTAAACCTATGTAAATGAAGTATAATAAAATAATATTCGATGTATATAAAACATGACACTTAATTTCATTTCATTTTATATTTTATAATGAATATTGAGTGTGTATATTACTTAGTTGTTAATATAACTATTGTTAACTGTAGTTTGTATTCACCATCTATTTAAAATTATGTTTTATAAGCTACTTACTACTTTGCATTTCCTATTATATATATGCCATGTGAGCATGGAATGCAAGTCACTCTAATAAAACATTTTTATGGACCGACATGTGGCTCATGTGAAGACATAAATTTTATACAATTTAAAAGAAACCAAGAAACGACTCATGTGTTTCACATGGTAGTTTTCGACATGAAAATGTCGGATTTTCTTTAAACCTTTCAGGAGTGACTTTTTTTTCCAGAGGTTAATAATAAAAGGGACATTACTAATGAAAAAATGGTCAATATGTAACTGTTGAGGGGAGGAGTTAAGGTAACGGAGGAAAGGATCGATATTTTTTCTGCATTTCGATTTTCTTAGTAAACTGTGTTTTTATTTCCAGAGAATAAGAACATAGGATCTACGAGCAGTTGATAGATCAATACTTTCACTGATATTCGATTTCGGGGACTGGTCTCACAAGATTCATAATATGAAATATTAAAAAAAAAAAATCATTTTCATGTTTTATTTATTACTGTTTTTTATAAGTTTAAATGAAATATAAAATAATTTTTTATAATAATATTTTTTCTAAATTTCTTTTTAAAAATTATTGTTATCTTTAAATTTGATCTATTCAACTTTAAATTGTTTCAGGTTATGCATGATTAAAAGTCTTTTAAATTGTTTCAGGTTATGCATGATTAAAAGTCTTTTGTATTTTTCATGATTATCATCTCATCCCCATGTAAAAGTTTAAATGATCTTCATAAAGAATGAGTTCAATATTTTTGTTCATTTATTTACACACATAAAATGAATTGATTTGTTTTTCTCCTACAAAACGGGGTTTTAATTTTTGTGATTCTTTTCTGGTGACTAATTGTTTATGGTTATTGAATCACACTTATATTAGTTTTAGTTTTAATTTTAGCTTCTCTTTATATTTAGGTTTACATCACTTTAGAGACTTAGCGAATCGTTAAATGAAGTCTCCTCTCAGAGAGAAAAACATTTTCATTTTCTCTTTTTTCTTTTTTTTCTTTTTTTGCAAGAATAAGACCATAGGCTAACAAAGCCTCTAAATCCTTCAAGAGTTTCTATTTAAATGACTTAGGTTATGTGAATAATTTTGTTCCATGTCTCATCCCTTTGTTAACACATGGTCATAAAAGCCCTCTCAACAAACCCTCATGCTAGAAGTGGTATAAATGATATTTAGTATAATAAATAATGTTCCTAGCCTGTTGGTATGGAATTATGAGTAATAAATTGACATTATTGAGAGGATAAACATCACACACACACACATTATATTGGAAATGGCCAATGATAAAGATCATTGCACAATGTTGTGAGACAGTAAGACGCAAGCTTTCCTTTTGTACCAAACTGAGCTTATATGTGGTCATTTGTGGAGTGGTGGGAAAGTTAAAGCAATGAACCAAGTCTCAAGACACAAGATTATTTTAAATTTCATTGTTGAGGATAAGACTAGGCAATACGTTCTTGTTCTAACAATGATGGGTAAAACATAGGTGCAATAGAGGCACTTGCTTCATTAGCATTCATGAGGATGAGATAGGGGTTTGTTGCGATAGGATTGTTGAGAGATACAATTGCATGAGGAGAAGGATAATTTGGTAGCTCGACCTCGGTAAAAGGAGTCTTATTAGTGCACATATTTTTAAGTTCTGAGAAATCAGTATGCATGCGAATTGGTCTTATTGAAGCTACACCAGGGACTATTGAAAATTATGAAGAATGAGGTAGGAGTCATATTAAAAGGACCAATAAGAAATTTACCATATTTGGGTTGAGGAGATTGGATTTGAGGATCCAATTTATACTCCATGGCTAAGGCATGAAGAAAGGCCTTGTCCAAGGATGGACTATAGAACAATTTAACTTCTCGATGAAAAACCATTAACATACTACAATTATATCTGAAAGTGGGAACCTCTTTCGAATCAAAGATATGTTAGGAATTTGGCTTGTGTGATCCATAAATTGTGTATAACATCTTTCGGTGAAAATCACATTCAAATAGAATTTATCGACGCGTTTCGAACCAGCCAATGTGGTTCATCATCAGGACAAATTCCTGATGATGAACCACACTGGTTGGTTCGAAACACATCGACAAATTCTACTAGATTGTGATTCTCACTGAAATATTTTATACACGAAGATATGTTTCTGAATGCAGAACTTGCAAAATGCCTCAATGTAGGCTTGTATGGACCGATTCAATAGTTGGAAGATCTACAACCATTTTGCAAGGAAATTCTAGAGATATGTTGGGGGCTAGAAGTGCGATCTTAATGCCTAGAAGAAGTCATCCAAGATGAGCTTTGAGCAAGGTTGGTCCATTATTTATCTCTGTGCTTAATGACCAAGGATACAATCTCCAATTGGGTATCCCACCATGCTTGTGCCATGCCTTCTAACTATAGGCTAGATATTTGAAGCTTCATGTCCTTTGTCATCTCGGGACATGTTTTGAAATAGGTGGAGAGATTCCATATCCAAGAATTGATAACCTCTTCATTCATTTCCCAGGAAAATTTGGACATGTACCCAACTTCATGTACCCTGGAGGGCATCTCTATTGCTATATATTTATTAGTTTGTGGAGATCCATGGCTAAATCCTAGATTGGTGAATCCTAGAATGAGTTTTCTTTACAAGGTGGCTTGATTTTCATCCACCCAAATTAATAAAAATGTATATCTTTGTGATGAGATGGCTCCAATCACATTGAGGAAGACACACTCGAATATGCGTTGAAAAACTAAGGGCATGTAATTATTTAGCCATGACTTTATTAAAAAGGAAAAGAAATTCATTGAATAGATGGATGTCTTTCCATCTACTCCTTGATGTTGAGTTCATCCACTCTGATACCAACTGATCTACATGCAGATCTGAAAATGATTAATCATACATGACACAATGAAACAACAAAGAGATAGATATCAATATCTTGAAAAGAATACCACAATGGAAGAGGATGCCTTTGATAAGAAATACGAGTTCTTATTAACTTGATTACAAATAGTTTTACACGAAGATAAGAAAATATTAGTTAGATATTACCTTGCTCATTATGAGTTTCCCCAAAAGAGGTGTGTCTTTCTTGGTTTCCCATTAATATTGAAATATTCTAGGTATTTGGTTCATTGTTGAAGAGTTATTCACCTTAATTGAATTAGTTTTATGATTGTGTAGAGAGGTGTTCTACAACCCAATATAGGATAGATGTGACATATAAACAATAGTTATAAATTATCATCTATTTTACCATGTAAATTAAAATAATGACTGTGTAACCATATTTAAATCTTTTAATAAGCACATAAAAATTTAATTATTACAATATAACAAGATTCTTAACCATGAATATTCACCCTCATTTTACCGTGGACATCATTAACTTCTAAATAGGATTTCTTACAATATCATGGGCCAATACCTTAGCTTATCAATACCAATTTCCCAAAAACCATAACTAATTTCAACATCAAAATACATTATAATATTTTATTTTAATTTTTTTTAAATTAAATCTAAAAGTAAAAATGTATGGGGGAGATATTGTAGTGGTTTAAATATTTGTAATAATTTACATGTGGGCTTAATTAAAAATAATAAAGGTTAAAAATAATTTGTACAGATGTCGTAACATCCTCTAAACATTTTGACTTGGTCAAAATAAAATAAAATAAATAATGATAATTATCTATTTTATTTATTGACCAGTCAAATTACAGAACTCTAAAAACAAAAAGTAAAATAAAATAAAAAAATAATAATTATAATTATAATTATAATTAATAATTAAACTAGCCTAGATTCATCTTAACTAGGATCTACCAAGTGCCCATAGGGAAAATCTCTTGATGCAAACCTCTTTCAGAGTGAAATAAAATTTGATCCCTATGGGTGCTTGGTAGATCTCAGTTATGGATCTACAATGGTTTATAATATAATTAATATAATATCTTATTAGAAAATTTCACAAAAAAATTGAAATAATAAATTTATAAATAAAATTTTAATATATAAAAGGTAAGAATAAAGAATACAATATTTTAATTATATAGATATGTCTATTTCTAAATAAAATTTTAATTATCAATAATTATTACCTTGATTATATGGATTTAAACTCTATAAAATATTCATGAAATAATTTTAATAGTAGTCATGATATATTATTGAGATATATTTATCTAAATGGTATTTATGTTATTTTTGCTTTTTAATTTAATAGAAAAGAACTATGCACCAGTGTTAAATTAATTATAATTATATATATATATATATATATATATATATATATATATATATATATATATATATATATATATATATCACTCACTTAATTTATATAATTAAACCAAACTCCACCCTCAATTAACCTCATACTATTAATTTGCATTATTAGTTTATAAAACTAGTTTAATATGAAACAGGGAGATCTTTGTTGGGTACAGAGCAACATAGCAGAACAGAAAGCAAACAGAGAGAGATAGGAGAAACTAAATTAACACATAGATTGGAGAATAAAACACATATTTCTATTACAGGAGGCCTTGACTTTCTCAGGCATAGGCAGGAAATACAAATTTATAGTTGTAGAAGAGGGCTAATTTTGCATGTGAAAAAAACAAATGAATACAAAGTCAATCACAGTGGTTGGGTGATGTTTTAGGTTTGGCTTTGTTGTTTGTTAGAGATTCAGTGATGTCAGTGTGGTCGGCGTCAAAATACGGCTTCATATCAACATTCTCCCACTTGAAGCCAAATGAAAAATCTTGAATCAAGTCACATCAATACCTACCATGCCTCTACATAACTCATGCTTACTTCTTGGTAGAACCTTAGTGAGCATATCTATAGGGTTCTTATCTGTATGGATCTTTTCCAAAGATAACTGCCCTTCCTCCAACACATGTCAGATCCAATGGTACCTTAAGTCAATGTGCTTGGTTTTTGAGTGAAATGCTAGATTTTTCGCCAAGTGAATGGCACTCTGACTATCACAATACAACAAATACTTGTCCTTCTTGATTCCTATCTCTCCTAGGAATCGTTGTATCCACAACATCTATTTATAAGTTTATGTTGTAGCTATGTACTATGCTTTTGTTGTAGAAAGAGTTATTATTCTTTGTAGCCTTGACACCCAAGATACAACTGCACCTGAAAATGTGTACAAATAACATGTAGTGGAATTTCTGGTGTCGATATCTCCAGCCATATCTACATCTGTAAAACCTTCAAGCACAGTATCATTATGACCGAAACATAAGAAATAATTATTAGTACCTTTATGCTACCTAAAAATCCATTTTACTTCTTGCCAATGTTGTTTTCCTGGACTGGCAAGGAATCTGCTCACAACTCCCACTAAATATGCAATGTCTGGTCGTGTGCATACCATGGCATACATAAAGCTACCAACTGCTGAAGCATAAGGAATCTTTCTCATTTCTTATTTCTCTTTTTCATCACTAGGACATAACTTAGCACTCAACTTGAAGTGGGTTGCAAGGGGTGTACCAATTGGCTTGGCATCCTTCATATTAAACCTGTCAAGCACCTTCTTGATATATTTTTATTGTGACAGCCACAACCTTTTGTTTTCCCTATCACGCATGATCCTCGTGCCCAATATATGTTGTTCTGGACCCAAATCCTTTATTGCAAACTTGCTGCCCAAATCCTTCTTCAACCTATTGATCATATTCTTATCATGCCCAACAATCAACACGTCATCCACATATAACAATAATATGAGATACTTTCCTTGAGCATACCTCTTGATATAGACACAATGGGCAGCTTCCAACCTGTGAAAACCATGTTCTAACATGAATGAATCAAATTTATTGTACCATTGTCGAGGTGCTTGTTTCAACCCTTCGAGACTCTTCTTCAACCTGCAAACATGGTCTTCTTTTCCTTTTTCTATGAAGCCTTCTGGCTACTTCATATAAATTTCTTCCTATAATTCTCCATGAAGGAAAGCAGTTTTTACATCTAACTGTTCACATTCTAAGTATAAAGCAGCAACAAGACCAATAATGACTCTAATGGATGACATTTTGACAACAGGTGAGAAAATTTTAGTGAAGTCAATACCTTCCTTTTGAGCAAATCCTTTCACCACCAACCTTGCTTTATACTTCTCCTTGTTTTCATCACCTTCATGCTTAATTCTATATACCCATTTGTTTTTCAAATCCTTTCTACCTTTTAGGAGATTTATCAACTCCCAAGTTTTATTTTCCAGCAAAGAGTTCATTTCTTCCTCCATAGCTTTCTTCCATTCTTTACTATGCTCAACTTTACAAGCCTCTTGAAAACAGTTAGGCTCACCTTCATCAGTCAATAGGATATAGTTTGAGGGAGGATACCTGTGTGAAGGCTTATGAAGCCTAGAATATCTATGAACCAACTGTGGTGGTTCATTATCAGGTTTAATCTCTTGTAAAGGTTCCTGCAAGATTCCTTTTTCTTGGTGGTCATCACTTTCCTCTTATTGTCCTTCCTGCTCTTGAATTTGCTGCCCATTTTCCTGCATTGGTGGGATGTCTTCATGTTGCTCTTCAAACCTATCAATAACTTTCTTGACTTCCACCTCACCTACATTCCTCTTAAACATTTCTGACTCATTAAATATAACATCCCTGCTTCTAATAATTTTATGTTTCACTGGATCCCATAGACGATAGCCAAATTCTTCATCCGCATATCCCAAAAAAATGCATTTCATTGATTTATCATCTAGCTTAGTTCTATTTTCTTTGGGAATATGTACAAATGCTTCACATCCAAATATTTTCAAATGAGAATAATTCAACTTCTTACCAGTCCAAACTTCTTCAAGGATGCCTCCATCCAAGGTTGTAGGAGATCTATTTCTGAGGTAGTAAGTTGTCCTCACAACCTCTGCCCAAAAATGCTTGTCCAAACTAGAATTGGACAACATACTCCTTACCTTTTCCATAATGGTGTGATTCATTCGTTTTGCAACACCATTCTATTGAGGTGTACCAGGAACAGTCTTCTAATGATTTATGCCAAACCTGTTACAATATTCTTTGAATGCATTTGAGCAATATTCTCCACCATTATTTGTTCTTAGGAACTTGAGAAATTTTTTAGTCTCTCATTCAACAACAACATGGAATTTTTGAAATATTTCAAAAACTTCACTTTTACTTTTCATGGGATAGGCCCACACCTTCCTCGATGCATCATCTATAAATGTTACAAAATATGATACTCCTCCTAATGACTTGATGTTAACAAGTCTAAAAACATCTGAGTGTATAAATTCTAACACAATTTTCTTTCTGTCCTGACCACATCTAAGAAATGAAACCCTTCTTTGTCTACCATATATACAGTGCTCACAAATATCAAGATTGTAGGATCTCAAACGTGGTAGTAATTTTTTACCAATAAGGATTTTTAAACCCTTCTCACTCATGTGACCTAAACGCTTATGCCAAAGATTTTTTGAATTTCCTTCTTTTGTGACAGAAACCAGATCTGATTTTCCTATCATTTCCTTTAATGAATATAGTGTTCCTGTCTTAGGTCCTTTGGCCACAACCAATGCTCCTTTGCTAATTTTCTAGCCTCCTTTTCCAAAGCTTGTGGAATAGCCTTCATCATCCAGCCATCCCATGGAGATCAAACTCATGCACATTTATGGTACATGCCTAACATTTTTTAACAATATATCTTGTCCATTCTTCATCTTGATTTGGACATCTCCCACTCCAAAAATACTGCAAAAATGATTATTCCCCAAATGCACTCTACCATAATCACCAAGATTATATGCAACAAAAATATATTTGCATGGGGTTACATGGTGAGATGCCCCAGAGTCAAGGATCCAATCAAAGCTACCACTAAATGTATATAAACATGCATCCTCTACTGAAACAGTAAACAACACATCACCATCTGTGACTACAACAGTAATCTCACCTTCATTTGTGCTGGATGACTTGTAATTTGTATTGTCCAGTCTTTGATCCTTTTGTCCTTTATTTAAGGCTCGACATTCTTTCTTCATGTGCCCGAGTTTGCCACAATGAAAGCATATGATCCTACCCCTCCTCTATTTTGATCGGCCTCTCGATCTTGATCGCCCTAGTCGGCCTCCATCAATTCTCCTACCACGATCAGCTAGAGCTAGAGATTCTCCTCCCTGGTTTTCTACAATTGACTTGCGTCGCAACTCCTCATTCATTAAACTACTGCTGACATCATCAAACTTCAGGGTCCCTACAGGTACTGAAGTACTTATAGCCATAATTAAATTTCCCCAGTTGTCTGGCATCGAACACATTAACAAAATAGCTCTAATTTCATCACCTAGAGTTATTTTAGTAGAGTCAAGCTGACTAGTTATAATATTGAATTCATTAAAGTGCTTAGCAACTGAAGCACCCTCCTTCATCTTGATATTGTAAAGCTTATTCATTAAGAACACTTTGTTTGATGTCGTGTTCTTCTGATATAGATCATGGAGCTTCTTCCATAATCCTTTTGTCTTTTTTTCTCTGGACACATTGAAATACAAATTCTTTTCTAGATATTGGTGGATTGTCGCAAACGCCTTTCTATCTAGCTTATCCCATTCCTCATCTGTCATTGATGAGGGTTTCTTTGTTACACCTCAATCAAAATATATTGATCTTTTAAAATCAGTGTATCCTCCATTTGTGATTTCCATTGGGAAAAATTAGCCCAGCTCAACTTCTTCATATCAGTTACTGTTGTCTCCATTCTTGATAAAATTCACACCCCAAAAATCTCACTTATAAAGTAATACCTTTTTTTTTAAAGGGCCAAAAAATCAACCTCCTTTGAAATTATTATTTTAAACCATAATGCCCTTACTTTAATGACCTTCCTTTTTCCTTTTAAAATATGAAATTTAAATTAGTCATTATAAATGTTTTATAGTAATGATTATAAAACATATAGAATGTTATAAGAGCCCATCTCACGTTAAGCACAAAACTTTAAAGTGACTTCTTACATAAAATAAGATGTCAAGAACAAACTTAAAGTGAAATGTGCTAATATATCACCATTTGTTGTGTTTTATGCAAAGTCATTTTCCTGCAAACGCTATGAGGCTGCCTTGGGCCATTAACCAAATAAAATACTTAATGAGTCTGCGGCCTTAATCAAATAAAGAACTTACTCAGTGCACGGTTGCTTCCACTGTGTTAGGACAACATCACACACACTTCTCAAGAGTTCGAAAAAAAGACTTGCATACGCATCTATGCATGCAAGGATTTGATCTCTCTGTGAAAATCAGAAATTTTACTTCGCAGGGCTCCACACAGCGTCAGACTACCCATTTCCCAGCGTCTTCAACGCTCACACCAGCAGTCTATGCCTCCCTATTAGAGATTAATCTACTTAACGAATCTGTTTCTGTTAAAGAATCGGTTCTTGAAATTAGTTAGGAATTAGTTTAAGTTTAATTGTTTTTGAATATATATATATATATATATATATATATATATATATATATTTCTTCCCTTAATGAAATTCATCACTTCCACGTTCTGTTGTGTCCTTCTTCTCTCCATTCTTAAATCTGTCATGGTATCAGAGTATTGGAGTTCTTCTTGGGCAAAAGTGAACTGCTGCAGATTTTCCGCTGAAGACATTCTTGCACTCGTTGTTTGAAGCTGCCAAGTAGTTGTTTGAAGCAGAGAAGTCGTTGTTGCCTGCTTTTTCACTGCAGTTCCGTCCTTTTTGTTTGAATTTTCCAAGTCGTTGAACGAAGGAACCTCCAGCGAGGAACTTGTAAGCCCTGAATTTAGTTCAGCCATCGAAAGTGCATGATTCACAGTTTTAATAGTTGTGTAATCAACGTTAGAGGAAGGCTGCCACAGTGTTTTACTTTATTGGTTTTAATAGTTTGTTTAATCAGCATTAGAGGAAGGCTTCCACGTTTTTTTACTTGATTCACAATTTTAAAAATTTGTGTAATCAGTTTTAGAGGAAGGCTACCACGGTTTTTTAATTGATTGGTTTGAGTTTTTAGCTTATTGCAAGGCTATCTTTTTAAGGGATTTATTTAGTGTATATTAATGAGGCTATTGACAGGAAAGGAAATATGCCTTCGATGTTTGCAATAATAAAATTAAGGTGTTGAAATTAAAAATATAAAAACAATAGAGTTTTTTATCACCCTCATCAAAAGTCCATTTATGCTATTTATTTGGAAGTGTTTTAAAAAGAGTTGTTTTCATATTTTTGATTACTTCAAACATGGCCTCGATAAGTCAGTTTTTAATCCCTACGCCTCTATTTAGTGGGAAGAATTCTGATTTTTGGAGTCTTAAAATGCAAGCATGCTTACAAGGTTTAGGTTGTTGGGAATCAGTAGAATTGGGGTTCACAGAACCTGACACAAATACAATTGCTGGAATGATTGTTGCTCAAAGGAAAAAATTTGATGAACTTAAACAGAAAGAAGGTAGAGCAAATTCGTGCATTTTAAATTCCTTATATGACTATATTTTTCCTAAAATCACTGCTAATAAGAATGCTAAATCAATATGGGATATACTTAAGGTTGCTCATCAAGGAAATGATAAAGTAAAAATGGTAAAATTACAGACTCTAAGAACAAAATTTGAAACACTTAAAATGATTGAATCAGAAACAGTTGAACAGTTCATGACTAAATTTATGGGTGTTTTTAATCAAGTTCGATTGAATGGTGAAGAACTTGAAGACCAAAGAATTGTTGAAAAAATTCTTAGATTTTTGTCTAAAAAGATTGACATGATAGTTACTACTTTTTAGTCGAGAGAATTAACAAAATTATATGTGGAAGAATTAACTGGTTCTTTGTTGGCTCATGAAGAAAGAATTAATTTAGATGTCAATACTAGAGCATGCTTTCAAATCTAAAGCGTCTATGGATAAAATTAGAGGCAGAGGTTTTCGTGGCAGGAGAGGAAGAGGTAGAGGACAACCTCAGTCTAAAGATAGATCACAGGTAACTCAAACACATTCAGAGCAGTCTCAAACTGATCGTGGTCGTAGGTGGACAGATAAATAAAAAATTCAATGTCACTAATGCAAAAAATATGGCCATTATAAGTTTGAATGTTGAAAATTACAATATGTTTTAAGTAAAAACAAAGCCAATGTTACAAACGCTGAATGTGAAACATCAGATGCTTTATTTTTGGCATGCCAAGTGGTTGTGCAAGTACCTAATAAAGATGTTTGGTTGGTAGACAGTGGATGTAGTAATCATATGATTGGTCATAGTGATTTGTTTTCTCATCTTGATATATCTTTTAGTTCCTCTATTGGTTTGGGTGATGATCGCCAGGTTAAAGCTTTAGGAAAGGGTGTTGTACCTATTTTAACTAAACAAAATGTTGTGAAGAATATCTATGATGTTTATTATGTACCCAATTTCAAGCATAATTTGTTGAGTTTTAGTCAGTTAGATGCACATGGTTATGATGTTAGCTTTCACAACACTACTTGCACGATTTCTGATAAACATAAGTCTCTTGTTACAAAGATTCTTATGACAAAGAACATGTTATATCAATTACAATTGAAAAGTGAGAAGTTGTATGCACATAATGTTTCAACACCAACTGATTCTGATTTGTGGCATTTGCGATATGGTCATTTACCTATCAAAAGTATGAGTTTGTTGCAAAGACATTCTATGGTGAAAGGTTTGCCTGCTTTGTCTGATCATATCTCTTCCTATACAAGTTGTATAATGGGTAAACATAAGCGAGATAGTTTTTATTCAGCCTCTAATAGAGCCAAAGAACAACTAGAGTTAGTGCATACAGATTTATATGGCCCAATGCAAGAAAAATTAGTTGTTGATAGTCTCTATTTTCTTACTTTCATTAATGATTTTAGTAGGAAAATTTGGGCCTCTTTCATCAAATACAAATCTGAAACATTTTCCAAGTTTAAGGAGTTTAAATCTGAGGCTGAAAAATAGAGTGGCAAGTCTATTAAATTTCTGAGTTCTGATAAAGGAGGTGAGTATGAATCTAACGAATTCATTTATTTTTGCAAACAACATGGTATTAAAAAACAAACGGCAACCAGTTATACTCCAAAGTAGAATGGAGTCGCGGAAAGAAAGAATCATACAATTATGAATATGGCTCGAATTTTTCTCAAAACACGAAATTTGTCTAAAGATTTATGGGCTGAAGTAGTTGCATGTTTGGCATATATTTTGAATAGATTGCCAACTTCTAGTGTTCAAAGTTTTGTACCTGAAGAAGCATGGAGTGGACAAAAGGTAACTGTTTCACACTTTCGCGTATTTAGTTGTATTGCTTTTGCTCATGTTCCAGACAAATTAAGAAAAAGCCTTGATGATAGGATCGAAAAGTATATCTTTATAGGATATAATGATCAATCTAAGGCATACAGATTGTTTAATCCTATAACTAAGAATTTTGTCGTAAGTCGAGATGTGAAATTTCTGGAAGACAAGTATTGGAATGAAATGGAGAACAATACTTATCCTAATCCTTTTATTATATTAGACAAACATCAAGCACCTACAACAAGCACTCCAAGATTACAGGTTCAAGACAAAACCAATAGTAGTTCATCAAGCAGTAGCAGTTCATCATCTTTTGAGTTTGATTCTGATAATCCTAAAATGAGAAACTTAAGTGATATTTATGCACAAGACAATGTTGATGATCCTGTAAATTTTGTATTTCTTTCATTTCAACCTACTTGTTTTAAAGAGGTTATAAAGGACAAAGAATGGATAGATGTAATGAATAATGAAAACGATGCTATTGAAATAAATCAAACTTGGGATTTGGTTGATCTACCTGATGATAAAAATTCTATAGGTGTCAAATGAGTTTTTTAAACAAAGTTAAATAAGAGAGGTGAAGTTGATAAGCACAAAGAAAGATTAGTTGCCAAAGGTTTTTCACAGCAACCTGGCATAGATTATGTAAAACATTTTCACCTATAGCAAGAATTGATATTGTTTGATTTGCATTAGCTATTGCAGCACAAAAAAAATGGACGATTTACCAAATGGATGTAAAGTCTGTTTTTTTATTTATTTATTTTTATGTTTTTATTTTTTTTAACAAGTGGTCGATTAAAAAAATGGATGTAAAGTCTTCTTTTTTGAATGGTGTTTTGAATGAAGAAGTGTATGTTGATCAACCACCTGGTTTCGAAATAAAAAATCAAGAACACAAGGCGTACAGGTTGAAGAAAGCATTGTATGGCTTGAAGCAAGCTCCAAGAGCTTGGTACAGCTGAATAGACCATTACTTGTTGAATAATGGTTTCAGAAGGAGCGACCATGAGCCCACTTTGTATATCAAGAATGATCATCAAGGTAATATTTTTATATTTTCTTTATGTTGATGAAATAATTTATATAGGTAACACGCAGTTAGATGAATTTAAAGTTGCAATGAAAAATGAATTTGAAATGACAGATCTTGGATTAATGAGATACTTCTTAGGTATCAAAGTGAAACAAACACATGATGATATGTTTATGAGTCAACAAAAGTATGCTACTAACATTTTGAAAAATTTTAAGATAGACAAGTGTAAACCGATGGATATTCTTATTGAAGTTGGTACAAAGTTAAATAAATATGATGTTGGTACTATTGTTAATGTGACTTTGTATAAGAAAATTGCTGGTAGTATTATGTATCTTACTGCTTCTAGACCTGATATAGCATTTGCAGCTAGTTATATTTCCAGGTTTATGGAATCTCCTAAAGATTGTCATTGGAAAGTGGGAAAAAGGGTGTTAACATACATTGCAGGTACATCTACATATGGTTTATTATATGCAGCCTCTATAGACAGTAAGCTTCTTGGTTATACAGATAGTGATTATGCAGGTTGTATTGATGATCGGAAAATCACTCATGGCTATGCTTTTCTATTTGGCAGAAACTTGATATCGTGGTCATCAAAAAAGAAGCACATAGTTGTGCTATCTTCAATAGAGGATGAGTACGTTGCAGCGAATTCAGCATCATGTCAAGCAGTGTGGCTAAAGAGACTTCTCTCTAACTTCGGATATACAGAAAATTAACCTATTTCAATCCTTTGTGACAACATTTCCGTTATTTCCTTGTCAAAGAACAATGTCTTTCATCAAAAGAGAAAACATATTGACACCCGTTTTCACTTCATTCGTGAACTTGTAAAAAATGGTGATTGTTCTCAAATTTTGTAAATCCAAGGAACAGTTAGCAGATATCTTCACCAAACCGCTAGGAAAAGTCAATTTTGAATTTCAATGTCAAAATTTAGGAATAAAACAATGTAACCCTCAAAATTAAGGGAGAGTGTTAGAGATTAATCTAGTTAACGAATATGTTTCTATTAAAGAATTGGTTCTTGAAATCAGTCAGGAATTAGTTTAAGTTTAACTATTTCTGATTGTATATATATATATATATATTTCTTCCCTTAATGAAATTCATCACTTTCATGTTCTGTTGTGTCCTGCTTCTCTCCGTTCTTAAATTTGTCCCTCTCTGCAAATAGAAATATTTCTTGCATCTCAGTCATTGTCTTCAACCAACAACTCCACATTTACTACAAGTTCCAAGCTCCACATGAGTCTCCACACTCACAACTTGGCTCAACGCTAGTCTCCAGGACTAGGCTCTGATACTAGTTGTTGGGTACAGAGCAACACAGAAGAACAAAAAGAAAACAGAGAGAGATAGGAGAAACTAAATTAACACAGACTAGAGAATAAAACATAGATTTCTATTACAAGAGGCCTTGCCTTGCTTGGCTTGACTTGCTCATGAAGAGGCGGGAAATACAAATTTATAGTTGCAGAAAGGGGCTAATTCTGCATGTGAAAAAAACAAATGATTACAAATTCAATCAAGTGGCTGGGCAGCGTGTTAGATTAAGCCTCGTTGTTTCTGAGAGAGTCGGAGATGTTTATGTGGTCGGCGTCTGAATACGGCTTCATATCAACCATCTTTAAATTTGAACAAGAAGTTAACATGGAGATTATATTGACAATGTGTCGTTGAAATTGTTAATAGTTATTCCAGTTGTTGAAACCATGATCATTTGATGCAATATTTTATATCACTGGACATTATTCGGTATAGTTTTGTTCCTTCCGTGCTCTTATAGCAATTGATGATTCAAAACATTTGATTTTTATGAAAAACATTTAACAAACTATCATGAAAAATTATACTTTACAATTCCAAGGTTAGCATCCTATGAGAAACTCAATGCACATAATTATTAAACTGGTCATGACTAATGAATTCAGGATGTATTGATTTTTCCGTGAGAAACCCCATTTTCTGATTTTTACCATTGATATTTCGTAGATTAGAATCGTTCATTGATAGGTTCAATAGGTGTATTTCTAAATTTTTTATTTATATTTGCTCTTTTGAATCTATTATTATTTTGTATAATGTTTTTGCTATTACATTGATATATTTTGTATATTGTTTTTGTTATTACATTGAAAGGTGTATTTATTTAGAATAATTTTTTTATATTTTTTATTAAATTATCAATCATTTTTAAGTGGAAGATAGAGATTTAATTTCTATAGAATATGTTTAAATATTCATAGTGATATAAAGGGTTAAGATTTATTTTCAAATTAATGATGTTGTTTAATTAAATTAACTCAAATTAATTAATTAAATAAAATATATGGTAGATTTGTTGTAATATTTAACATTTTGATTAGGTCAAAATAAAAATAAAACTAAAATAAAGTAATTATAATCATAATTACAATAAAACTTTTTAACTTAATTACATAAAACTAAAAATAAAAATAAAACAAATATTATAAAATTAACAATTATAATTAAACAAAATTAAATTTATCTCTGAAAATAACTTTGAGAGGAATCAAATTTCTTTAAAGTGAAAAGAGATTTGATTCTTCTTGACCCTTAGTAAATTTCATAAATCTCGAATTAAAATAAATCTAAGCCACTTTTAATCTAGTCAGTATAAATATATGAAATATATAATAAAACAAATATTTTAGTATTTAATATGTATCAATGTCTATCAATAATTACCAACTATTTAATTTACACATATAACCATATTTTAACCTGATAAAAAAAAATACTTTATAATAATATTTTATATATACACCCACTAATATTTTATATATAGTAATCTCCTTATTCTACTTTGATATTACTAATATTTTATATATACACACAGATAGTAATCTCCTTATTCTACTTTACGAAGGATCTCTCGATATTTAACAAATTACCGTTGAAGATAGATTCCACTTGCTAATAAAGAGATTGTGTTTTGTGGTAGCAGAGTAAGAAAAGGCCAAGGTTATTCTGGATTTTTAAATATATCATTTTTCACAGGCTTTTGTAACATTACATGTTCTGCATTTTATGTACGGTTGAATGGATAAATGGTATGCCTACCCAATTTTTTGCTGCCCAGCGGGGACTCAGACAAGGATGTGCCCTATCCCCGCTCATTTTCATTCTTGTATTGGATGGTTTCAGTAAGGTTTTTCATCATGCTGAGCAACAGGGATACATAAAAGGTTTTAATTTCTCCGTAACTTTATCTTCATCTCATTCCCTATTTGTTGATGATATGCTCTTATTTGGGTATCTCATTAGGAACCACTGGTTTTATCTACATATTGTGCTTATGATATTTGAAGCTGCATCAGGTTTAGGAATAAACAAAGACAAATCCTTCTTGATCTATGAGAAGGGTGACTTGCAGGAGATTCAATTCATTGCTGATTTCCTTGGGGTTCGTACACAGCCAATTTTTGAGGGTTTAAAATATCTGGGGTTCTTCATTAAACCTTGCGGCTATAGAATTCGAGATTGGATGTGGTTGATTGAGTGATTTAGAGCTCGTATTTGTAAATGGATGCATAATTGGCTCAGTCTTGGTGGTCGTCTTATCCTTATACAGGCGGTCCTTTCGCAGCTAATGGTCTATTGGGCTCATCTGTTCTATTTGCCTTCCAAAATTATTCAGATGATTAACTGCACTATTGCTCAATTCCTTTGGGGTGGCGCTAATATGGAAAAGAAATTTCATCTTGTTAAATTTGAGATAATCAGTAGGCCTAAATATTTTGACGGATGGGGCATATTGAACACTAGATCCTTTAACATTGCATTGATTATCAAGTCTTTCTGGCGGGCGGTGGATGGGGATGGCATATGGAGCGCTATATTTAGATGCAAATACGTAGAGGGAGATATTCTGCAGCAGATTATCAGTCAGGAAGTAATCTCTCCAAGGACTACCTCGGCCATATGGTGCGGCTTCAAAAAGATATTCAAGTATGTATATAGGGGACTGACATGGTGCTTTGGGGATGGCAGTAAAATCCCATTGACCTTCAATAGCATTATTTCCCTTCCTTCTCATCATCTTCTTTCCCCTCATCTTATTCATAGACTAGCGCACAGAGGAGTTTTCTATCTATCGTAGACCATATTGTGCTGGTCTTTCGAGGCACCTGTCTTCAAATCTGCTATGCAGTTGAGATTGAATGGGGATGATGCATCGGAGTGGGAATACATTAGAGACTCCTTTCGAAGTGTTGGTTTCTGCTATTCAAGGGATCATGACAAGATTACATGGAATGGTCCTAAGAAAGGTGGTGCGGTGATTGTGAAAGAGGTATATAGAAAGATCATCAATGATCAAATGGGAGGAATTCATACCAAGTATTTTTATCCTTTCTGGCACCGTTGTATTCCTACTAAGATAACTCTATTCGGATGGCTCGTATGGCAAGGTAAGATCCTCACTTGGGATAATCTATGTAAAAAGGTTTTATGGGTCCCAATCGTTTCCCCCTCTACTGTATGGCGGCCGAAAGCATTAATCATCTATTTTTTTATTGCCCTGTTGTTAAAAATTTATGGAGGCTATTTCGACCCATATATATGGACCCAAATTGGACTACAAATGATTTCATGCCAGCGATTTTGGACTGGGACAAGACACATGGTATATACAGATCCCTTCCTTTTTACTTCATTTGGGAGGTTTGGAAAGGTCGAAACAATCTCATATTTGAAAGTAAGCCTTTTCAAATTCATATCATCTTCTCAAATATCACAAAATGGTTTGTTGACGCACAGGTACCTGCCAGGAGAATCATTGATGAATCAATTAGAAATAGGCCTCATGAGATTGTATTACCTACTATTTATTTTGATGGCGCTTCTGTGGAAGGCATTATTGGCTGTGGGGTGTGGCTTAAACTATCACAAAAAGAAATGATTCATATTTTCTAGAATGGGGGATCTGGCTCCAATAATAAAGCTGAGATCATCGCTCTCTGGGGTGGCCTTTACGTGGCATTGAAGCTTCAATTACATAGCCCCCACTTTTATGGTGACTCCAAGATTGTGATTGACTGGATTACACATAGAATGGATATGCTTTCTCCTGGGTTACAGGGATGGAGACAGAGGGCTCAGAGATAATTTAAACTGCCCCCCTATTTCCCATATTTACAGAGAATGTAACACCAGGGCTGACGCTCTGTCCAAGAGAGGTGTTAATGCTGGATTTGGTCGTATGCACATTATTCAGTACCATGATGCAAATCAGATTCGGGAAATGACTATTCCCCTTCCATGAGAACAGCTGGTTCTTGATCGAATCTCATCAGTTTTGTTTATACAGGCATTACCATGATCTTTTATATTCAACTTTTTTCTAATAGATGCATATCGAACATAATCATCTACAGGTTTCATCCGAAGGATATCTTTGTAAAGTTCGACAATGAGGAGTTTTTGCAGTATGGGAATTTCCTGAGACTTATAGGGGCCTGACATTTCTTGGTTTGCCTCTTTCCTCCAATCCCATGCGTGATTGTATGATCCTCTTTTCAGGCGAGTCTGTTTTCACAAAATGGCATAGGATCATATGGCTCATACAACTTTTCTCTCCGTCATCTTCATGCAAGCTTGCCGGAACCAATCTTCAAGTGGGCCTGGCGTTATACACTGTCTTCATCATGCGAGCCTGCCAGAGCCATTCATCAAGCAAGCCTGTCATTTATATTCTCACAGGATGGCTTATTTCTTGTTCCTGTTGATCCTGTTTTTGGTGTGCTTATCAGGTGATCCTATATTGGTGATTGTCAGGCGAGCTTGCTGGAATATCCTCACTTATCTGACGGGAGTATAACAAGATACAGTTTTTTACTATCCATATGTTTTCTTTATCTATTATGTTTACTTCCCACTTGTTTTGTCCTTATTTTCTTGATGCACATGGAAGAGGATGCTGTTACAAGTTTTTGTGGATGTCTTGCTCACAGGGATGTTAGTTTGTTATTGGATGGGAATGAATCCTTCTCATAATTTGGCTTGCCGGGTACACTGAATCTCTCCCCTTTCATTATGGGGTTTATTTGGTTGTATATGGAAATTGGGTTTTACTCCATCTGAATCTACTTCAGATGAGATTGAAATGTCGAATATGTACTGTTATATTTTCTACTAATATATACACTGTTTTTTTCTTCTGAAAAAAAAAAATAATAATAAGTTTTATTAATTTTTGTTGGGTCTTTAAGGTTAGTTTGGTCAAGTTATTGATGATTCAGAATTTTAAATTGAGTTTTGAATTTTAAATTGGTTTTTGAGAAATCATTATATTAATCTATAGTATTCATGTGAAACATAATTTATTAAAAATAAAAATAAAAAAAAATTAACTAACATAAATTTAACTTAACTTCAAATTTATTAAACTAAGATAAATCTAATTTAATTCTAAAACTACCAAAATCATAGAGAAATAAAATCTGTTAAAATACAAAACTCTTTTAGAGATTTCATCTCTTTGGTGGCTTGGCAGATCCCAAGCTATGGATTAGACTATTTGGTGACTTGGCAGATCCCAAGCTATGGATTAGACTAGGTTTATTTCAGTTAGTGTTAGTGATTTATGCCAATCAAATTTTTAAAATCTAAAGTTGAGTTAGGTTAAGATATATAAAACTTTTAAAATCTAAAATTTGCAATTTAGTTATGCTAAAATATGTGAATGATTTGCAAATTGGTTGCGGGTGTGTTTTCAAGGTCTGCAGTGAATTTAAATGCGGGATGTAAAACAGCATTCTCAAACATAGTAATGGTCTTCGCTGTAATGATAAGTCTTCTGTTTCTGACTTTTCTCTTCTATTACACTCCTACTGTGGTAATGTCATCCATAATCATCTCGGCCATGCTCGGCTTGATCGACATCCGCAGCGTTTATAATCTCTGGAAAGTGGACAACATCGATTTCTTCGTTTTCTTGGCTACTTGGCCATTGTTTTTGCCAGTGTTAGAAGTTGGCCTTGCAATCGCTGTATACTGTACATACATGTTGTTTCTTGAATGTTATCATAAATTAATTAAACATTTGAAATTTGGCAATATTTTAATGATTAATATGATGATTATCTTGCAGCAGGTATCCTTGTCTTTGGTAAGATTATTGATGCACTTCATGAGGCCTCACGCTGCAGTTCTGGGAAATATTCCTGGATCGTTTGAATACCGAAGCCTTGAGCAACATTCTCATGCCACCAGAGTTCCAGGCATTCTCATACTGCGCATCGATTCTCCAATTTTTTTGGCCAACTCGACTTATTTGAAAGACAGGTTAGTGCATTGCCATGAGCGTTTGAAAGAATCCATTTTTAATAAATAAATCAGTTATTTAAGTAATTTAAACATAAGAAATAAAAATAAAATAACAATGGGTATTGAACAAAGTAAAAATAATAACGGTGGGGGGTAGTGTTATGAAGTAGTATGTAAAATTATGAAAAGAGTATATTAATTATTTGAGGTTTTGAAGATTGAAGTTATAATACACCGAAGTTCTACTTTTTTCTACATAATTTTTTTAAAATGTCACGGAATTATTAAATTAGATAAATTGTTTATTCATCTTAACTATTTAATGTTTTAAAGTGTTTTCAAAACATTAAATTTATTTATATATTTAAAAATATATTTTAAATAATATTTTTTTGAAAATTTATATTTTGAACAATAAAAGTTACAATATCTTAAAATTTTCTATATAAATTCTCAAAAAAAATAAAAATATATATATATATAATTTCTATATATATATAATTTCTCAACAATTTAAAATTATACATTTAAAAATATATTTTGAATAACCAAAAAATTCTTGCAGGTCTACATTTTAAACAACAAAAATCATAATATCTTGAAAATTTAGATATGCAAATTCAGATAAAAACAAAAAAAAAAAAAATCATAACTCCGTAACAATTTAGAATAGTCTTTTATCTATCTATATATATAGACACACACACACACACACACACACACACACACACACACACATATATATATATATATATATATATATATCATAGTAATTATAACATTTTTTTCACAAAGAAGAGCATGTTTCTAGAGATTTGAACCCATCACTCCCAAAAGCACAATATGTGTTTCCACCATTGGAGTTCAACTCCAATTACATGAACACAAAAATAATTTTGTATAGAATAGAATTTTGGCTTTTCTGATCCATAGTAAAATTAACTAGAATTTTTTCTTTTATAATCACATTCAAATGAACATTGTTGATGCTTTTCAAAAGGTTGAGTTTAAATAGATGCAGAAATGTTTGACTTTGAAATTTGAAATCTAATAAGAGTTAGTTCTATTTAATTAATTTAATATATATATTTAATTTAGTTTATTATTATTATTATTATTATTATTTATTTTTTTATTATCTATTATATTATATTTATTTATTTATTTATTTATTTATTTATTTATATATAAATTTATATTCCTATTATTCTCTTTCTCTAGAGATCTAAAAAAAAGCTGAAAACATATTCCAGCCGTCTAGGGCCTCTCTAAACTTAGGATGATGGAAATGGTCAATCCTAGCTATGACCTTAGCCTCTTCTATGTAGATATGATGGTTAGTCTTTTCCACAAAAATAATTATCATAATCATGTAAGTTGTATATTAAAATAAATAGACAAAAATATTTGTTAAGTCTAGGATATGTTTATTCTAGAATATCACTTCCAAAATTTTAATTTAATTATTAATAATTATTAAATGTGAAATATTCTAAAATATTCATAATAATATACACAAATAAATGGTTGAAATTTATTTTTAAAGTAGTTATATATTTTCTTTTCTTTCTTTTAATTAAAATAATTAATTAAAAAGAATGTTATATAAACAAGTTTCATATAAAATAGTTTGAATAAGTTATAATTTTGTAATAAATTAAATTGTATAATAAATAGTATTTGAATATTTATTATAAATTGATATTTATCTATATTTATCAACCATTACTAAAAATTTAAATTTAGATTATCAGCCCCACTAATAAATAATTTGATTTGTTGAATACTTGATTTGGTTTTTATGATGACAGAATTCTGAGATGGATAGAGGAAGAAGAAGAAAGCCTTGCCAAGCTCAATCAACACACTCTCTACTACGTCGTGCTGGACATGCGTCGTGAGTATTGTCTCCATTGTCATTGATTTTGATAGAACAAATTTAGAATTAATTTCGTCTGATAACTGTCGATATACTAATTAAGGCCTTCCATTTATTGCCAGCTGTGACGAGTATTGACACCAGCGGCATCGATACCCTTGACGAACTGAGAAAGAAAATGGGGTAGCGTCAACTTCAAGTAATATTTTGAAGTACTAATGTTCATGAATTATTGCGCCGTATTGAATATTAATTGTGTCACAACATCTTGTACTGGCTAGTCATGGGAGGTGGGAGATAGAGAAGTTGCACAAGTCGAAATTTATGGATGATCTCGAGCAGAAAGCGTTATTTTTCACAGTGGAGGAGGCCATTGTTGGCTGCAACGCTTTGCTTTACCCTGAAAGGGTGGATGACATCAATTCTACCAACAACACTAACCAAAGATGAATTTCAGGAAGAATTGAGTAATTGACACAATGAAGTGTAATTCATGACACCACTATGGATCAAAGTCATCATACTCAAATCGAGTACTGCAAGTTAATGATTTCCCCTCATGCATTAGAAAGACTTGTCATGTTAAGCTAATTGCAATAGATATTTGGAAATCCGCAGCATTATTGTAAAAATATAATATATAATGTATGTATTCCATATGTTTAATTAATGGAATGTTTTAAAATAAATGACTATAAGTGTAAATATTAGTAGGTTTTTTAACCCTAATTGTTATGTTGTTGTAAATATTAATTTTATTTATATATATATATATATAATTAATTTAAATTGTTATGTCAAGCTTTGAGGTTAAGGTTATTTATGACGTTCCTTATATGTGGGTGTTTAACGTGATATTGAAGAGGGGCATGTGATGCTTGAACTTCATGGTACACTTGGTAAGTCGAGTGGTGGTGGTTTTATGGCGATGATGTTTTGGCACATGACTATATTTAAGGAGGTGGATATGTTGGAAATTATGAATAAAACACCAGAGGGATTCATTTTCCCCCACAACACAGAGAATGCAACAATATGTGGAAATAAAATTCATACACACAGACGGATAGTGATTAAACACATGAGAGGAACTCTTTTTGAAATTCATTTAACTTTTCCCTATATTTGATTCATTCATTCACTCTCTCAAATCAAACTGAAATTAAATTATTTTATATAAAATTGGCCAGAGTCTGCAATTCAATGCAACTCAATGCAGAACAGACATAAAACAACCAAATTGTCCTCCTGCTCGGTTTTGTTGTTTCTACACGAAACATCGTACAAAAAACATAAAAGACCGGACCTGAAATATTATGTGTTCTGCCTACGAAACCACATCGCATCCTTCCCTCCATCGCAAATTACATACCAGCGATTATAACATTTAACTTGGGCACTTATGAGAAAGACATAAAACTTGTGATATGCAATGTGACGTGGCACATATCGCATCGCAACATAAACACTTTAACTTGCAGACACTTATCCGTTGAACTCTTGAGCTTGCAGGCGTCGATATGCGTTATCCTCCTCAGCTTTCCACATGCCATTTGCGATCGCATCGCAGCATAAATAAAATAACTTGTGGGTGGCTTAAATGGTAAGACTTAAATGTTGCGAAGTGCGAAGTCGCGGGCGGTCAATAGCGGTAAGTGTGAAATATGAAAGGTAGGGTATAAAGCAAAGAACAAAGGTTTGCAGCAATAGGTAATGTGATGACGTTAGTGGGTCCCATTAATATCGCATCAGCGGAGAAAAGAGTTTCGGTCAAAGCGCTTAAGAGTTAAACGATAAATGTTTCAAAATGCAGGTGACGATGTGGTAAACCATGGTAAGTATGAAATGTGAAAAAAAAGGAATAATCGTAAATGCAAAGGTTTGCACGGTTTGGTTAATGCAGTAAAGGTAAAGTGGGTCCCACCAATATCGCATCGACGGAAACATAACGTCGGCGGAAGGCTTAAGAGTTACAACTTAAAATTTGTGGGTTGTGAGTTGCAGGCAACGGTAAGTCAATGCAGAAAGGAAATAAGCACAGAGAATGGGCTCAAGTACTCAATTGTTGATTTTAGGTGGAACGCCTTCGGATTTGAAATCTGCTCCTTGTCCTTCCTGCACAAAAATTCAATTTAGTTGTGGGCTGCTGCCACTCTTTATTCATGGCAGTGGTTGGGAGTATTTCCAACACTCCCCCTTAATCATAACTGCCACCATCAATCATTCCCAGACACTGTCTGAGATAAGAAAAAAAAAAATCCCAATGGCTTTGTGAGGATATCACCAAACTGTTCCTCTGATCTACAATGATGTAAAACAATTTCACCATTGCTAACTAATTGCCTTATAAAATGGTATTTGTCATCAATATGCTTTGTTCTCTTGTGGAAAACATAATTCTTTGAAAATGCAATTGTTGAGCTCTTATCACAGAAAGTTGTGGTTCCTTTGTCTTGCTCATGACATAAATCCCTCAACATCCTTTTCATCCAAACTGCTTGGCATGCTGCTGTTGTTGTTGCTACATATTCAGCTTCTGCTATTGATAATGAAACTATTGGTTGCTTCTTGGAAGCCCATGAAATGGCTCCCGATCCCAAATGAAAAACATACCCTGATGTGCTCTTTTTTTCATCTACACTTCCAGCCCAATCACTCTTAGTGTAACCAACTAGCTTAAAATTATCATTTTCGGAGTATAGAACACCATACTTCTTTGTTCAATTTACATACCTCAATATTCTCTTGCATGCTTGCCAATTTGTCTCCTTGTGTGTCTCCATGAATCTGGATATCAGACTTACTACATACATTATATCAGGCCTAGTTGCAGTCAATGATCCAGGTGGATATTGGTGGTCACCTACCTATTCCACTTGGGGCTCCACCATTGTCTCTTTCAGTTTTTCAGTTTCGGCATAGTTTACTATTTTTAGCAGTTTTTCGGGTCCTAAACTTCCGGAGCCATTTTGAGGCCCTAAACGACGTTTTTTTGGGAAAACGGAGAGCAACATGGGTCAATGGACCAATGTTGCTCATTCCAAATTTGTAGTCCTCGGATATATCTTTCTAACGAGGTATGGTACGCGTCAAACGGAGATCGTATGCCAAAGTTACGCCCCTGGGAAGTTGAAACACCAATTTACCCAAACGGGGCCCATAGCTTTGGCGCTTCATCTCCTAGGGTTAGGGTTTTGGCTGTTTAGGATTTCCCATTGTTTCTAAATGATAAATAGGCCCTCGAGCCTCATTGTAACTCAGTTCAGAGGCCTGTAGCCGCCACATCTCTTCTCAGAGATAGCTACCAGCGCCCTAGCTAGTTTTATTTCCATTCTGTCTTTAAGCAAATTTCAGTTCTTTGATATTAATGAAATGAAGTGTTATTTCCGCTGCATCTCTGTATTTATGGTTATGTGTTTATTCTGTTGCGTTCCTGCATAAATCCGGATCAGTGGTATCAGAGCGGTCTGCTTTTTCTCGATCCTTCTTTGCATGTCCCCACCGAGGTCGGGGTATAAGGAGCTAGGGCTTGATCTGGTGGAACCTTTGCAAGATCAGCCTCGCAAACCTCGACGGACGCCCATGGGGGACGAAAAGAAAGATGAGGGAGCAGGAGATTCTATCAAAATATTGCTCGAGGAGGCCCTCGAAAGACAAAGGAACGTGATGATGGATAACTTTGCTCAGATCCTTCAACGGCTACCCACCGGCGGCGCATCTGCATCCAGCAGCCACTCTGGAGGCGCGACTCCTTTTAAGGTACAAGTAAATTTTGACATTCCCATATTTGAGGGTCAACTAGACGCAGATGCCGTAGATAGATGGTTGAATCTGTTAGAAGGATATTTCTCGGTTCATGACTTTTCAGACCGGGAGAAGATTATTTTTGCACTCCTCAAAGCTACTCCCCATGTTAAGGACTGGTGGGAAACCTACTGTGAGAACAAGGACCAGACAGAACCCTCTCTGTTCTCGGCCGTACCAACTTGGAATTCTTTCCGAGACGCCGTCAAGGAATAGTACTATCCCGTGGGGAGCTATGAGGACAAGTACATACAATGGACCACGCTGCGACAACAAAGGGATCAAGATGTGCATGAGCCGACGAATCTGTTCCATACCCTGCGCACAAAGTTGGGTATCAAAGATTCAGAGAAACATTTGGTGCTAAAGTATCGCAGTTGTCTGCACAGATACATTCAGGAGGAAATGGAGTTCCTCGACATCTCCTCGCTTGGTACGGCATACCGGTATGATGCCAAGATTGAGCAGAAATTCAAGCAGAAGAAGCGAGACTTTGGATCTGCGAATCAAAAGCAAGGGAAAGGTGCTTCCAAACCGCAGAACAAAGGACAGAGCCAAGGCATGGCGGCTAAAGACAACTCATCGAAGCCACAAGAAAAGAACAACACCGCAAATCCAAAGAAGGACACGGGAAAGTGGTGTGAGTTCCATAAGAGCTCCACTCACAACACAAGTGAGTGTCGGGCCAAGCAGTCGCTAGTGGCCGAGATGAGGGCTTCCGAGTCAGATGCATGCTCCGACTCCGAATCAGAACCTAAAAAGGGGAATGAAAAAGGGAAACAGATTATTGTTGCGGAGCCCAACGCCATTGTTGCCACTACAAAGATCCAGAAGGAGGAACCGGAAGATCCAGAGGAGGAGGAACATCTCTTCCACTCCCAGATGTGGGTAAAGGGCTCCCCTGTACAGTTCATTGTCGATAATGGGAGCCAAAAGAACCTCATTTCAGCAGACGCCGTGAAGCGGTTGGGCTTGCCGACCACAGCTCACCCACATCCATACACCATCGGGTGGCTTCACCCGTTATTGTTACTTTGGGAAATAAGTTGTACATGATACCGCAGGTAGTACTCGCCGCTATCTCTTTCGTTACTACCGTAAAACACGCAAAGAGCTCATTTCCCAAACCAGGAAATTCGTTTTCCTGATGATCCGCCCCCCAGGGCAAGAAGAAGACTGTGGCCACGACCTCCAGACAGGGCCCCTCTGCACGACAACAACAAATGGATAAGGTCGTGGAGGAGTACGGGGACATCTTCACCTCACCCACAGGGGTTCCTCTGCACTGCCAGGTCAAGCACCCGATTGATCTGACCCCAGGTGCGTCGCTACCCAATGGACCGATCTATCGACGCTCTGTTCTGGAAAATGATGAAATCAAGAGGCAGATTTAGGAGCTGTTGCAGAAAGGTCACATCAGACCAAGTTCATCGCCCTGTGGGAGCCCAATCGTGTTGGTACAGAAGAAGGATGGGACGTGGAGACTCTGTATTGACTATCGGGCGCTGAACAAGATCACTGTCCGAAATAGGTACCCAATCCCACGGATTGATGACCTTCTGGACCAACTCAAAGGTGCAAAATATTTCAGCAAGATCGACCTGAAGTCTGGGTATCACCAGGTACCGATTGAACCCTCCGATGTGTGGAAGATTGCCTTCAAAGCCAAGGAAGGCCTTTTCGAATGGCTGGTCATGCCTTTCGGGTTGACGAATGCTCCCGCCACCTTCATGAGGATGATGGATGACATCTTGCGGCCATTCATCAACTCATTTGTAGTGGTGTACTTGGATGATATTCTGATCTTCAGCCAGACTTGGGAAGAGCACCTTCACCACATCCGACAAGTCCTCCAAACACTGCGGCAACACAAGTTGTGTGCCAATTTGGAGAAGTGCACTTTTGGCATGACCCAGGTTCAATATCTGGGATACATTATCGATGAAAGGGGGGTGCATGTGGATCCAGCCAAGATCCAAGTCATTCGGGATTGGCCAGCCCCAACCACTATAACAGAGCTTCGCAGCTTTCTGGGTCTTGCTAATTTCTATCGGAGGTTCGTGTTGGGATTCTCTCACATCACTTGGCCCTTGAGTCAAGTCACCAAGGGAGGAGTGAGAGAAAAAAAATTTTGGTCGGAACCTCAACAGAAGGCGTTCACAGAACTGAAAAACCGCCTCTGTTCTGCCCCAGTGCTCACTTTACCAGACTTGCAACAGCCATTTGAGATCGAGACAGATGCCTCCGACTATGCTATTGGGGCAGTTCTTACTCAACAGGGACATCCAGTGGCATTTCACAGTGAGACATTGTCTGACACAGTTCGCAAGTACCCCACATATGACAAAGAAATGTACTCCATTGTGCAAGCTTGTCGACAATGGAAGCACTACATTTTGGGGAAGGAAACAATCATCCATACAGACCACAGGCCCCTGCAGTTCATACAGACACAAGGGAAGTTGCAGAATGATCGCCATCAGAAGTGGTCTACATATCTGCAACAGTTTCATTCGAACATCAAGTATAAGAAGGGTAGCACCAATCATGTTGCAGACTGCCTCAGCCGACCACCGATCGTGGCGCTCACCATGTACTCAACGCTTGTGGGCACGAGACTTCTGATTGGCCGCTTCTCTATGAGAGTGACCCAGAATTCGGCCAAACTTACAAGGCACTCCTGGGGGGTACGCAAGTTCCAAATTTTCACCTCCAAGATGCACTTTTATGTCACATGGGACACCTTTATGTTCCTTCAAGCGAGCGTGCCAAGATGATATGGGAAGCACACTACAGTCGAGTCGCTGGGCATTTCGGGGTCGAGAAAACAGTAGCAATCCTGCAGAAGTATTTCTATTGGTCGAACCTTCGAAAGGATGTCGAGAAGCACATCAGATCCTGCACTGCTTGTGCCATCGCCAAACCGACCATCAAGAAGCAAGGCCTATATACTCCTCTACCTACCCCTAGTCGACCTTGGGAATCCATCTCCATGGATTACATGTCGGGCCTGCCTTCTACTAAGCAGGGAAATGACTGTGTTTTTGTGGTCGTCGACAGATTCTCGAAGATGGCCATTATGGCGGCCTCCAAGAAGAATATCACAGCAGAAGCCACTGCTAAACTCTTCTTTGAACGAGTGTGGGTGCACTTTGGGATCCCACAGTCTATCATATCAGATCGGGATAGCAGGTTCCTCAGCACATTTTGGTCCAGCCTCTCGTCGATGTTGGATACCAAGCTCACCAAGTCCACAGCTTTCCATCCCCAAACAGATGGCCAGACAGAGGTCGTCAACAGAATGATTGTACACATTCTGCGCATGTACAATGCAAAGCATCCACGCACATGGACGAGAGCCTCCCCTATGTACAACATAGTTATAATCGGCTCTCCGCTCAATCTACTATGCCCATTTTGTGTGGGCTCGGGATTCCGCCCACTATGCCCCATCGGGACGAAATATGCCATTTGCAAATGTCAGTGCCAATTCAAACATGTCCATCGGGTCGACAAAGCGTAGCTTCATCGAGCTAACTAACACATCCGCCATCGTGTTCATGATATATTGATGAGCTAATGCCAGTACAAGCAATCGCCATGATCACTCCGTGCCACACAACTTCCAGGTGGGTGACAAAGTATGGCTACATTTCGTTAAGGAGCGCCTCACCTGACCCCACCGCAAGCTTCGCGCCCGCTCCGATACGGGCCGTACACCATCACCAAGGCTGTAGGGAACAATGCTTTCGAGCTTAGTATTCCACCATTCCTTGGTCTGCACCCAGTCTTCAATGTGGATCGCCTTCGTCCTTACTTCCCACCTCTACCGGACACTTCGGACATTGCAGAACAACTCACACCAACAGAGTTAAACCCAGACTGCATGGAACAGGCCACCACAGATTGTATCATGGACATGCAAATTAAGAACACTCGCCAACAGAGGATCCAACTGTATCGGGTTGTCAAAGCTGGCCAACTCCCGCACCAAGGAAAGTGGTTCACCAGGGACCAAGTTCAGCAGAAATTTCCTCATCTCATGGAGGAACTTAACGCAATGGGGACCATTGCTTCCTAAGGGGGAGGAATGATCCAGGTGGATATTGGTGGTCACCCGCCTATTCCACTTGGGGCTCCACCATTGTCTATTTCAGTTTTTCAGTTTCGGCACAGTTTACTATTTTTAGCAGTTTTTCGGGTCCTAAACTTCCGGAGCCGTTTTGAGGCCCTAAACGACGTTTTTGGGGAAAACGGAGAGCAACATGGGTCCATGGACCGATGTTGCTCGTTCCAAATTTGTAGTCCTCGGATAGATCTTTCTAACGAGGTATGGTACGTGTCAAACAGAGATCGTATGCCAAAGTTACGCCCCTGGGAAGTTGAAACACCAATTTACCCAAACGGGGCCCATAGTTTTGGCGCTTCATCTCCTAGGGTTAGGGTTTTGGCTGTTTAGGATTTCCCACTGTTTCAAAATGATAAATAGGCCCTCGAGCCTCATTGTAACTCAGTTCAGAGGCCTGTAGCCGCCACATCTCTTCTCAGAGATAGCTACCAGCGCCCTAGCTAGTTTTATTTCCATTCTGTCTGTAAGCAAATTTCAGTTCTTTGATATTAATGAAATGAAGTGTTATTTCCGCTGCATCTCTGTATTTATGGTTATATGTTTATTCTGTTGCGTTCCTGCATAAATCCGGATCATTTTGAGAGTAATATGATGCATATTTATATGAATTATTCCTCCATAGTGGTATGACACACTCCCATGAAGAGACATGAACCATATGTTGCATGAAGATCACCCTTCTTATACTTGGAGATCCAATTCAAGAAGATCATAGCAAAGAACATCATACCAATGTAATAGATATTTCCATCCACTACTCCATCATTCTCACCTTCTCCTTGTCCACAAAGTGCATCAAATGTGAAGTGATCCTGGGGGTACTCCATCAATAAACCCATGCTCTCAAGTGACAACGCCGTTGGCCTATGCAAATAGGATCCTGCCAACTCATAGCTTCTTTCTTTGGCATGCTCATTGTTAAAGATATCTCCCATAATGCTACTACACATAAGAAGTTCCTCCCAAAGTGGAAGTACCTCTTGATCATCTAAGGCCAATGAGTAGCCCCTTTGCACCATAATAGTGCCGTCTCCTACTCCTGCAACATCATGCAAAGTGTGAGAGAAAATCTGCCCTTGCTCTCCCAAGAACAAGAAAAGCAACAAAATTTTTTGTTGCCTCCTCATACCTCCATCATAAAAATCATGTAGTGAAAACATGGTGACTAATATGAATAATGTCATACCAACACAATGTGTCCATACTCCTTGCTGCCCAATGATGCAAGTATCCTGCCACATACCCTTAGAAAGAGAACAATGGCCAAAATCTTTCAAGAGTAGCCAGCGTAGCCATGCCTCCTGTTGCCCGGTATCATATATTTTCAAGTAGCTCACCAACTTCTTGCTCTCCATCCACATCCACTCACCCATTTTTGGATGTCTTCCTTCATTCTCAATCTTGGTACCCTTCCCATGAAGTCTACCATCCTCCCAAATCAGATTTTTGTCTTTGCATTTCATGGGATCTTGAAATGCAATCTTCTCAAGGATCATGTTGATCCCATAAGGATCCAAATAGGTGGTAGGAAAAAACCTCCCATCATGATGTGTAGGGCTCAAGAAGTGTCCAACACAAACATGAGAAATGTTATCCATCCTAAGATGTCCTCCATCATCTATCTGCTCCCCCTTGAATCCATAAAGATCCAAGTGTGAGAAGGGAAGAACTTCCTAAAACTGTTGAAGCAATTTGCACTCCATGATGTGCTGAAGTGCACCTCCAATGAAATCTCTCCATGAGATCTCCCTCTCATCAATATTCCTCCAAAACCAATAAGGTATTGGATCTGTTGAAAGTAGAAGTCTCTCTTTGAGCTGAGAGGTGCTCATTAAGAAATTGTCATATGGAAAGGAGAAAGTTTTTCTCACCTCAAGATGTCTACTATCTATCATCCTTCCCTTCAAGTCTTCAAACCCCAAAAATGGCTCATGAGGATGATGGTTTATTTCTTCCTTGAATGTTTCAATGTTGCACAACACAGTGCAATCTTGCTACTCTATATTAGCCATGTGTGTTGATTCTTGGTCATATAAAGATGAATTCCCACAATCCTCCAAAATATTTGCTGAAATAGAAAGTGGAACTTCAATCATACCTTGATGGAACTTAGGATCTCCTTGTATGGCTGCAATAGTTCTTTCCTCTAACGAAATGGCTGCCCCATTTATAGATGTATAAGGTTGCTCTTCCAAGGCTGTGACAGCGCTGGTACAAGTCTCCTCCCATGGTGGTGTGGAATTCTTCTCCTCTAACCTTTCTCTATCAAAGGTTTTAATCAACCTTTGAGTGAAATCTGCAAAAGTATTCACCCTTACATGGCTCAAGTGGCTGAACTACCAAACATTGGCTTCACCCTCCAAGTGCAGCATTGCAATTTCTACTGCCTCCCTCTCTACCATTGGATGTAGTAGGAATAATGCCTCAAGCTTCCTTGCCCAACCTCTTGCTGTAGATGATCCATCATATGTAGGCAATAGAAATCTATTACCTTTGATTCCTCTTTTGTTGCAGGACCTCCTCTCTTCCTTTAATTGAATGAACTGTGGAAGAGCTAGAGTCTCTTTGAAGGCTCTAGGTTGAGATTTGTACTCAACAAGGTACTTACTTAGAATCAAATGATCCAAGTATCTCTCATGATTATTGTCTTCTTCCTAGTGAGAATAGGAAGTGCATGGTCCTTCCTCTTCTTTTTGCTTATCCTCCTTGGGGAGGTTCTTCATAGATCTGAAGAATGATGAGACAAAACTCATCCTCTCCAACATTCTGATCTTCTTCTATCTTCTTTGGCTGAAACTCACAGTCTGAGCCAATATGGCGCTTTGATACCGCTGTAATATCCCAAAAGATGGAAATTATACAACAATAAGAACAGCTAAAGATGTTCCAGAGCTGGAGATGCAACAATGTAACAACACATATTGGAGTAGCAACGTTATATCAATACCTAATTCATGAGAAGATACAAATAGCCATAAAATTGATCTTATAGCAGCAAAAGAGTACAAATCCTTGAGGAAACAATCACTCAAGCTAGGAAATTCAAGCCTCAATAGAACATGTACAAGAAAATGAAGAACATTGCTACATATAGAAAACCCAAGGCTATGACTGCGCAGTTTATAGGAGGCACTGCCACAGAAATAATTTCAATACATAGAATGGAAATATGGCTCAAATAAAGTGGGGAGCAAAGCTCTAACCCCTGAAAAACAATATCAAGTCAATCCTAGAAGGATTGGCTGAAATGTAAAAAATGGCAAAATCGTCGGAGTAGCAGGGCTGAGTAGCAGCTGCAACTCAAGAACTAGATGGAGATGGCTGTAGATGATGCACAAGATGAATAGACCTCCTCCAATGGATCTTCCAAGTGAAAGGCTGATCCTAACACTGAAGATATAACCCTCCAAACAAACACTACAACCCTCACTGCAGATGCTCAATGAAAATAACACAATCAATGAGAGAGACTGCGCTGTAGATCATGGAAATGGTTGACCTGATGCCAAATATGGTGAAATATGCTCAGAGATCTTCCTAACTGATCCTCCAAAGGAGAGAATGCTTCCTCCTCTGAAAAATAAGCACAGGAAGTGGTGTTCAGTAACCTCCACTGCAACACGCTGCAACACAACCCAGATCTAAATAGAAACTTCATTGTAGCTAAAGGAGGATGCTTGGCCTCAAGCCTGAATGTGGAGAAATGAAGAGAAAGCTCCCTCAAGAGGCCTCTCTTGAAAGGAGAAGGAATTACTAAACATGAATTCCTTGTGCTAAGCAGCACTGCAACTTTGTTAAATAGCAGGAGAGTGCACAAAGTCTAAATATACCATAAAATCAATAATCATCAACATGAATAACAATGACTGCCTTGCCCTCTTTTAAAAAAAATGGAAGTCCTCTCACCATGGGTCCCACTCATTATGGTTTCCTCCACCAAAGAGTCTTCCTCCCATTCATACTGCGTTGTCTCTCCAAGTGTTCTCCACCTCTTATCCTAACATTGTTGACTTGGTCAAACTTGACCTTGTCCTCATGCAAATGTCCTCTTTCACACATGCGGGTGTGAAATCCAGCTCCTCTAATGATCCCTTTTCATACTATGAGGTATTTTATGCAATTTATGGTCCTCCTTTCCCATTTATTTATGTCCTAAGTGACATGAGAAAAAATTAATATTCCAATTAGCTATATGATAAGTTTGTAATATTACACTTCTCCCCAGGTCCCCTAGTGGCCATCCCGCTGTGTGTTATGACATTTACGCTTAGATCCTTGTCTCGCAGTTTATCCTTGACCCTCTGCACATTCTGTGTAGGTGTCGGTTGCTTCTCCTGCATATTTTCTATCAAAATTGGACAGTCTTCAATCACATGGTCTAGCTATCTGCAATACCAGCAGGACTACCTCGTAGGGTTCGGACACTCCCTGGAAAAGTGTCCTACTTCTCCACAATTGTAACATATTAGTTGCCCTCATCCTCGACCTACGCTTCCACCTCTTCCGCCTCCCATGCCCTTGCTTGGGGAGCCACTTGAGAGGGATCTTGGCGAGGATGGGTTCGATTGTACCCTATAAAGGTTCTCTCGATCAATCATCAAGTCATATGTCTAGCAGTTCTTCTCATCATGACCTACCGACCTGCAAAACTTGCGCCATTGCTGCTTTACTTCTGGGACATATGCAGCAAGGTGGGGACAATGGTTTGTGTCGTGCATTCCCGCAACGCGAAAATAATTGCACCATAGCACTGGCCCACTTGATCCTGCAACTTCCCTAGGTCGCAACAGACTAGGTCCCTTGACCTGCATATAGTCAACTAACAGAGGGTAGTTATCCTTAGTGTGACAATTCGTCCTACATCATATGCACCATATTTTAGGGCTAGCCTCTGCTCCTCGCTCCTTTCGCAGATTCTGGATCTCCATGTGCATCGCCTCTAGTTGTCCTTGGATCAGTTGGACGCCCAGCTGAGTATCATCTCTGGGCGCAGCTTCCAACTTCATGGCGACTTCCAGGGATTTTTCCTGTGATTCAAAAGTTTGGTGACCCATAGGTACGCGCACGTGAGTCAGTAGCATAGCAATGAACCATTATATGTGCTTTCTGTCATCATACTGAAATTCTCCTTCTTTTATCACCTTCTTCAGTCGCTGATCAGCCTCCCATACCGACTCAGAAGGCCCTTGCTTGAAGTCATTTAGATCAACCACTATTTGAGAGTAGGACATCGACTTCTTGAATTGTTGCTTCAAGGAATTTAATATCTTCAATGGTTGTGTTCACATGTTGGTCGATTTATCCCATGTACTAGTCCAAAGCTCTTCCTTCGAAGGCAAGGGACAACTGTTTCCTCTTCACTACATCACTTTCTACATTCTGCGCAGTCCATATCGACTCTGCGACAAACCATAACTGATCCATATCTTCATCCCCCACACCCTTAAAGGTAGGCAACTTCATGTGCGCAACCATGTCGTCTTTTGGTGGTGGTGGTGGAGGTGTAGGAGAATTGTTACCCCTATGCTGGTTTGAAAGTGGTGTGGCTGGAGGACTCTGCTGTTTCTCTTACCGGACTATAGACAGATCTATCTCCTTCTTGGTTGGTCCAATAGTATTTTCCACTCCGTGTCATATTCCCATCTAGATCATAGGTCATTCATTCAGTGTGGCTACACAGAATACCCTTTTCACATAGTAATATATTAATCAACAATGGTAAGGTCTTCAGAAACTTACCCTGGAATCCCTTGAAGAATTTTCGCTCTACTTCAGAGTAGGAGACGAAATTATCGATGGAAAATTCTATCACGAACCCTCCTAGAACACTGTCTACCCAGTGGTCCACTGTGCGAGTGATGGTGTTATCAATATTATCTAACTGCTGGATCAATTCTGGGGTCCACTGTGTGACCCACTCGTCCTTCCAACACTTCTAAAATTCAACCAACCTTGCGAGCCTTCCTGGAGCTCGATCGAAATTGTTACAAAGAAGATCTCATAGCTCTCCGTGAAAATTTACTTATTCTTCCACTCTTCAGTGATCAACCTCTTATTACAGTTTTCTTTTACTGTGAATTCCTAAAATTTCTGTTCAAACCATTCATTAATTTCTTTTCTTTCAGGTTTCCAATACGACCTTGGCATTACCTGATCCATCTTTCAAAATGCTCTCGGTCCCGGAAACGGAACCATTTGTTGGCTTGACAAGTTCTGACCCAAGTTCAAAGGTGAAGGTTTTCCAACAAACCCCTTTACTACTAGCCCTTTCGGTAGTGACCTACTTACGCAGGCCAAAGTCTCACCCGAAGCAGTATGGGAGGGTGTTGGAACCAGGTTTCGGCACCCTGGGAGAGGGTACGTAAGTCAAGAAGAGCCGCATTCACCCTTATAGTTACCAGATCTTATGTCACAGAGCCTTGATCTACTGATATCCTTCACATCCACGTGTGCAATACTAATGATAATGACAGTAGCTAACAGATCATAGAATTATAGAACATTACCACAGTTATCACATAAATCATAACAGAACAGATCAAGATCGCAACATAAACAAGTAACAAAAGTACTTTCGCAGCTTAAATCAATAACATAGAAGCATACATAATCAGATATCATAGATTCACATCAACGATAAGTCCAATAGATTCAGATATTCCAACAATTTTCCTCATTCATTAATCCTTCAGATTTACTTACAATACCCAAAACCCAACCTGTGCACACAGCAGTAGGGTCTGCACACAGTAGGACAGAGGATCTCCCCACACACAGCCAGTAGGAGACCTTACCCAAACAACCCTAACAGATCTAATAGTTCGCACATAGCATCAATTCAATTCATTCCTGCTCTCTAACTCCAAAAAATGTTCAACTACTTATACTACTTTAGCCTATGCATCCAATGGTCCACAAACCGTGGTTTTTGGACTATTGATCTAGCCTTGACCCAGTTACAATGCATTAGGGGCTTTGACCCACCCCAAAACCCCTGCGTTAGACTAAATATAATAAAAAATATATAAAATGGACCAGATTCGCAGCTTTGTAGGAGACCCTGTTCCAACAAGTGGGAAAAATTTTCCATCCTCCAATATAATTTATTTCTCTATTTATTTATAATTTCAATTCCATTTGGAAATATTGATGGAATTTGTTTTGCAATTAATATTTTCTCAAAGATGAAGATGGATCTCTTTATAATATTTGATTTCTTTTAATATAGCTGACATATTTATGTGGCTTTCTTTCGGGTATGCTTTTACCATTAGTTTTAAGATTGAATATGAGAAAAAGGTAAATATATATCTTTTTTTCTTTTTCTTTTTATTACAAAGGGCATATTTATGTGGTTTTTTTGTTCTGTAAGTTTTTAGAATTAGTTTTAAGATTGAAGATACCAAAAAGGTAAATATCAAATTAAGTATGCTGTTTCTTCAATCTGTGATCTAGAAAATACAGAGTAACAAATAACCCAAGGTATACAAGTGGATTAACTAGATACAAAATTTCACTTTAACCAATATTTGCATACTACCTAATTCATTCCTCTTTGTTCACAAACAACTTAAAATTGCATAAGAAATAACATTTTACTTTCATAATACATTCGAAATCTTGATACACTCCCAATGTTTTCCAATCGATTCAATAGTTATCTATGCAGAAATTACCCAAAGGGATTCAATATGATATTGTAATGTATTAAAACAAAATATTGAATCCTTATAAAATTTTTGGAAACCAAATTATAATACAAAATCACATAACAAGTAAGAGAAATAAATTATCAATCACACAACAGAAGATGTATCTAGGGAAAACAACTGCTTAAAACCCCACTATCTGTATATTTCATAAAGCTAATACCATGAAACAATACAATTTTATTTCCCTCACTGAGAAACCTATGAAATTGCTTGCCTCTTCTTAGCTAGAATTTCTTACCCATTCCTGGGCTAATTGAGCCCCTATTAATTTGGAAAATCCCAATTAATAATTACCCAATACCTTCAAGGCTTCCCGATGACCTCATGCATGACCTGTATAGTTTTTTAATTATAAAACTAATAGCTATCACTACAAGGAAAATACCCTCTAGAGGATGTTTTTGAGGAACCCCTTATTAAAATAGCTCAGACATCCATTTGTATCAGAGGTTACTAGAGGAGGTTGGCGGGTGGAGGTTTTTACGGATGTTTTTTGTCCGGTGTATTTGTCATCCTAAACTGCATCGGTGCATTCCACTAGCGAAAACACCGGTGCGTACTAAAAATTGGCACATCGGGACATCGTGCACTTGGTAAAAACCTTCCTGGTGCATCTCATTACTGTAGTGCACCAGTGCTATACACATATTTATCACTTGTGCGTCCTAAAACCCCACGTAAAAACAAAAACAACCCAGTGCATTTGGAAGAAACCACCCGGTGCACCTCGAAAATCCAGGTACCGGAACAGGGTTAAATAAATAAAAAAATTATGGCAAAAAATCCGCATTTTTCACTTTTTAGTGCTCTAAAGCTCTCAAGCACAGGTGAAAATGTACCTGGTGTGAGGCACCCTACCATCGGCGCTACCATTGCACACACTGCTGATGTACATTTACCACCATCTCCATTTCAAATTTTGCAAAATGGTGGAAAAATTTAGTTTTGCAAATTCTATAGCCAATATGCCTCCTCGACACCTAAATGTACATGTATTTTTATTATTTTTCCATAATTAAACGTTTTTTAGTGGATTAGTTTTTTAAAATAACTTAAAATTCTCCTTATTTAAAAAAATAAAAGATAAAAATTCCCGTGCGCTGCGCTTGAGCCATTCATCTCAGACTGGTTCGCGGTGCTGCCTGTAAATTTACATGCCACACCACGACCGGTGTTAATCGTATCAACACTGGTTCTGGGGCGGTACCAAAATGATGCACTATGCTTTTTCAAAATTAAAATTTTTTTTGGTGTGGTCGGTTACCTAAACGCACCGTTGACCATGTCGAATTGCGGGAATGCGGTGCGTTGACGGAAATATGCGCCACAGGATGGGTATTTTTGTCTACGCACTGCCCTCCCAAACTGGACATAGTCAACGGTGTGTTCATGTAAACAACCGCACCGTTGACTGTGTAGTGATTTCAGGATGGAGGTGCGCTTCCTAAACTATACGCCCCGGTGCATATAATTTGGTCAGCTCACCACCCTCCCGATACTGGTACATATTCAATGGTGCGGTCTGTTATACCATCGCACTGTTGACTATGTAACAATGCCAGGAGGGCTGTGCGCTGACGAAACTACCCGCCTCAGGGCGAGTAGTTTCGTTAGCGGACCACCCTCTCGAATTTTTTTATTTTCAACTGTGTGATCGGTTAAACGATCGCCCCGTTGAACACTCGCTGATGTTTGGCAGTGCGTTTAGTCAATGCACCGCTTGAGATAGGATAGGTCATGATTTGCGGTGTGCTACAAAGTTCTAGGTGCACTGCCTCCGGTGTGCGACAAAAACAGACGCACCTTTATCGGTCCAAAAAAAAAAATTATATATATATATAGATATTCCTAAATACATGTTTCATTTAATAAAATAATTGTATTTAATATTTCAATCATTCAGCGATGTCAAAGGAGAGAAGAGAGGGAACAATAGCAACAACATGCAGACCAATATAACATGGTTCACCTATGGGAAGTACGAGAGAGGGAGAGAGATATGTACCCTCGCCCTATTACAACAGGAACCCAGGCACTCTTAAGTGAGATAAGCCTCCTCAAGCTCTATGAGGAGGCTACATCCCTGAAGGGCCATGGCAGGTTATTGCGACAGCTTATCCACAGGTGGAATGCCCACCGATAGGCTTTCTGGGTTGGTCCTAACTAGTGGTACACATTCACTGAGGACATCTATTTCATTACTGGCCTATCGAGGAGAGGGGTGGATTTTCCCTCATTCCTAGAGGTCCTCATTAGCTATGCAATAGGGAGTCAATTGGTGTACTCCCAAAGATACATTAGCGCGGATATATTGTCTCCTGTAGATTTTCACATCTTTGGTGGTTAGTTAGGTATTGCTTCATTTGGTGGAGAGGAGGTGAGTTGCCTTTTACTACTGATTTCGACCATTGCACACCATACCAGTGATGAGCAATGCATTAGTTACATGCTTCTATTTTACGTTGATTCTTTATTACAGGCGCAACGACTTGTGAGGTGGTCTACCATTTTTTTGTGGCAGTTCTGTATAGATTTAGATAGATTTTGTGCTGAGGCACAAGGGAGGGGGAACTTCCTTTTTTCTTCAAAGCTATTTTTCTTATTTTTTGAGAGGTTTCCAGAGACAAGGCCTAATTTTTTTTCGGCAGCCTTGTAGGTCGATGCTGCATGTATGGATGCATATGTGGGGACAGATGATGCCCAAGAGGGCGAGTCAGAGTTTTCCGTGAGGATATCACATGATGCACTGGCGTTTCTAGCTAGTGTTGATGAGCATCCCTTCTTTTTGGTCCCCTGTCTGTATGCTGGTTTGGATTGGCAAGGGTGTGCCAACATCCTCTTCGCAAATGATGAGTCGCCGGATGATAGAGGTAATATTACTGGTTTCTTTAAATTTATTCTAACATGTTCTTTAACTTGGTTTTATTAAAATGTTTAATGAAATTGTCTAATTCTTGTTGTGTACTTATATATATTTTGCAGACATTGGGTCATTTGATGACGATGAGATGCCACCACCACCAAATGCTTTACGTGTAGATCCTGATGACGATAAGGAGATAGAAGATGCCGAGGATCAGGCCGGTGCAAATAGAACTAGTCCTCATGTTGCACAAGTACCGGCTGGTGTGAGGCGTAGGCCTGACACTAGATTTAGGATGGAGTTGGGCGACCAACTCTGTGGACTTCTTGTGAGAGGGGGAGTCAGGCTAGCCACTATGAGAGAGATACAATCCGATGCTAGGCTAATAGAGATGTGGAGAGGCATGTCCTAGGAGCTATCATCTTAGTGGCGTGGTTAAGGAGATCCCTTCAGCGTAGGTGTGGTCGAGACGCAGTACGTCGACAATCGAGCAGCAATGCATCATCTGATGATCACAATAAGGGGAGTGATCATCGTTCACCTCGCACCGCAGATGAGTATCCTGCAGCATCGACCAACAGTCATGATCATGAGGAGGCTGGACCATCCACGTCGAGATATCTTTCTCAGCCTACAACATCCAGCATTCATTATCGTGAGCAGGCTGGACCATCCACATCGAGTCATTATGATCAACAACCTGCAGGATCTAGCAGTACTCATGATCATGAGCAGGCTGGACCATCCATGTCAAGTCATCATGAGCAGCCAACAGTTGATCTTGATCAACATGAGGTACCGCCAGATCAACAGGCACGTGATGATCAACATCTATCCGAGCTTATCGAGGTTGCACCATTGACTGAGAAAGCCTCGACTAGTACTACTATTGATGATGTACCACCAGTTGATATTTGACATTTATATTACTATTGTATATTTTTGACATTATATATATATATGGTCCATGTATTTTATGTTCATGTTGTAGTTGTACTTAATTTACATGTTGGTGATCATCATGATGTGTATATTGTTAAGTCATGTTAGATATGCTCATTTAATGTGCAGGTTGCAGATAGATGTGTATGTGATAACAGTGATTTGACATGAGATGTATATTTGATGTTTGTGTGGTGATGATGTTGTACAATGCTTGTGTTTTGTTAGATGATCATGATCACGATGATTAGATGATGTTAGCGAATTTGAATGTGTTTTTTAGTCGAATATGATGTTTGTACGATGGTTATCATTATCATGATGTTTATTTTTCATATCAGATCATGACATTTATTAAATATTATGTCGTGATTGTAATTGAAATTTTAATTTTAATTGTACGTAAAATTGTAAAATTGTAATTGTATTTGTAATTGTAATTTTCATTGTAATTGTATGTAAAATATTTGTAAAATCTTAATTGTAATTGTAATATTTAATTTATTGTGAAATGATTGTAATTGTAATTGTATGTGAAATTCTAAAATTGTAATTCTAATTGTATGTAAAATATTTGTAAAATTTTAATTATATTAATGTGAAATGATTATAATTGTAATTGTAATTGTATGTAAAATTCTAAAATTATATTTGTAAATATTGTAATTGTATTTGTAAAATTTTAATTGTATTAATGTGAAATGACTATAAATGTAATTGTATATATGTAAAATTGTAATTGTGATGGTATATATGTAAAATTGTAAAATTGTAATTGTAATGGTATATATGTAAATTGTAAATTGTAATTGTAATTGTAATTTTTATGTAAAATTCTAAAATTGTAATTGTAATTGTATGTAAATTTCTAAAATTGTAATTGTAATTGTATGTGAAATTGTAAAATTGTAATTGTAATTGTAATTCTAAGTCTATGTAAAATATTTGTAAAATTTTAGTTGTATAAATGTGAAATGATTGTAATTGTAAAATTGTAATTGTATATAAAATTCTAAAATTGTAATTGTAATTTTAATTGTAATTGTATGTGAAATTGTAAAATTGTAATTCTAATTCTAATTGTATGTAAAATATTTTTAAACTTTTAATTGTATTAATATGAAAATTTTAATTGTATTAATGTGAAATGATTTTATTAAAAATTTTAAATTTGTAAATTTGTAAAATTGTAAATAATCATAAAATAATAAATCTAGAATAATATGAATTTTTCTAACATAATAAAGTTTAGAAAATAATTCAAATAAATTCATGTACTTTAGAATTATCATTATTTTACTATGATCTTACATAAAAAAAAAAGAACTTTATATAGTACGTCATTGTTTTTTAAATCAACATAATTGAAAATTATCAAGTGAAATATTTATTTTAACATTAACACAATGAAAATTACCAATTATTTCAAAATATGTATTATAATGCTTAAAAAAAGAGAGTCTTATAAGTTATAAGGTAATTAAGTCCTCTTCTTTATAAAAACCCATCTTAAAAAGTATAAATGATGAAATAACACATGTACCATATCTCTCTCGGTTCTCATGATCACCCTCATTATCTTCTAGCTCACTTGGCATGATAACACTAGTGTTCTCCAAAATATGTTTTGATCTAGGGTCTTGTCTCAATACGAGCCAATAATCGCTATCTAACACATATGGGTAAAAGAACACCTAGTTGCAGTGTTTGGGGAAAACATAGGGCTCCTTAGCTTCATCCCACATCTTTCTAGAGTTGATACATATTAGCCTACTATCGCTATCTTCCTTTACATTATTCCGATCAAAGGTGTCCCACCACTTGCACCTAAAAATAACACATTGGAAGGAAGAGAAATCCACTTAAGTGATCTCTTGTATCTTTTCGACGTAACCTAACATCCCTTGTACTAGGTTTTGATCACAGTGGCTAGATCGACTAGATTGATCGAACTCGACTTCCACTCCACAGTCTTTTTTAATGTGTCTATCATCAAAATTTTCTGTGTGAAAATGTTGTCCATATGCCCACATAGATGAGAACAAATGCACCTATAAAAAAGTTAAAAAATCATAGTGTCATGTGTCTTATAATAACCCAACAGTTAAAATATGAAATATAGATGTAATTACATTTGAAAGGTACGTTATTAAGTTTCAAATGTAGATATGAATTAAATAGATTATTACTGAGTTGGTGCACCCAATCCCTACGTTTAGCGCATCCTCTTCAGGATGTGGGTAATGACCGGTTGCACCGTATTTCTCTCTGACTTAGTCAGCAACCCAACTGTTGGGGCATATTTTTGGCATATTTTCTTTTAAATGATCAGGATAAGACACACTTTTACCATTAAACTATCTGAATTATTTCCTGTCACTATCCCATTTCATCCTCTTTTGTTCGTATAATGTGAACCATGGTTTTGTCGCTTCAAAATTGGAAATAATGAATTTATTGATTGCTTAAATTTCTGCATTCGCTAATGAAATCAAACCGACAATATATAGTACATAGAGATCAAAATATACAATATATCGAAGTTCAACATGAATATTTACTTTGTGTAAATTTGAAAAATTATGAGTCGCTTACTCTTTATCAAGTGCCTTTTTCCATTCATTTGGAGAAGCTCCCCTTCTCTTTTGTCTTCATCCCTTTCATCGTCCCATATCACTACACCTGGTCTATTGTCGATCTACTTGATGTACTCACTGGCATAATAGAAAGACTCATATGATATGTACCCCTCTGCCATAGACCCCTCGGGTTTTTCCCTTTATCGAACAAAACCTTTCAATTTCTTCATGTACCTCTCTAAGAAGAACATCCAAAAACAAGAAACCACCCCAACTAATTTAACCTCCCATCTACTAGGTGGATTAGAAGATGAACCTACAAGTCCATGAAACTCTTTGGTAGTTCCTTCTCAAACATACAAACAATCTCAACTATCTCTTGACACCACCGTGGAATGCTAGCCACATGAACCTCCTTTGACGTGATCTAATGTACAAATGCAGATAATTTAGATATGGCACGTCCTAGGTCTTGGGGGAATTCATGTTTCACACACCCATGCACGAACAAATGATAATGACACTGCAAAGTTATAAACACGTGCAATAATATACAAAATTAGTTATGTTTTATGATCCCTGCATGGGATAAATTTTATTAATATAAAAAATAATAAAATCATGCTTTTGACATTATACGTACTCTTAGAAGATTCAAATGGTTATGCAATTTCAACCCCGAAAAATGGTCATTCACGGTGAAGCAACGCCATAGTGAAGACATCCCTTATGAATATGGCACCCTCACACCCATTATAAGTTCCTTTGCCAATGAATGATCATATTTTTTAAAAATCCATGGGACATCACCTTCTTTGAAATACCATGAATTAGAGGTACCAGCACTTTCCTCTGATCCTATACTTTCTAATCGTCTTAGCCAATGTTTCTTTTTAGTTTTTGAATTAATAATATCTTTCCTAACAGCCAATGTGTCATTTTTTTCCGATGATATGTGCCTCCATAAAGAATATGAAACATATTTAAATATATGCATGGGATATAATAAGTGGGTAATCTTAAGATGCTCCCAATATGGGAGGTTATAAAATATAGATTTCATTTTCATCCCAATGGGAAATTTCTCAACATAGGTGTCAAAGAATTCTGGATCATCAAACATAGGCTCCCCATTTGAATCAAACATTTCTATGAAATCCTTCTCCTTCTCTCTCTCATATGCTTTAAGCCATTCAGCTAGTGTCATTATTGGAGGCCTTTGGGTTGTCTCTCATTTACCATTGAAAGCAGATGCTCCTCTTCTATAATGGTGTTGTTCTAGGAGGAATACCTTCACTACTACATTTGGTGTAAATTCCGACACTTAGTTCCGACGTTTTTGACAAAATGTCGGAAATTTCCCCAAATTTTTTCCATCCCACCCGAAACCGTCGCTACACCGACGTTTATAGAAAAGTGTCGCAATACCGACACTTAGAAAAAGTGTCGCAATTGCGATGTTTGGAGGAAGACGTCGCAATTGCGACACTATGGCCCAAAGCATCGCTATTGCGATGGCTGCCTCCAAACGTCGCAAGTACGACACAACGTCTAAGTGTCGCAATTGCGACGTTTGGAGGTAGCCGTCCCAGTAGCGATGCTTTTTCTGCCGTCGGTATAACGACACTTATATGTGCACTACATAAAAATACGAAACTTATATGCGCGCTACATAAAAATATGAAACTTATATGTGCGCTACATAAAAATAAAAAACTTATATGCGTGCTACATAAAAATGATTTTATTGTTTCGTATCTGTCGCAATAGCTACATTAACGTATGATATCACGCGCGCATTCACCCTCCGCCCTTGCAGAACAGAATTCGCCCTCAGCATTCGCCCTCAGCTCTTGCAGAACAAAATTTGTCCTCAACATTCGCCGTCAGCGTTCGCCCTCAGCTCTTGCATAACAACATTCGCCCTCAGCTCTTGCAAAATGGTAAGTTCTTATTGCAGGCCCTTCCTCCTATAGTAGGGTTGACTCTATTTTGGTTTTTTTGGTCAATTCCATTGGATTGTGTTAGGCTGTAGGGTTCTCTCTAGATGTCAAGAATTAAGATTCAATACCCTCTATTATCTTCATCACCCAATACAAGATTTAAATTTTTCCCAAAGAAACGCTTATTAATTTGGCAGCCATTATTTCTCCTTGCTTTAAAAACCCTACATTTAAATGAAAACAAGCATTGCATTTCAACTACAAAATCTATTAGTGTTCAAATGTACATGTGTGCTACATTAACATCTGATATCACGCGCGCAGTCGCCCTCCGCTCTTGCATCGTATTCGCCCGTTAGCTCTAACATCATTTGCCTCAATATTCGCTTCCGAGCTCAGAATAACATTCGCCCTAGCTCTTGCAGAAAAATGTAAAGATTCGCCCCGTATTCGCCTTTAGCTCTGCAGAACAACATTCATTTCCCGCATTGTCTCACCCGTGCAACAACATTCACCCCGTATTCGCTCGCCTTCTTGCAGAACAGCATTCGCCCTCACCTCTTGCAAAATGGTAAGTTCTTACTGCAGGCCCTTCCTCCTATAGTAGGGTTGACTCTATTTGGGTTTTTTTGGTCAATTCCATTGGATTGTGTTAGGCTATAGGGTTCTCTCTAGATGTCAAGAATCAAGATTAAATACCCTCTATTATCTTCATCATCCAATACAAGATTTAAATTTTTCCCAAAGAAACGCTTATTAATTTGGCAGCCATTATTTCTCCCTGCTTTAAAAACCCAACATTTAAATGAAAACAAGCATTGCATTTCAACTACAAAAATCTATTAGTGTTCAAATGTACATGTGTGCATCACTTGTGTAGGGTATTCCTTTTCCACTCACATTATCCAAGAATGTGTGCAGTATAGTTCATATTTTTTGTGATTTAGATTGTCTTGAAAAAGGAAAGGTAAATTATTTCCCATGGAAAAAGAAGGTTTTCCCTTTTTATAGGGTGTTTGGACTTACTTGGAAAAATTTATGGTATGCCTTTCATATTATGTAGTTTAAATTTGAATTAACAGATTATTCTACATGAAAATATAATTACCTATGTGATGTCCTTCATCACTAATTAAAATTATAGGGTTTCAATTTCCTAGACTCGAACTCATCTGATGCTAAATTCTAGGTTCTCATTGGTGGATCACTCTTCCATTGATTTCCTTTCCCTCTGGATCTTGTCATACTTTAAAAGTCATCAATGATACATATATTATTTCAGGTATCCCAAAAGGCTTTATAGTAGAACATTTTGTGAAGTTTTTTTGACACTTGAGGATTCTTTTTAGAACTGCAACGTGGTCTATGCTATCGAGTTATATATCAAGCAACTTGTCCTTAATAACCACACTATGAGGTAGGTTCAACCAATTTGAACTTGTTGGGACATAACATATGAAGTTGTGTGATGAGTCCATATCACAGGTCTATTATGGTGAAAAAAGTGAAGACACGTAATGATAGTTATTATGTTAACATTACTAGAAACATTTTTGAAATTATCCATGCTATCAAGATGTCAAAATTCCAGGCATTAGGTGTCAATACTCGTAGCTAATAGATAATAATAATAATATTAAAAAATCACAAATTTATTCTTGAAATATGATTGTTACACATTGGTAACCTAGTTCATGAGTTACTATCACCCAAAAACTGCAAAACAAACTTAAAATATAAATTAAACCAACATGAGAATCCAACTAAGGGTTTCTCGACAAAATCATGCCATAACCTGGCATTTTGAAACCCAAATTTGAATCCATAATAAGTAATACAATGCAAACTCAGATGGATTTTCAATGCATATTTGCATGCTACACTTATTCTCTGTCTAGATATCATTTTTTAAATGGAACCATTAGTCAAGCCCACAGTCCTTTTTATATGAAAAATTTCAGCTCTATTTGAGCTCTTTTTTGCTCCACCACCTCCATAAACATATGCAAACATATATCATGATCTTGGAATTCCATTACATATGTATGTGCCAATGTTCCATAATCATGCCCCATCATCAATTTAAGAAATTTCCATTGAATATAAAACTATGGAGGGGGGGAACTTTTTGCTGCAACATTTGGCTCAAAATCAGGGACCATCTCCGTATGAGGTGAATGAGAACTATAGATATTTGAAGAAGTAGATTAGTGCCTTTTCCTCTGGCCATGGAGTCATATACAGTCATCCATCACAAAAATTTGTCTTTGTTCATTCTCACCTTGAAATTTGCAAAAATTCATGCCCTAATTGAAACGACACTAAATTTGAAAGATATAATAAAAATGCAAGCTAGAAGTGCCCTATTAATACAAAGGGAAAACCTTCCTACCTTCCCTAACTAAGATAAATTTTTATTGAATAGGAAACATGATATTGCCAATGGAGTTGATCCAACAACTTGTTAAATGTATGGGACTAAATCATGCATTTGATTTCCAGGGAAACATGCGCATGAAGAGAAAAAGTGAAAAATTAATGGAAAATCCATACATGCCACTTATGAAAACTACACCGAAAGGTCAAAAAATACTTAAGGCCTTAACTTAATTTGAATCCAAAAATGACAAAACAGGATTAGTGAAAACACGAGAGTGGTGTGGGTGAACAACATAAATAAAAGTGAAGATACCTTTCCCCAAGATGCCTTTGTCACCGTTGTATGAAAACATGTTTTCCTTTCCCTTTATACATGCAAGTGAATGCATTATAGGTATGGTGTTTTCCCAGACTAGGAGAAGCCTACTTAAATATATCATTCGTGGAGTGAATGTTTCCTTGACCCAGAACCTCATAGAAACTTATCACTGAATTTGATGTTGGGATGGGATTGTAAATATAACAACCTCTTCATTCCTACAAACTAGATTCCTTCCTGGAGTTAAGACACAGAGTATTGAATCAAAGTTGTAGTTTCTAACTTCTTGTATTGGTTCATCAATTTTGAAATTCAGACATTGCATGTCTTCATTGCTTCATGTTTGAATAATTTGCATCATATCGTACAATAGGAAATTAGGAATTATGATTATTATTACTTTATGGATCTGTTAAGTTACTTTTAAGTTTGCATGGTTTAGTGTGAAATTATTCTAGTGTGCCCCTAGGCCTAGGTGAAGAAATGCCAAGGACTGAGAACCCTAGTTTTTAAATGGTATTGTTTTTTATACCCAAAAACCCCTCAACATCACTTCTTATTAGTTCTTAACAATAGTGTTGTAAACAATTTGAGAATTGATATAGCAAAATCTCGCACTTCTCAAGATAAAGTCCTAAAGCTAAAGTGTGATACCATGTGTAATTCAATAGCCTCATTGTCACCTCACCAACCTCTTTTCACTTCAGGCTAGCTCTCCTCCAACTCAAGGGGTGTTCTCCCTAGTAGATGTTAGGGATCTAATGGCCTAACCAAACCAAGTCAAGAGCCCCCTAACTCTCTATTTTTACTACTATCAATCAAAATATTGAACAATAGGGTCAGACATGCATCCTGAAGATAAAATTGCCAGGGTATTTTTGGGTAATTTCAAAGGGAAAGTCCCCAAACACATATAATCAAGGAATTTTAACGTGATTTCAAACATTAAATATCAACAAAATCGTTTAAAGGATATTGAAAGGAAAAAGGTGATGGAAGATAGAAAGTGCCTTACTTAAATTCTCTAAGGATTTTTCAATAGTTGCTCCAAAAGCTTCACTTCATGGCCCTTCAAGATCGTCTCCAACAATGCTATACCATCAGCTTCAACAATGTTGCTCCAAAAATGTCCTCAAGGTCTTCACAACAAGTTTACTAGAAGTTGCTCCAACAATATATTCAATAAGGTCTTCATTGTCAACTCGTCTCTTGTTCGGGTGCCTTAATGTGCAATGACATGTTTCCAGGACTGAATTCAATGCAAGGCATATTTGAAACTCTAACTCTATCTTCCAGTGTCTTATTAGAAATTATTTCAGTTTTCATTTTGTGTTTTCAAGTTTTTACATTTATAATTTTATTGCAATGTGGCAGACTGATCAGAGCAGTGCAGGAACAACCCCGAGACGAGATGATCGCGGAAAGAGGCCAGCGGAAGAACATGTAAAGTGCCAACATTGCTCTATCTTCAGGTATTTTAGTTATTTACATAATTGAAATAATATTAATTTTGTTCAAATATGCAGACACCTAGCCATGGTACGTCTGATGATTCCCTCTTTGAGGAAGAGCTTTCTTCATCCCTATCTCCAGTGTTCTTGTTGCAAAAAAAGGCACGAGATGCAAGGTCGAAATTTAATGCTTTGATAGACGTGCCTCAAACACCTGAAACAGAAGAGAGGATACAACATCTTATGAGGCAGCTAGAAAGATATCAGGTAATAATAAAAAGTCAAAAGGATATTTTTTTTGCTCTGCATGAGATGAATTGTGATAGTTTGATTTTTAATTTTTACATTGACTAAACTAACAAAAAGTTCTTTTGTATGTAGCGTTTTCTGGCATTTGCTGAACCCCGTGTTGGTGGTAGTGGGACACAAGGGCAAGAGATTTCCCAACAACCCTCTCGTACACCTTCTACTCCTTTAGGTGCTAGCCAAGAAACACACCCTGCCCAAGCTGACACCCAGCCAACTGCTGAACGTGTTGGCAATGATGAGGCTGATATGGCCAGCTACATTATTGCGTTTCCTGGAGCTACACGTGTCAGCTCCACAGTGACCATTAATGGCACGTTGTTGGTGAACGATGAGGGTGTCCCTATAAAGCATGTACAACTCCCAGGTAAATTTTAATATTTTAACTATTTCATGTACTTTATCTAAAACATATTTATCATGATTTTTATTTTTAAATTAATGATAATATCTTCTTCTTCTTTTCTATGTAGGAAACAATGATTTCTACAGGTTTCTAGAGAGCCATGCGTTGGTAATTTTTGGCCCAACCATACGCACAGGGTGGAATTCCCAGAATTCCAACCTGAAAAAAGAACTTCTAGATTATCTAGAAGCCCTTTTTGGAGTCGGCACATTTGACAGAACAACGGTGGCTCGGGTAGCCGACAAATATTTTAAATATACCAGGGACACCTATAGGACGCAATTGCAATTTAACCCTAGATATGAGCGTCCTCTCGCAGTTCCAGAGAGTGAGTGGAGAGCACTCATGCATGACGGAAAAGAGAAAAGGGCAAAGAAAGAAGGAAAATGCCAACTGGACCCGCAAGGTAAATTACAACTTTAATTCAATAGCTTTAATTTTCTCTATGTCTAAAATAAAAGTGTGCTACGTCATATCTGACTTCAATTTTGTTGATGCTAGGTTGCCTGACACCTCAAAGGAAACCAAAGCTAGGATTGAGAAAAAGGGCCATCAAAAGCTAGGCCAGGGCGACTACTTGAAATTAGCTGCAATAATTGTAAATAAGTAGCTAAACATCTTATAATTAATTGTATCGCCTTCCAAAGTTTTTGTAATCCTATCAAATATGATTAAAAATACACAATCATATGTAATGTAGGGTGATGACTTCGGAACAGAAACTACAGAGGAAGATAAAAATATCGCTTTCCATTTCGGCTATCAAGCCGTAGTTGAACGTCGCAGAAGCTTGGGGCAGGTCCCAAGATCCAGAATGCCTGATAAGGTAAAACATTAAACTTTCAATATGTTTGTTTTCGTCCATAAATTTAATGTCTAACAACTTTGTTTAAATCAGGGGAGCAGCACTACCGACGAGGCAAATAACCCAGTTTTAGAGCCAGATGTAGATGATCCTCACGTGCAACCTGATCATTGTAGTGGGGACCAGGCCAACAATGCTACTATCAATGAGGGCCGTGACGGTAATTAATTTCCACTTATAATTTTTTCTAATTATACCTTGATGGTTGTCCTTATAACGTTTTTTTTTTAAATGACAGAGAATGTTTCCCTTGAGGATCTTACCACCAGAGAGGAAGACAGGGCAACAGTCCCAACGACGACAACTGGTGCACCAGGTAAATAATCTCATTGCAATTTTTTTTTTTAATATTACCGAACTAGTTCAATGATATTTAAAAACTGACAATTAAAATTTAATATTATCTGTTTTTGTAGGCGATGCCCCGTCACTGGATGAGACCAGACATCGTGACTACGCAACTAGGTCAACGATGACAACTGGTGCACCAGGTAAATAATCTCATTGCAATTTTTTTTATTAATATTACCGAACTAGTTCAATGATATTTAAAAACCGACAATTAAAATTTAATATTATCTGTTTTTGTAGGCGATGCCCCGTCACTGGATGAGACCAGACATCGTGACTACGCAACTAGGTCAGCGGCGACAACTGGTGCACCAGGTAAATAATCTCATTGCAATTTTTTTTATTAACATTACCAAACTAGTTCAATGATATTTAAAAACTGACAATTAAAAATTTAATATTATCTGTTTTTGTAGGCAATGCCCCGTCATTGGATGAGACCAGACATCGTGACTATGCAACTAGGTCAGCAGTGCGGGTCGAAAGGCACGAAACAGGAGCAGAGCACGATGATATTGATGATGTAATTAGGAGCTTTAGAAATAGGAAGAAGAAAAAGAAATTTTGATAATGTAAAATATTGTATTATTATAAGACAAACGTTACCATACTTGGAACGTTTTTTGCGTTATATAAAAAACTCATTTATCATACTATTTTTATGTCAAGCATTAATTTCAATGTTTCCTTGCGTGCTTTTTGTTGAATTGTTTTTTTATTAGTTATTGAATATTTTTTTTTATGCTCATGAAAGTAAAAAATGAAATATATATTGGGTATTGGGGAATTGAGAGTGATGTGAGGGGGGGGGAGGGGCCATAAGAGCTTCCACCTTCACGTGGTTGGCCCTGTTTAGTAGAGAATAATTTATTGGAGCGATTTAATCTTGGAGCAAACCTCCCTCGATCCAGCGTAGCAACAAAAAAGTCACTGCTGACTTAGTTGCTACTCTTTCAGATCGTGGGAGGCTTGTTCCAAGTTCATGCGACTCCAATAAATTGTTCTTGAAATGAAGAGGAGCTTATTCAGGTATGTTTTGACATTTTCAACATATGTTCTAACATTATCATAAGAATGCATCTTAAAGTAAAAAATACTACATCAATTACTTTTATTTATTGTATAGATAATGATGGATTTTGATTGACTTGGTAGTGCAGGTACAAATCCTCTTGCATCATGAGCAATACAACTTGTCAACCAGGGTCATGTCCAGGATATTTTTGCTTGTGCGCTTGACTAGGTTCGTAATGTCACATTTTGTAAGTTCCTTTACAGTTCATAATTCAATATTAAGCTTTTTCATGATTATTATCTAGGTTTTTTGTATGTGTTTTTTCATCTATTTGATTGTAAGCAACTCTGCATGTTTCCTGTTGTTCACTATGATTTCTCCCATTACCACTCTCAGGATGAATCTGACTTTATTGTTACATAGGTTACTTTATTGTTACTATGATTTCTCCATTTACGATTTCATAGGTTACATCATGTAAAGTTGTCAATCTCACGTTGGTGATGAGCTTTAGTTCTCCAGATTTGGGGCTTTTCTGATATTTTCTCCCTCATGTCATTCCTGCATCACCTCGTTGTTTGAGCATGCCAATTGTCTACCACTTGTACCAATTGGCACATGTCAATCTTTGAGTGGTGCCACATTTCACATATTTTCAGTGAGAGTTTAGGGTTTCTCTAACATAGCTTCAGAAATCCGATTCAGTGCCTGCTTGAATGTTGTCACATAATACTCATGGTTTGGATTGATGAGCATGTTCTGAATGGTTGGTTGATTCATAAGAACCACCCATATAGTCATCTTGAGATATTTCAGAAGGTTTCTCGGGTTTCCTTTTTCACCGTTTCTAGTGGGTGGGATGGTGTGGGTGATCCATCAATACTGGTGCTCTTGTAGTAGGGAATTTGTTTTTGGGGATATAAAGGAGCATTTGATGTAGATATCCCATTGGATGCATTCATATATGGGCACGAGAGGTCAAGAATTTAAATTAAAAATATGCAACCTATAGCATGGCAACCTGAAGGCTGCGAGAGACACTGGTTAAAGATTGTTTTGTGGTGGCCTTAATATAGTCGTGATTTCTTTCTATTATCTTAATGCAAATATATAGTCCGGTCTCATTAAAATGAGGATTGTGGTTGTATTTCTCTTTGGTTGTTTCTCTCTTAATGCTCCATAAGTTGCCAAAAGTTGCGATAGTTGTTTAGTTTGCCTGCTACAACTTAAAAGTGGTTTTTAGCAATGGGAGTCATGTTTTTTAAGGTTCATACTAATATGAAGATCTTGTAATTCTATATTCAAGATAAGAGAAGATGGCCTCTGCTTTGGGCAGTATGACAACAATTGCCACATCTACCTCATTGGGTAACAATGGAAAGGGGAAGAAGTTGGGTGCAATGTTTGATAATTATGGCAGACAATTGTCTTCTCTTTCAGCTTTTTCACCCATTTCCTTTAATCGCTCAAGCAGAAGAGGGACTCTGAGATTACGCGACAGAGAGAAGGTAGTTAATACAAGAGCTATGGAAAATGAGTTGTACTTCAACAAGGATGGCTCAGTGACAAAAAAATTGCAGGTCAGAGAAAAAATTATGTTTAAAGGAAGGTCACCTGCACGTGAAAATTCACTGCGGTGGATCTTTCCTTGTCCACTTATATTCGATTTTAATGTGTTATTTTAATTTTTCATGGAGGGTTGTTTTGGAATATTTTCTGGCATTCAATTGCACACTTACCGAAAGCATTGTCAATTTGTCTTGCAGGCGGTGTGAACAAACTTGTTGATCTTGTTGGAGTCACCCTTGGGGCGAAGGGAAAAATGTTGTCTTGGAGAGCAAGCATGGTTCTCCGAAAATAGTTAATGATGGTGTGACAGTAGCTAAGGAGGTAATTTTTAGATGTGTGCTCTAGTTTTCTTTTTAACGTTGTATTAGTTCCCCCTCTTAAATGTCTTAGATTTGGTAGGCATAATTTGAAAACTCAAAGTTGAAAGGAAACATATTTGTTACCCAGTGGTCTACTTGGCCTATGGACTAGCCACATTAGAGTAATGCATGAAACTTTTCACAAAAATAAAAGGAAAGGGTTATGGTTGAGTCAAATTTTATTGTTATTGATAGTGTAATGAAATGTATCTCAATGCTATGGTTTTGGCCTTTTTATTGGTTGAATTAGAGGACCCAGTTGAAAATATTGGGGCCAAGTAGACTGGTTTTCCTTTTTGTTGATGGTTTGGTGTATCTAATTGAATTATTTGCCTAAGGTATTTTTGGTTGCAAACTCCTTTTCATTTTTCATACAGTACTGGCCTTGTGGAATACATTTGATTGTGTGGTCTTGTTAGATCTACAACATTTGTAGTTGTTTAGTCTTATGGCCGAGGCGCACTTTAATTATTGAAATAGTTGATGCAATATTTTCATTTAATCCTTACTGCAGGGTAGCATGTTGAGAAGTTTATTGTGAAACATTTGGTATTCAAAATGACACTTGATCCTATACAGCATCATGCACTTGACTTAAAAATTCATATTCAAAGTGTGGCCGTAAAAATTCTTGCAAAATTTCAAATATTACTTGTTGTTTTAAACCATTATCTTTTTCATGTATTGGATGCCGAAAATGTGAAAAAGACTTTGGTATGAAACCAACTCGGTGAATAATTTCAGCAGAAAACAACCACTTCCAAGACATGATTTAGAAGTAGAACATATACACTTATGAAGCATAGAAAGATATCCTTGATGCATTGTCAATGTTTGGCTAGGGTTATTTTTGGAGAAAATAACTCCTTATTCCTAGAATGGTGATCTTCAATACAAGTAAATGCCGTAGAAGAGAGATCATCGTGTGACGCAACAAAACTGAAATTGGACCCCTAAGGAGAGTCGGAATGTGTCTACAATCGCTCCGTCGCATTTTCCCTTGGTTTACCCTAGCTTCTTTTCCCTCCACTCGTAGTCTTAATTGACTTCTTCTTTTCTTTTCGGGTTTATTTATCAAATTCGTAGAATTTGATAAATAAATACTATCCACAATGGTTGGACTTTAATTTATATTCCCTGACTTTATATTATCTCCAAGCCTTATAACCAATGTTTAACTTTCAACACTTTGTATTTATACTCCACGTTTCTTTTTAAATAAATAACTTGTAATGAAATTTCGGCTCTATATTTCACCACCCAGACCTTACAACAATCACACTCGGACTTATGTTAATTATCCGCCAATTGTTTAATTAAACAATTTCATTATACTCACAGCCCCCACCTATATATATCAATAACCAATCAAACACTCTTATCATACACGGCTATCCTCCAGCACACCTTAGTTAACCTCCATGCAAGTTCAACGTACGACCACCGTCCGATGGCCCTTCTCCAAATCAACGACTCTTGGGAAATTTCGCTCGCTTCCAACGTCGAGCTTTAACGTGCGATGGCGCGGGTTATGTTAGTCATCGGTATTTTTCACTTGTTAGTGATGACTAGATCCATAGGGCGAGTTTTCAGAAGCTGATCTCCATATGTCAATTTGTCATCTAGAAAACCCTCATAAATATTTTTTTCGCCCTCCTACTTTTCGGTCTCGCCCATGTCAAAGTCAAAACTCATTATCACTATCCTATCTAGCTTCAGCCCCACGGTCCGCCCATCAGCTCTAAAAGGCAAATCAAAGTCTGTTTCAAAAGCCTCCCCTAAGTTAGGAAGTGGCGCTTTAAGGCATTTTACCTTTGGTAAACATCAAAAAAGCCAAAAACCTCCATCCGATACGGACCATTCATGACGATGTACACTCCCACTCGCAAATGAAATTGATTATAGCCCTAAGTCGGGTACTGACTACACCCCTAAGTCTCAGACGACTTGCATAGACCACGATCTCAAGTCGATTATTAGGTGTTTTACGCTGTTTTATGGATTCTACAAAGACGAGAAATATAACTTCATCTCAGGGGAGAAAATTTCTTGAATCTACATTTAGAAGAACAACCGCTTTCTCGATGTAAACATGAGCTCGAGATATATACGCAAGACAGAGAGTTACTCATCAAGACCTTGCAGCCTTCCTTTCGACATGAAATCACAAGAAAAGAAAGACACCATCGTCAAACAGGATCGGTAATTTGTCATGGCCAAGAACCTCCTTCATCTACAAGTAGAGGGTTAAGATTGCCTCCTTCATCTACAAGTAGAGGGCGCCTGCCAATATTGACTTTTAAGGATTGCAAAAGCCCTGAGTTTTTCTTTTTACTAGACCAGTAAAACGGTGACTCTCAGGTTTCCGAGTATAAGTGATTATCATAACGTGGGCTAGGATCGAAATGTGCAAAAAAAGGGGAAAACGTAGTTTTTGGTCTTGTATAAAGGGAGTCATTTGAAGTTTTCAATCATATGAATTGTTAAACCCTTGGAGAGACATGTCATTAGTAAAAAAAATTCTAATTATAAGCAACCGTTTGTGTTTTCAACAAGACCAAATTGAAAGAAAAGTTGACAAGTCATGTCATTACAAAGGCGTGAAGAAAAAGATGGTTGTTTTTTCAAAGGGTGCTAACCTCCCTACTCGGAGATTATCTTTCAAATGACTTGTCTTAAGTTGACCAAGGCAAATGGTGACATTTCGCTTTCCCCTCGAGCAAAGAGCAATAGCAATGAGACAGTGAAAACCTCCTTCCACAGAAACAAAAGGGCGGCTCTCCTTGTTTCACTTTCAACTCGATGTATCATCTTCTGTTTGCTTTCTACCCACAGTCAAAGAAGAAAATTCAAAGACACCTAACGAGCTTGCATCTACAAAGTCAAGCTACACATGCAACCCCACTAGATTTACATTGCGAGACAAGATTATAGTATAATACCCGTGAGCAAAAATGTATTTCATCTAGTTTGTCTCTTACAAACGAGAGTATACAAGCTCATCAAGTACAAAAAGAGCTTTGCACACGGTGTTTTGGGTGTTCGGGAAATCATCAAAGGCAAAAATCTAAATGCCATTTGCTCCAAAAAGAGACATTTCCTCCTCTAAATAAGAACGGTCAAAGTTTCAAAGGACATCTTATCCACAAGTTATGATCTCGAGTTTTTGAAAACTTTGAAAATCATGGAAAAGAAAATCGACTCGGCAAGGGAAATTTGAGTTTTACTACCAAGAGACATCACCTTTGGAACTATTGTTCATCATAGGCAAAGGAGGTGTTTTTGATAGACCGTCAAGAGTTTTAGAAAGTTCAAGGAAAAAAATAGGTTTTCATTATTCAATGAACAGAGATATTATATAATATGTTTTGAAGCGAGAGGAGTGTATTGAAAAGGGGCGCCCTTCTTAATCAAAGGGCCATGGCCAAATCCAAAGAAGGTCAACAAATTTGGGCACTCGAAGTAGGAAAGAGGTTGAAGGAGCAATTGGAGACGTGAAAGTCTGTCAAGGCAAGGTAAAAGATAAACCCTATCCTTTCAAATAACAAAGTAGTCTTCGATGATTAACGATTTTGGAGTAGGGTTTACATAATGAATATCATCATCTGGGGATTAACAAAGTGGCAGAGAATGGTCTATAAGTCGAGCGAGGGTATTATTCAAAGTTTGAATTTCGGTGTTAAATTGTCACCAAAAAGACAAAATTGACGGGAACCACCTCTCTGAGACCTATATGCCTAAATGGACGAGAGTTCGACCTTTTAAACTATATTTGATTTCTTTAAAAGGGTTGAAAACTCTATTTGCATTTTTTGATGGGCATAGATACTCACATTCTTGAAATCATTTCAAAAAGGAGTGAGCACCTCTCAAATGAAGTCAACATGTTTTCAAGTTTCAAAGGGTACACCAAGGCGACATTACAAAGGCGAACCTTTAAAAAGGCCTTACAAAGGTTAAAACACATAGCTGGATGTCAATTTTGCATTTTCTAAATAACAAAAGCCCGTTGGCCTTTACATCTTTTTTCAAAAAGGTTTAAGACCGTTGAACCTCCTTTTGACTCCCAAGAAGTGCAAAGTCGATCCACTCTTGCCATTTCAAAGATTGAAGACGAATTCGCAGCTTGTTTTTGATGTACTGCAAGGTTTTTATAACAATGTGACGCACTGGAGTTTTGCGCGACGCGCTCAGAGAATATTTTTCACGGGTGGTAGATCGCCGCGCGACACGCCCTGTACGTGTGCGCGATGCGCTTGTACACGGCGCGCGACCACGACCCGACTGGTCGCCCGGTTGGCTTTTTTGCGCGACGTTCTTCCTCTCGCGAGTGTCGCGCAAGTTTAAACCCTCCAACACGCCTCCGAGTTCACATGCAAAGCTACTCCAACTCTTTACTAAAGGCCCTCATCGAAGTTATAAAGGTATTTTTACGTGCTCCCCCCCCTTGGTTTCAAAATTGCTAAGTGTCGTAAGAGGTTTGAAAAACCACGGTTCAAGTTACAAAAAAATGAGGTATTAATGTGGTGATGGGTTTAGAAGAAAAAACACCAAAGGGTTGAATTAGCACTAGTATGAGTAACCATTGCAAATTTCCCTCAAAAGTTTGGGATAAAACAAGGTCAAAAAGCTGTCATGTTATATGCATTATTTTGAAAATGATCTCGTAAGTTTAGCCAAGGACATTTTGAGGGCGTGTGGGTCAAATAATGATGAGAAACAGTGATACAAAGGAAATATAGTTGTCATATGAGAGGATTCTTATATAGTTTGAATGATAAATGTTGGGCTGCCATATCATAAAAAAAACATCAAAAAGCGGTGGTTCTCCTACCTACAACACGAAAAGTGCCATCACAGTGTTTTCTTTGACTTGATTTCGTGTATGACACTATGAGTAGTTCTTGATTGATATACAAGGGCAAGGAAGGGCGTGGTTTTGAAGGGGACAGAGAGTTTCCATACTAAAAGAATTTTGGTTTGAGTGAGAAGTTAAAATCCTGCGACTTTATTTGAAACTTTGTTACCATACCTATAAATCGTGTTGTTTAGCGTGAGAATATCCATTGTTCAAAATGTCTTTCGAATGGTGAGCATACCTGATAAAGTGTTACAAGGAAAGAGATATGCTCGAACAAGGAGCTATGTATTTTCACTTTTATTAATCAAAGGACAAAGGATCCTATACCTTCCAAACTTCAAAAGGAAAAGTTAACCCTATAAACCACGAAGGGGACAAGTTTTTCACTAAGTATTCCACTTGACTTTGTCTTTGTTTTTCAAGCTTATTTTGATAAAGTTGATATTCCGATGGAGTAAAGGTTTTTTTTTCTACAAAGGCAATGGTTTCACGTTGATAAGGTTGCTTTAACTATTTGACAAGATAAACTCCTACGAGGGCTTTGTTGAACTTTTTAAAGCATTCTTCAAAAAAAACTCATGTCACCTTGTTCCATAACGAGTGAGATTGATCGTATGCCCACACTGGAGGTTGAATATGTATGTGGTATGATTTTGTTTGATGGAGTGACATACCAATAGAGAACAGTGAAGTGTAATAAGAAAAAAAGGGTTCTTGTTAAAAGAGCAAGTTTATTGGTTGAAAAGCTACGGGGCAAAGTTGATCCTACTTCTCACGAAAAAAGACAATTTTCATCGTGTATTTTACATTGACTGTCTGATTACATTAAGGGTTGATTGCATAAGACCCAAACCTCACAAGAACAAGGTGATTTCTTGACACCTTACACGATAAAATTCACCTAGTAATTTCTGTCTCCTTTTCTACCGTATGGTATCCTATTGAAAAGTCTGCTTGGCAGAGATACTTTCTGAGTGAAAGGCCACTTTTTAAGGGAGCGTGGGTTCTTTATATTGTGAGGGAACGATCATGCGAGTCATCCAAAGACATTGTTCACTATCAAAACATTGAATTGACACGATTTGGCTCCAAGAAGGCGGGCTTTTATAGACAAAGTGAGGCGGTTGTTTCTTCAAAAGCATATTTAGGTCAAAATGCCTCCAAGGCAAGACAACGAAGTGGTCCACATAAAAGATATGAGCTAATCTCTACAGGAGGAGTAAATGCGCATCCATCCATCCTCGTTGTTCCTTGAGAAACAATTCTTGGTTGTGTACAAGAATCCGTGCTCAAGACATTAAAGATTATGTCACAAAAATGTATATATGTGTCTCTGTTTCTTAACCCTTCAAATATTAGTGATATATTTCCCAAATATCAAATCTTTATTAGCTCTGCAATGCCATATTCCATTTATATTGAAGTGAGCAAATGGAAGACGATGAAAGAAAAGGATTTTAATTTGTCATGTCGCTTAAAACAGAAGCGCCATCATAAAATCCTCGAAGAAGTGAAAAACAAATAAGCTAAAGAAGAGGAGCGCCCATTAAGGATGTTTAACTCTTGAGATACATAAATATCAAGAGACCTCATGCTCTAATCACTCAACTTTATTCACGGATATGGAAATGAAATGAAAACCAAGAAAAACTCTTCAACACGGATAAAATATTGAAACTTACTGGAACTTTTTCATTCATTCAATATTGATCGGTACAAAATTAGCCTTCAAAGGTTCAAAACTCTGATTGGTGTTTGTTTACAATCTCTCTCGCCATTTTTAATTCTGTGTTCGGTCGAACAACTCCGGGCTTGTAGGGTCGGCTCCACCTGCGAAAAAATCAAAGGTACAAGTATGGTTTTGGATTTGATTTTGTAAGGTTATAGCCACTGCTTTACCTTGTCAAGATCCTCGTCCTTCTTTATCACTGTTGTCGTAGTTCCTCTTTTTCCTTTTCAACCTCTCGCTACTTCGTACGCTAACGAATGCTCGTACGGTGCAATTTCAGCTTTTTTCCTTAATGAAGATATTTTCGATTCGCACTCTTCATAAGTTTTTTTGAATTGCGCTTTTTATCATTTGGATCAACCCCCCGATTTTCATTATGATTTTCTTCGACTCTTCATTCCCGAGTAGTTAATGCTCGGCATTGGATTTTTCCATCTTGCATTGTTTGACCACCTTAGCAAGCATATTTTTACTGTCTTGATCGTCGTAGCTGCGTGGTCTTGCTCAAATCATTGACAATCAACCTGACTTTGTTTGCATGTGGAGATTCATTTTGTCCCACAAGGGGATCTTTTCACATCCATGACTATATTCAACTCCTTGAAGCTCGCCCGAAGGTCCCGTGAGACATTCTCGTCTGATGCGCAGCGCCATTTTAAATTGATCTTTCTCCGGATCCATTACGCTCAATAGTCTTGTTTGGTCGGCAGATATATGGTGCTCTGCTCGTGTCTCTATATTGGCCTTTATTCTTTGGTTCTTTTCTTCAATTTGTGAGAACACCTGCTTCATGGAAGGAGCCTTTTCCAAATGAAGTTCGGTACTCTAGGAGATGAAGGGCCACCTTGTTCTTCATCGACTTCGGAGAGTAAAACCGAGTGAATTGGAGGAGTGATCTTACGCTAATTTAGTCCTTTTCTCCTCTCGGGGTTCCTCCTCATCGATCTCAATAACATCATCTCTCCTCTCTTGCCCATATTTTCCAATATGTGCGGGTGTTTGAATATCGATCCGTGATGAACTTGGCCCTCCCGGATTAGCCAACTTCTCTAAACCGGTTTACTCACATGAGTAAAAGCGAGCATACCCATTTTCGACCCTTCTTTGTGAAATAATCCCATGTGGGTCATAAGCCCATTTCTCTCCCAATAGCAAGACTCGTGTTCCTTCCAATATCTTTGATACCTCCTCGAAGCTTGCCTTGTGTTAACAACGAAAAGGGGCCTACACTCATAGGCAACTTGTACATTAACCCTTTCTTCATAGGAAGAAAAATGAACTTGATCCACATTAAGACTTTGCCTTATAAATTCCAAGGCAAACAGCCTCATGGGAACGAATGTTGGAAGCCCTATAAGGCTCAATACCGATTCCATATAGCGTTATTTCCGGGAATAATCTTCAAAAAAAAACCAGTCTCCCATATTTACAATTAGGTCCTAATTGCAAGAACTCCTGGGCCTTTGGAAGGAAGCATGGAGGCGAGTTCCATTAAGAATTTTATAAGCGAGGGTCATGAAATGGTCCACAAATTCAAATAAACCGCTTCGTTTTCTTCTCTCGAAATGTCGGTCCAAAGCAAAACTCATTTCGTTTATTTTTATTACTATCCATTATATTAAAACCAACACTCATGAATTCTTCAAAATTCTGATATAAAAAAACAAGTAGACTACCCCGATGAGGAAATCGAAATAACTGTTAAAGGGAAAGCAATCAATTGAGAATTCACCACTTCTTGCCAAAAGGATGGGATATCTAGCACCACCCCTGGTTTCATCATGAGAAGCGAACATCCCCGGTCTTGCCTTATCAATCTCAGCAATCATCATCTCTCCCTAAAATCTCCATAATACGACTAAGAACTGTCTGTATTGAACATGAAATGCCTCTGCACCGAACTTTCCCGATTCGAATTGAGTCTTCTCTCGGACTTGATACCAAAAACGACATGCGACGATTAAACTCCTCATTTGAAAGCTCCTAGAAATATTGAATCAACGAATCTTCGAAGAACTCGTAAAGGGAATCATCTTACGGGAAAACATAATGCCCTGACGCATTAATTGAGTTGAAACCCAGCAAAATATTTTTCCCCCTTGGGAATTCATAACAAAACACTTACGGGAGCACAGCAGGCTGAAAACTAACCAAGAAATAAATTCGGGACAAGACATGAGTTTTTGGAATACGACGTGGACAACACTCCCAAACTTTGCATAGCGAAAAACACTGGGTGACTTGTCGGTGTTCAAGGGTTACTTGATAATGCAAGAGAGGATGATTTACTTGATGACGCGTATCATGAACATCTTTCTCGCTATCTAAGAGAGGGACTCGGACTTGACAAACCGGACAATGCTCTGCTCGCTTGGCCATGATTGACGGGAATTTTGAAAAACAATTCAAAGTATTGAATAGCGCAAAGGTGGCGGGACGGAGTTTGAACAAGGCAAACAGGACACTAATAAACCACAATAAGACGGAAAAACCCTCTTTTAATAAAGCTGCATGGGAATCATCATAAATGCAAGATTGACGTGAAGAAACAGCTGGGAGAGGATGACGTCATGCAGGGTGGGGGGTTCTATGATTACGGCAGGAAATTCTATCCATACCCCCCGTAATTAACCGGACGCCGTCGATCACCAAAAATTTGAAGATCCGACTCGGTCAACTGCGGGGGTCGGGATTTTATAACTGACGAGCGAAGTTAACCCCCTGCAGTTGCATATCCCGCGAGCTCCTTTATATGATAACGCCTTGCGCTCGAAAAGCTGCTCGAGCTTTAACTTTACATATTAATACAACAACCCTAAAGTTGTCACCCGCATCACATATAAAAAATAAAAACGGAAAAAACATGCATTTCCCCTTTTTTTTCTTTATGCTAAAGTACAAAACTTCATACTTCAAGCATATTTTTGAATTCTTATTTGTTTTTTTTTAATTTTCTTTTCATAATTTCAAAATGAAATGTAAAAAGGATATGTAGATAAGGATCCACAACATACGGCTCCACACAGGGGGATAGTGTTTTTACCACGAAACACTAAGAACACGCAGATTAGTGCCTTCACCCTCGGCATGGGAGTCACATATTGCTTTGATGAAAATGTACAATGAACACACCGGATATATACAATGATAAACCAACAAAGCTGCTTAATGTCGGAAATAATGCTTGAGATATTGCCCATTCATAGGCATATCCAACACTTCTCCTTCAAATTTTCCAACACGAACGTATTATTTGCTCGACTTGATTAATTTTGAATGGGCCATACCACAAGGGGTCAAATTTCACCGTGTTTGCCTTTATCTTCCCTTCGTGTATCCCATCTCAAAACTAAATTTCCTTCCCACGAAACAAAACTTCCTTTGCTTTTCTATCAAACACTGCCTTCATCTTTTGCCGATAAGTGAGCAAGTGTCCCCGAACTCGATTTACGTTTTCACTTAGTTCCATCACATTGTTCATTCGCGTATCACGGCATTTGGTTTGCTCGTCAGGGTATCCCGGAGGAAAGAAATCGCTTGAGTTTTTACCAATTGTGTGGGGGGAATAAAGCTCGGGGTGCCGTACACGAGCTCATAAGGTGACTTGAGGTAGACCTTCTTGTAGTCATTCTTGTTGCCCTACAAGGCAAAAACTAGCTTCGTGTCCCAATTCTTTTGATTCTCACTGATTGTTTTCTTCAAAATTCTAACTATGTTTTGTTAGAGGATTCACGCTAATCCATTTCCCCTGTGGATGGTAAGTCAGTGAGTGAGGACAATGTCACATTATAAGTTTGGCAAAAATTAATAAACTCTGAGTGATCGAAAACTCGAGCATTATCTCTGTCACAATCTTCATTTGCATCCAAACCCTGCTAAAAAATATTCTCTTCCAAAAACTTCATTACTACCAAATCATTTGCTTTCCTGGTGGGAATTGCCTCCACCCACTTTGTAAAATAATCCCGTAGCGATGAGAATCCACTTAAAGTCGCCCTATTGGATGGTGGATTGATTTCTCCCAGATGAAATCCAATCCCCATGTGTCTAAAGGGCTCTTCAACGAAAACGTGGGAGAAGAGGAAGCGGAGCCGCTTTTTCTTCTCTACAAATAATTGGCATTTTTGACAGACTTTTTTGACTATTTTATAAACATCGAAAAAGCAACGTACCAATAGAAACCCGATTTGAATATTTTGTGAGCTGGGATTACCTTCCAGTGTAATGCCCTCCACACAAGCATTCATGATATTCTTTTATCACTACCGAAATTTCCTCCTCTATAAGACACAACAACAACATACCAAATTGATCCTTCCAATATAACTTTGCTTCGATTATAACATAAAATTTGAGCCTTAAGTTTCGTGAGCCCACGTATTTTGCTCTATTAATGGAAGGGGGGACATGAAAGAAAGAACGGATAATGTACAATATCCTTATACCATTCTAAACAGAGAAATTTATACTTAGCGCTGTCTTTGATCGATTATCACGCGTTTCTTCATTGGCTTCTTCTACGGGGGCCGACAAATTAATTCCCAACGCTTGGAAGTTGGATTCTATCGATGACTTTGGCCAATCCCGGTCCCTTTAACCGACTTGGTTGGTTTCACATCCAAATCATACTCTTGAATTTTGCGCGATCCATTTTTCCTCTCTTACCTTCCACATCGCTTTGTACTAGCACGTCTTTCATGACCGAATTGGGAACGTACGCTAGAATCCTGAGAATGAAGAACATAAGTTCACGAAAAGCTTTACGAGTGCCTTTACCGGAGCGTACACCCTGTTTCTCCAATATGTTATAATTCAATTCCGCATCTCGGAGGACTTTATCGAAATATGCAATCGGTACGTTCTCGCTTTTCTTCATTTCTCTACGCAATAAAACGGCTACAATAGTTGAGGGAGAAGCAAATGAAAAAAATTTGAAATGGTTTCAAATAGTACGGGCTGACTAAAATAGGTGCTTCCTTTAACGCCTCTTTGATTCTCCGAAAATATTCCTTGCTCCTGTGTCCCACCTTACCTCAGCATTCTTTTTTTAACATGTCGGTAATATTTTTAACGATTTCGAGCATAATTAGGGACAAATCGCCTTAGGAAATTAATTTTTTACGAGGAAACGTCTGAATATCTTTTTTTTACTTCGTGGCGCGAGGGATTATGCGAATATCTTCGACTCGGCCTAGGGATCAATATTCACTCCTTCTTTTTGAAACGATGTGGCCTAGTAATTTACCTCCTCCCAGTGGGAAAATAAAGACTTCTTTGGATTCGGTGACAATCCAAACTTTCGCACTTCATGAAGGCTTTTACGTAAATGTTGTAAATGTTCCTCATCGGACTTTGGAAAAAATTGTGACATCATCCAAATAAACCACTACAAACGTGTCTCCCACAAATGCGATATCCATCGCCCTTTGGAATGTGGCTCCCTGCGTTCATCGGGCCGAATGGCATCCTCGGCATACATGAACGTTCCCCAAGGCGTAGTGAAAGCGGTTTTCTTCGATCCTCCTTCTCCGCTAAGCTACTCGATTATAACCTCGAGAACCCGTCCACCATAGACAATCTATAAGCGCCGGGTCACTTTTTGTAAGACAAATTCCATTTTCGACGAAAGGATAATTGTCCTTTAATGAAGCCCCTGTTCAAATTCCAAAATCCGCGCATAGCCTTATCTCTCCGTTTTTCTTTCGGGACAGTACAAGGTTAGAAACCCAATCGAATACCCGAGTGGGACGATTATCTTGGCTTGCAACAATTTCTTAATTTCTTCTCGATTGGAGCCAACAGCAAGGGATTAATCGCCTAAGCTTCGTTTATGTGACTTAACTCCATCCTTAAGTGGAATCTTGTGTTGTATGATATTCTTATCATATGTTTTCGGATCATCATACGACCAAGCAAAAAAACATCTTTAAATTGTTTAAACAACTCTACATACCTTTCTTTATATTCTTTCGGAAGCCCTTTCGAGCTAGCGTTTGACCATTTTAGGCTCTTGGGGAAGTACCCAAATTACAATCCTCCTTTGGCTCATCTTGGTCCTTCTTCTTTTGATCCACGACCTACATCATTAGCTCCAAACAATCTTTCAAGCGGTACTAAGCCTCCCGGGTAAGACATTGTCTTTTAACTCGAATAATTTCTTGACCCTGCGATCTCCTTTTAAAAGTCTTACCGACCAACTCGTCTTCATCACTTTCAGATCAATCGATGATCTTCAAAATCTCCGATCATCAACGAAACCGCTTAATCGCATCATCATCTTCGAAGACTCGCCAATGTTTAATATTGTCAGGGAATCGAAGAGCCTATGTCTCATCTCTATTTCATACTTTGTAGTTTCACGCCGATGATAGGGAGAGCTTGAACGTACTTGCTCGCTACTGCTCGATGAATCGATAATCTATTTTCTTCTCTTGGCACAAACTTGTAAATTGAATGCTTCAAAATAATTTTCAATCGGATCCCATACTTCATTCCGTATGCTCGTAACTGGGATGTTTGGTTTGGCATAAATTCTTGATTTGCCTTATAATCAACTCGAATCTCCAAATACGACCATAGATTTAATTCCCATCCGCTTAGCTGCTCTACTAAACTAATAATTAATGCCTCATATTCCCGTGACAATTATTAGTAGATTCGAACTCCAATTTGAAAGAAAAAGGCATCAAATTACCTTCCGGAGAAACAAAGATGAAACCCGCTCCAGTACCTTCTTTAGAAAATGCTCCATCAAAATAACACTTCCACGGCTTTTCTGAATGTAATTCCTTATGTACAATTTCTGAATCAAACTTCCCCTGAGATTCCTCAGCAAATTCTGCAACCTCCTGCAGCATGAAACATGACAGGTCGTCCTTCTCTTGGCCATAAATTGGTGAATTACTTGCATCTTTCTTGGTAGCAGTTTTTTGAAATCTGGTCTCTCTATACAACCTTCTCTCTTCACCATTGAAAACGGGAATAATAGCATACGTAAAGTCTAGTTTCAAAACTCCTCCCATCTTTGCTCCCCATGATCTAGATAATAACATTCCAAACCTGGCTGGAATATCTGCCACTACAACGTCCATCATAATGCTTTTGGCTGGGATTTGGGCCAATGAAACAACCATATCTTTAATGAGACCTACACACTTAACCCTCTTTGAGTCAAAAGAGTATAGATCTCTGTATGGCTTGGTGATTTGTAAATTTAACTCCTTCATCACACTCAATGGCATCAGATTGTGTGATGCGCCAGAATCCAGCATACAGTTGTGCAAAACGAAATCATGCAAGAGAAGAGATATATAAAAAGGAGGAACAGACGAATCTACCTCTTCCACATGAGGTCCGAACGTCACTACTGGCTTTTCTTCTTGCAGATTCACTGTATCACTCACTTCATCAGGCTGAGACAGATTGATAAATTCAACGATTTCCTTTTTGTAACCTGGTGTTTTTATGAGTTCAAGAAGAGGTACTTGTATCTTTACTTTTTCTAACTCTTTCGACAAACTGAAAGTTTGATTTGATCTTGTCAACTTTTCAGGGTCTTCTTGATCTTTTTTAGAATTTAAATTCTGATTAGAAACCGTAACCACCTTCTCCAAAATGTTAGAATCTTTATCTTTCGTCTGAGATGTTTCAGCTTGCTGCTTACCTTTCTGCAATGGAGTCGCCTTTGGAGCAGGTGCTGCTTCCGGTTCTTTTTCTTCATTTTCTTGCGTCCTCAACCTCTTTTTTGACCTCAAGTCATATTTTTTATGCAACTCAGATTGCATAAAATCTGTGAATTTTTTACAGTAATCGTCCATCTCCTCTTGATCAAATGAGGGACCAGTTTCTTCCTCTTCCTTCTCCCCTTCTTCATCAATTTCTTCTTCTGTTTCGTCGTCTTCCATATACACAGCAGAAATTCGAGCATCATCCTCTCTCTCGTCATCTTCATCTGCTGAACGGGACGGGGCTGCTTCTATGTACAAAGGTGCTTGCACCTGATCTTGATCCTTTCTTTCTCTCTGTAGAATTTGCAAGGGCTGTTTTTTGAATTGGGGATTAAAAACCCCTCTATTCTGTCTTGCAGGCTTGCTATCTATTTCCAACTTTACCAATTTATTTGAAAGATTTTTTATGACCTTAGTCATGTCTTCAATTCTCTGATCCTGAGCTGAGGCTTCTTCTTTAGCCTTACCTTTATCTGAAACTTTACCAGCAGCAGACATATTTGCTTCAATCTCCAAAGCATCAGTCTGAATCTGTTCCAACGTGGGAGACCTTCTTTCCCTCAGCGTAAAACTGAAATCTGGTTCAAAAGCACCAGCAAAAACAACCCTTGCTCCAATCGGAGGGGGTTTCATTTCAACAGGCAAACTATTATACAATTTGTTAAATCTTTTAACAAAATCGTTCATATTTTCATCAAATTTTTTCTTGATTGCATTAAACTCTGTCAAAGAATAACCGTGGTCCCTTTTTTCGCCCCATCTCTCAATGAAACGCCTTTCCAGGGCGTCCCAATCATTAATGGAACCATTCTGTAATCCTTTGAACCATTTCCTTGCCTCTCCACTCAGAGACTGAACGAAAAGTCTCATGACAACATCCAAATGTTCAACATTTAAATTTTCTGCAAAAGTGCAAAACAGGGGCAGGTGCTGTTCTGCAGTTATTTCATCTTCACCAGTAAATCTGGGGAGTAATTTGAGATACTCCTGAGGCAAATCATGCAATGGTTGTGGTAGATTTAGAGGTGCATATCTGTTCATCAAGAAAGCAGGGGCTGCAGGAACTGCCATGTTTACGCCCGGGTTAACTGCTCCTTGAGCGGGGGTAAAATGAATACCAGTTGTGGGAAAAGATGAATGAGGTGAAACAACTGATATGGGAAGTGGAATTTGAACAATTGCAGAAGAGCTGGCAACTGTATGTGGCTGAGTTTCCGTAAAAGGAAAAGACACAAACTCCAAAGATTGCTCTTCTAATGTGGGTTCTTGAAAATGAATGGGTGATGGTGATGATTCTTCTTCCGAGAAAATGAGTTTCTTGGAAGCTTTCTTGGATGAAAAAACGTGTGAACTGCTGCCAGGTGCGAGCAGTGTGGTTTCCGGTGTAACTAATATTTTTGGTTTCTGGCCCTTCTTAGAAACAAGCTTCTCAGGATTTGACAAAACGGGAACTGTTTGCTGAGAGGTGTCTGACCTCGTGTGAGGTTTCTTGGGAGCCAGAGCTATTTTCAAAAATCACAGCGTACTATTTCCTCCTCTCTAAACAACCAGAGGAAATGTAGAATAAAACCCAGGGAAGAACTTCGACTCTTCGTCCCCGGCAACGACGCCAATTAATGTTGTTCCTTGAGAAACAATTCTTGGCTGTGTACAAGAATCCGTGCTCAAGACATTAAATATTATGTCACAAAATGTATATATGTGTCTCTATTTCTTAACCCTTCAAATATTAGTGATATATTTCCCAAATATCAAATCTTTATTAGCTCTGCAATGCCATATTCCATTTATATTGAAGTGAGCAAATGGAAGACGATGAAAGAAAAGGATTTTAATTTGTCATGCTGCTTAAAACAGAAACTGCCATCATAAAATCCTGAAGAAGTGAAAAACAAATAAGCTAAAGAAGAGGAGCGCCCATTAATGATGTTTAACTCTTAGATACATAAATATCAAGAGACCTGCAGCTCTAATCACTCAACTTTATTCACAGATATGGAAATGAAATGAAAACCAAGAAAACTCTTCAACACAGATAAAATATTGGAAACTTGCAGAACTTTTTCATTCATTCAATATTGATCAGTACAAAATTAGCGTTCAAAACTCGGACTGGTGCTGTTTGCAATCTCTCTCCGCCATTTTTAATTCTGTGTTCAGCTGAACAACCTGGGCTTGTGGGTCGGCTCCACCTGCAGAAAAATCAAAGTTACAAGTATGGTTTTGGATTTGATTTTGTAAGGTTATAGCAGTCTGCTTTACCTTGTCAAGCTCCTCGTCCTTCTTTATCAGATGTTGTCGTAGTTCCTCTTTTTCCTTTTCAACCTCTGCTACTTCGGCTGCCAACGAATGCTCTGCAGTTGGCAATTTCAGCTTTTTCCTTAATGAAGATATTTCTGATTCTGCACTCTTCATAAGTTTTTGAATTTCGCTTTTATCATTTGGATCAACCCCGATTTTCATTATGATTTTCTTCAGCTCTTCATTTTGAGTAGTTAATGCTCTGGCATTGGCTTTTTCCATCTTGCATTGTTTGACCACCTTAGCAAGCATATTTTCTGTCTTGACTGCTGTAGCAGTGGTCTTGCTCAAATCATTGACAATCAACTGACCTGTTTGCATGTGGAGATTCATTTTGACCCACAAGGGGATCTTTTTCACGTCCATGACTATATTCAACTCCTTAAAGCTGCCTGAAGATCCAAGAGACATTCCTGTCGGATGCGATAGCGCCATCTTAAACTAATCTTTCTCCAGATCCATTACAGTGAATAGTCTTGTTTGGTCAGCAGGTATATGGTGCTCTGCTTGTGTTTCTATATTGGCCTTTATTCTTTGGTTCTTTTCTTCAATCTGTGAGAACACTTGCTTCATGGAAGGAGCCTTTTCCAAATGAAGTTCTGGTCTGCTAGGAGATGAAGGGCCACCTTGTTCTTCACTGACCTGGAGAGTAAAACCAGGTGAATTGGAGGAGTGGTCTTCTGCTAATTTAGTCCTTTTCTCCTCTCGGGGTTCCTCCTCATCGATCTCAATAACATCATCTCTCCCTCTCTTGCCCATCTTTTCCAATATTGCAGGTGTTTGAATACTGATCCGTGATGAACTTGGCCCTCCTGGATTAGCCAACTTCTCTAAATCTGGTTTACTCACATGAGTAAAAGCAGCATACCCATTCTCGACCCTTCTTTGTGAAATGATCCCATGTGGGTCATAGGCCCATTTCTCTCCCAATAGCAACTGTGTTCCTTCCAATATCTTTGATACCTCCTCAGAAGCTTGCCTTGTGTTAACAACGAAAGGGCCTACACTCATAGGCAACTTGTACATTAACCCTTTCTTCATAGGAAGAAAATGAACTTGATCCACATTAAGACTTTACCTTATAAATTCCAAGGCAAACAGTCTCATGGGAACGAATGTTGGAAGCCTATAAGGCTCAATACTGACTCCATATAGCCTTATTTCAGAATAATCTTCAAAAACAAACCAGTCTCCATATTTACAATTAGGTCCTAATTGCAAGAACTCCTGGGCCTTTGGCAAGAAGCATGGAGGCAGAGTTCCATTAAGAATTTTATAAGCAGTGGTCATGAAATGGTCCACAAATTCAAATAAACCGGCTTCGTTCTCTTCTCTTCTGACCATATCGGTCCAAAGCAAAACTGACTGTTTATTTTTATTACTATCCATTATATTCAAACCAACACTCATGAATTCTTCAACATTCTGATATAAAAACAAGTAGATTACCAATGAGGGAAATCTGAAATAACCTGTTAAAGGGAAGGCAATCAATTGAGAATTCACCACTTCTTGCCAAAAGGATGGGATATCCAGCACCACCCCCGGTTTCATCATGAGAGCGAACATCCCCAGGGCTGCCTTGTCAATTTCGCGATCATCATCTCTCCCCAAAATCTCCATAATACAGCTAAGAACTGGCCTGTATTGAACATTAAATGCCTCCAAACTGAACTTTCCCGATTCAAATTGAGTCTTCTCTGGACTTGATACCAAAAACGACATGCAGTGATTAAACTCCTCATTTGAAAGCTCCTCAAAATATTGAATCAACGAATCTTCAGAGAACTGTAAAGGAGAATCATTTTCTGGAAAACATAATGCCTGACGCATTAATTGAGTTGAAACCTGCAAAATATTTTCCCCTTGGGAATTCATAACAAAACACTTGCCGGGGTACATAGACGAAACTAACCAAGAAATAAATTCGGGCAAGACATGAGTTTTTATAATACAGGCGGACAACACTCCCGAACTTTGCATAGCAGAAAACACAGGTGACTTGTCAGTGTTCAAGGTTACTTGATAATGCAAGAGAGGATGATTTACTTGAAAGATCAAAGGTATCAAGGAACATAATAACGCTATCTAAGAGGGGGACTCGTGACCGACAAAACCAGACAATGTCGCCGCTTGGCCATGATTGACAGAATTTTGAAACAATTCAAAGCACTAATAGCGAAAGGTGGCGACGTAGCTTGAACAGGCAAACAAGATACTAATAAACCACAATAAGATGGAAAAACCCTTTTAATAGATTACAAGAATCATCATAAATGCAAGATTGACGGAAGAAACAAATCAAGTAGAGATGACGCCATGCTGGGGTCTATGTGTACTGGGAAATTTATCCATACCCCCGTACTAACTGTGAGCCGTCGATCACCAAAATTCGAGATCCGACCCCATTAACCGCGGTCGGGATTTTATAATCAGACGGTTAACCCCCCGCAGTTGCATATCCGCGAGCTCCTTTATATGATAACGCCTTCCGCTCGAAAAGCTGCTCGAGCTTTAACTTTACATATTAATACAACAACCTAAAGTTGTCACCCGCATCACATATAAAAATAAAAACGGAAAAACATGCATTTCCCCTTTTTTTCTTTATGCTAAAGTACAAAACTTCATACTTCAAGCATATTTTTGAATTCTTATTTGTTTTTTTTTTTAATTTTCTTTTCATAATTTCAAAATGAAATGTAAAAAGGATATGTAGATAAGGATCCACAACACATCCTTTTCAACTTTCATGAGGTAGGTTGCTTGGATTTCTGCCAGAAGATACAGGAGGTCAAAATTTTCTCGCCCTTGACACACCTATGCACCCTGAGATTCAAAGAAAAACATTTCCAAGTGGCAGGTCTTGATTTTAAGATCTCTCCAAGGTATGTGTCCAAGGCAACTAAAATTCCATATCATGGTGAGAAATGGTTCAAGCAGGCCCATCTAGATTTGAGTGACTATAAGCCTTTCATCAAGCCCGAGTACAGAGATACATGCACTGCCATTTTTCCGTTCTCTTATCTTCTTGACAGCTATGCTCCTCTAATGAAAGTCATAATGAAGTATTTTACTTGTGAAGGGAGATTTGCTCGAGTTTATGCCTATCATGTTAGACTACTGATGCATTTCACTAGAACTAGGCAGCTCAATCTCCCTTACTTTTTATGCAAAAGCATCGAGAAGATGGCATCCACAGTCCAGAAGAAGGCTCCATCTCTGCAAATACCTTCCCTTTTACATCATTCTCTGATCAAAATTATCATCCTACACCAGCTAGAGAAGAAGGAGGTTCCATGGGATGTTTTTATCAGCCACCCAGATTTCTCTACTGTTCCTCCTGTTCATATATCTCCCACCCAGCCTGTTCATCGCCCGGTACCTTTGTCCAGCAGACCTACTCCTAGAAGGCTCAAAATGACTACAGAATAGCCAGGACAGCAGGAAGAAGGAGAGGGAAGTAGACAGCAAGAAGAGAAAGGTCATGAGCAAGAGGAAAGGGATGAAGAGCAGCAAACAGAAGATGAGGAACAGCAGCAGGACAATGGTGAAGGTCAGCAGTGAACAGAAGATGATGAACAACAGGTACAAGAGGAAGAGCAGCAGCTTGATATTGGAGGACAGGAACAACATCTTGGGCAGGAATTTGAGCAGCTGCTTGAGCCACAAAATGAGCAGGAAATCCAAGCACAGCAGCAGCTTGATTTTTGTGAAAAAGGGCAACAAGTTGAAACAAAAATTGAACAAGGCATTGAAGTAGAACAGCAAATTGATGTTGGCGAACAGGGGCAGCAAATTGAACAGCAAGAAGAAGACACACAACAGCCTCAAGGAGAGCAGCATTTTCAAGAAGTTGACAAGGGTAAAGCCATTGTGTCTCCTTCTCCTAAAAGAACAAAGTCCAGCACAACAAGGAATAAAGGGCCTAAGGCTGCCACTCCAAAAGTGACAAAATTTGTCCCTAGCAAAAGAAAATCGCCCAAGGAACTCCTCATTAGCATGCCAAGAAGGAAGAGCGCAAGATTGGCTTTCAAAGGGAAAGGAAAAATTGGAAAAAGTCAAGAACATGGAGGTGCATCGGCTGTTATTCCAATCCAAAGTGATGACAGCGATAATGAAGCCCGCATTCTTGAAAACCTCCTAATCCATAAAGAGGGGCGAATTGAGGCATTGGAGAATGATCTTCAATGGGCAAGGAACTTCAACTATTTCTTGGAAACCCAAAACAAACAGATGAGTGTTCACACGACTGTTCATGAAGCACGGGCAATCAAATACAAGAATGAAGCAGCTAAGGCACAAATGATGATAGAGGAGCTCATTGATGAGTTTGATGAGGAAGAAGAAGAGGACCAGCCTAGGCAGAAGAGGCCTAGAACCATAGGGCTTAAAAGAGCCCTGGAAAAGCAAAAAGAGGAAGAACAAGCCCATCTCCAAGCCTTTCCCCTCACTGCCCTACTTGAGAAAGAAATTGAAGAAAACAAAGAGGCATGGTTAGAAAGAGCCAACAAACACTTGGAGATGAAGTTTGAAAGAGAAAACAGAGATCTGGAGCTGCAAAGGAAGAGGACACATCATTATCAAAGATTGAATCAGTTTGCCCGGCGTAAGCTAAAGGCCACCCAAGAGATATTGAAGGAAGAAAAGAGGAAGCGCCCGGCACGGAAAGAGGAGAAGGGCATATCAGCACTTGATATTTTGGCCTCAGCTTCGGAGCATGTTGCTAGGGACCCTTGAGGGTCATGCGCACCAATTTTGGGCCCATTTCGACAATTTTTTGTTTTTTGGCATTTTTTGAGTTTTTGGTCGAAAACTCATAAATTCGCCATTTCATTTTGGGGATTTGTCAAGGGAGAAGGATGATACCAGCTGATGCCATAATTTCATGATTAGGTCCTCAGCGATTTTCAGAGCATTTGGAGATCATTCGCCTCCTCAAATTGGCGAAAAATGCTCACTTTTTGCACATTCTGCCCGGCATATCAGCAGTCTGCAATTTTCTGGCTTTTTACACACAGGTACAGATTTGGAAGACTTCCAGGCATCAGATTGAGGTGATTTTAGTTGCTCCGGAAATTATACACAGAGAGCTTTCCAACGGGCCATCATGAGCCTCGTTTCGACGCTGGGAAGGCTGCCAAATGTTTCCGGCAAGTCAGGGGACCTTTTTCTAATATAAATTTGAAGTATTTTTGTAATTTTTGAACCTCAAAAATCTGCTTTTTTCAAATGTGCGTTTAGCTATTTTTGCACTTGGAAAATGATGCAAAGTCAATATAATTTCTATTTTTAGCATTTTTTTAGATATTTTATGGGATATTTTGTGCCTTGGGCTTTGCAAAGCCTCAAGGACAAGTTTAGATATTTTGATTAGACCAATGGGATAGCTAGTTGCACCATGAGGTTTTCCTCACTTGAGCCTATTTATTCCACAAGGCTTCATTGTAAAACAAGGCTGAATTTGAGAGAAGAAGCAATATATTGGTCATATGAGCTTTGAAGAACATACTTGTGTTATGATTTTGGACTGCCTCTTGGATGCTTTTGATGAATGATGAAGGATTGTTGATGGATTCCATGACATGGTAGAATGGTATAGTGTTTCTTGCTTTGTTGTTGTCTTCTATTTTTCATTCATGATACATGCTTCTTGCTTGCTATAGATCAGTAGAGATTAATTTTGAGATATGCCCATGGAGGCACCTCAAAATTCCTGAATCTTCATAGCTTTTATGTTTTCTTCTTCCTTAGTTGCACTAAAGAATTCTTAACTGCTCTTTAGTAACTTAAGAATATTGTTGCTAGTTTCATTCATAAGTTCTATGCATGTTGAGTAGGATGTATGGTGTGCCCTGCTTACCTATGACTGTCCATAGTTCTGTCCATGAAACTATCTCTTTGACTGATTAGATTATCATCTTGTTGAACCAAGGAGGCCTAGTCCTGATCTAGCCCTTTGCCTAAAACTATGAAACCTTGTTTGTCAAAGTGCCCAATAACTTAAAGACTGTGTTTAGGCGTTCCGGCATAGTATTTTGAGTTGTTAGTCCGTCTTATGTATTTTCCCCAAAGTCTGATAGCCATTTCCCAAAGTTAGAGGGTCTTATACTTCTATGCATGGCTTGAATGTTTGTTTCGATGTGTTGATTAGTTTATAGTTACATTTTGCATGATTAAGGGTTTTCTTTACCATGTTTATGTTATCTATCAAACCAATGATGCTTGAAACTCCTTGTTATTCACAAACTTGATGTCCATTTACTCCATCTTGCCCAAAGATCCTTTCTACCTTGAATCAAATCGGCCCTACAACAGCCTTGTATCATCATCTGATAGCTTCCTTGACCTTTTTGACCCCATAGCCCAGTTGATCTAACTTCTTGTTACCCATTTTATATCTTTGATCAGTTTTATCCCTCACAAACTTAAAAAACCAAAAAATCAAAAACTCACTTCATAACTAGCCTAATATCAGAACACCATAAGCAAACACACCGACATCTTTTACACATATAGAGAGAGCCCTCTCTGAGTCCAGGAAGGCTAGGTCCTTGGGCTCCAAATCTTGGTTTGATGTTACATCGTCATTTGGCTAGCCAATCGGCCAAATCACGGGACCCTAACATAATGGCGATCACGGTGGGACTCTGAGTGATTAAAAACTTAGTTTCCCTAATCTTTAGAGACTTTTTGAGAATACTAGCTGATTGACTTATCCCACCGCTCACTAACATAATGGCGATCACGGTGGGACTCTGAGTGATTAAAAACTTGGTTTCCCTCATCTTTAGAGACTTTGTGAGATTACTAGCTGATTGACTTATCCCACCGCTCACTAACATAATGGCGATCACGGTGGGACTTATTGAGTTCATGATAGTCTAGCAAACTTTTATAGACTCCTTAGTCCTTCAAATTTTAACTTAAACCATCAGCCTTTAGAATCATTTAGTGTAAACTCTCTGCTTCACCATCTTAGCAAAGTGATGAATCAGGTTTATAACACTCTTACATCCTAGGCTGCACATAAAACTCAGAAAAAACCACAAAAAACTCCCTTAGATTGGTTTTTGTCAATATTGGTGGTGGACCATACACACATATCTCGAAAACAACCAATTTCCACCTGGCGACTCCACTAACCTCTAGTAGGCCTTACTATTTTACCAAACTCTAGGTTACTATCCGATAGACCTATCCTATCGCTCACTAACACAGTGGGATATGGTGGGACACTGAGTACATGATAGTCTAGCAAACTCTTATAGACTCTTTGGTCCTTTAGATACTTAAACAAGCAAGCAGTCCATAGACCCATTTAGAGTGAACTCTTTTTGTTCTCGCCACCCTAGCAAGGTGTTGAAACAAATTTAGAATACTTTAAACCATAGATTGCACATAAAACTCAGAAAATCCAAAACATTTCCAGATTAGTTACCGGTGGTGGACCATAGCTATCTTCACAAAAACAACCCAGTTCCACCTGGCGACTCCACTAGTCCATCCCTTTTATTTTGACCATCCTTCACCTTAGTAGAAATTTAGAGAGACCACCCATCCAAAACATTCGTCAATACCATCCTCTCTAAACTCTAGATCCAAAATCTGGCTTCGCGAAGAATCAACACCAGATCCCATCCAGACCCAAATCCCCCTATCATAGTAGATGACCCAGAGAAGATTCTGTGGCAAGCTTCCAAAACTGACCATCTAGCTACTGGTAGATCCATCCGTAAAACAAGATCAGTACCTAAACATCTCACTATCCTACCAGATTCACCTTTTGAATTAGAGTCATCAAAAACTCTTCTCAGAAGCAAATCATATAGTAAGATAAACTTTGATGATCTTGAAACCCTAGACCAATCACACAGCCATAGTAGAGAAGCCTCACCTTCCACCCCTCCCGATTTTCAGCTTCTTCATTACTTTGGCTCCCACCATCCCAGATCTTCTCAAAACCAGATCACCAGTCCAAGTTCATCCGCCACACCTGTTCAAACCACCTCATCTCATCCCACTAGTCCTCATCTTGTACATCATCCATTAGCTCCCGTCATGGCAGCCTGGTATGCACCTTTGGTGTTGCCACCACCCTTGGCTCCTCTCCCAAATAAATATCAAGACAAAATCCCACACTTTACTGGAGAAGACACCACCACACCTCAACAACATATAAGTAGGATGACTGATGCTTATGAATACCTGGAGGTACAAGACGAGACCGTCATAATGAGAATATTCGCCCAAAGTCTTGGTGGTGAACCCAAAACATGGTTCAAAAGCTTAACTCCAAACAACATCCACAATATCCCAGAACTACATCAAGTCTTCAAAAATAGGTGGGAAATCCGAAGAAACCCCATTCAAATCCTGTCAGAATATAACAACCTAAAACGGGAAAATGGGGAAAGTGTCCAAGCTTACTGTACTAGGTTCAACAGTGTATATAACTCCCTCCCACCTCATTTCAAACCCCCACTTGGTCTAGCCTTGGAAAAATTCCCCGAGGGTTTTGATCCAGACATGACATATCATCTGAGAGACAAGGATCCCCCTACCTTAGAGGAAATGCAACAAATAGCCATAAAAACAGAAGCCAACTTAGCAGAAAAAAGAGCCAGGACTAGATTAGAAGGAAAAGTCCCATATAGAGATAAGGTCTCCACTTCATCTCCTTCCCTAGATCCTAGAATAGATGGCCTGATAAAATCCATGACAAAGATGTGGGAAAAAAGGAGTGAAAAAGCGCCTCCTAGGGACAACCAACCAAACCCTCAAAACCGGAAACAAGGCTTTAGAAAAGATCAGTCTCAAAATAAACCAAGAGGAAATGATCAGCAGATCAGACCATCCTTCAGTGAGAATTATGTTGATGAAGAGAATAAGGATACCGCACCCATTGATGAAAATCATTAGAAACTCATAGGTTCTGATAACGAGAGTAAGGTTTACCTCATAGCAGAAGAGCAAGAGTTGTGCTCCCCAAGTCAGGACGAAACCGACTATGAAGATCTCGAAGATCCTGCCATAGATTTTCAGAATGCCATTATAGAAGCTCATAGGCAGTATAACCTTAGAAGCAGAAAAAACCAAGACCACTCCAAGAAGAGTAGCCTTGACACTGCTAAAACCTCTGACACCATCCTTAAAAAAGCCACGGATAGCAACAAAATTATGGCTAAGAAAATTGACCAAAACAAAGATAAAGCTATTCAAACAAGTCTTAGCTCGGATACTCCTAGTACCTCCACAAAGACTCCCGAGGCAACTGTGTCAAACAAGGTCTCAAACCAGAATCAACAAATTAAGAGCATAGAAAAGGTCATGTCCGAAAAAGCTGAAACAAATCTGCCCAAACTACAAACTCCTTTTAGTTTCAAAGGGGAAGTTTCCGAAATAAAAATTACCATACCCCTTACCGAGTTAATAACTGTAGATAGGTATAGATCTCAAATTTTCAAATTTTTTGACATAGGGAGCGAGGCAGATACTTTAAATCTAACTGAAAACAAGCCCGAGCTCTTATTCGGCCCGAAAATAGAAGGTCAATACCGAGAAGGATCTGTTTCTCCTTCCTATGAGAGCTAGAACATACGGGACAAGATATTACATAATGCCATGTTAGATTCTGGTACCTCCCATAACCTCATGCCTAAAGCAGTCATGGAAAACCTGGGACTAGAAGTAACTCAACCTCTGGTAACTCAAGCAGTCATGGAAAACAATACTCCCATTTATTCCACTCATTCCAATTTAGATTCTTTTATCTTATATAATGAAAGTGATATAGACAAGCAGATAATGGAAAAGGAAGAAGCTCTCAAACCATCAGAAACGCATTTTCCATTACTAGATGCAGAAACTAATAACCAAAACTTCTCTGATCTTTCTCCTGTTAATCCTGCATATCATAAGTCAGAAAATAGATTTGTAAATCAAGTTGAAGAAAAGAAATCTGGCAATCCAATGTACATGGCTGGTGACATTGCTTATGTTAATGATTCTCAAATGTTTGATCAATATGTTGACTTATATGATTTCCAAACAAAAGCTAACTTTGCAGAAGATTCAGTTTTTGATTTTTGGGAGGAAGCTCAGTTTCATAAATTTGAGAAAAGTAAGCAGCCATTACCGGTCATCTATGACACTCATGAGGAGAACCTTGAGAGTTTAGAAGTAAGTAAAGAGTCTCGGACTCTTTGCTCCACTTCACTTCAGCCCGTCAGAGATAACATGCACATGATTGGAAATCAACAGTTTTTCAGCTTTGATGATGAGTTTGAGGAAGATGATGAAATCCTCGAGCAAGTTGTAAATGAGAAGCCTTTTCCTGAAATAGTTGAAGAAATCATTTTGGACATGGAATCTTCCTTAACTCCAGATTTGCAGCCACCAAGTTCCATTGAGTTACAAATTGCAGATGAAGAAGTAGAGGTTAATAAACACATGGGATTTGTCACACTGTCCTTTCAAGATAATTTACTATCAAAGTGTATCCTTGTTCATCAACCTGATGAACTTCACACAGTTTTCAGTCCACTTAATCAGAACACATCAGCTTGGAAAGAAAACTACACTGCAATACATGATGAGTCTGACAGTTCGAGTGATCATGAGGAAGAGTTTCTTTACCAGGGGGGTCCCAAATATAGCCAAGTGGAAGAAAGAGTAGTCCTGAATGAAGCCTATATCTCAAAACCTCTAGATCAGGTATTATTCCAAGATCCATTTGTTGTTTTCTTTGAGAAGTCTGAAAGAGTAGTCTTGAATAAATCCTATGTATCAAATCCTCTAGATCAGGTATTATTCCAAGATCTATTTGTTGTTTTCCTTGAGAAATTTGTAGGGGTAGTGGGTTCTATCATAAACAAGTTGCTACCAAGAATGAGAAAAAACTTAAGCTCTACTATCCAGAAACAAACCAAATGGGAGTGGCCTTTTCATTATTTCTGCATCATGAAAGAACTAAACCAGAATCACCCATGTGAGCATCTACTTGACTGGTTGCATTGGAAAACAAAGTTCACCAAACAAATGTCTATTGTGTACAGATTAGATTAGGATAGAAAGACAACAATAGAAAATAAGCTTAGCCTGTGAGCACCTTTTCATTTGTAGTTTGTTTGAAGAAAAAGTGAAAAAGCAGAAAATACAAAAAACAATGAAAAGTAGAAAAAGAGGGCAATTTCTAAAAAGTAGTGGTAAAGCCCCATGTTCCAAAAAAAAAAAAAACAGTCCTTCGGAAAGAGTCTAAATGCCGCTACTAGTACTTCAATGTCTTGTTCAGCTATCTAGCCTAATCATAGTTGAGCATGTTTAAATTTATTTGCTGATAAGTTAGTGAGTGAAAAAGATGGTCAACATTGTGTAAGATTGACTTATCACAGAGTATAGATTAGGGAGAGATTCTGGTTCCACATGCCTAAAACAGAACCAAAGAGAGAAGCGAGGGACGAAAAATACATTGTACATCTTAGCCCCGCTTCTCTAGTTTTCCTTTTGTTGCAAAATAATATTTGTGTGCAGCTTGTCCTTATATGCCGCAAATGCATGACAAATCAGATTGTCTAATCCTGATTTGATCATCTTTTAAATTTCGTGTTTTAGATTAAAGAACAAAATCCTGTCAAACTGCTTAATCTTGACAGTTGATCTAGCATAGGTAGAGTAATGAAGGAGTTCATCAGTTTAATCTGAACTCCCGGCAGATATAAGAGTAGAAATAGATAGGTTCATTTTGCAAAAAAGAAAAATATACATTGTCAAAAGGCTGCTAGTTCAAATGCGCCAAAGAGAAGAAAAAATGTTAAGAAAGATAGTGGGGTAGGTAGAAATATCATTGATGTTAACCATACTGTCACTTTTCAGAAATAGCATCAAAGAAGGGTGAAATTTTGCGCCAATGGGTAAGGCACTAGTCTTCATAAGCCAAAGATCTGAATTCTGGACACCTCCTGATGAGGAGCTGCCCTCCCCAAATGGAGCCACTGTTAGTCATCAGTATTTTTCACTTGTTAGTGATGACTAGATCCATAGCTGAGTTTTCTAGAAGCTGATCTCCATATGTCAATTTGTCATCTAGAAAACCCTCATAAAACTTTTTCGCCCTCCTGCTTTTCAGTCCACCCATGTCAAGGTTAAAACTCATTATCACTATCCTATCTAGCTTTAGCCCTACAGGTCTGCCCATCAGCTCTAAAAGGACAATCCAAGTCTGTTTCAAAAGCCTCCCCTAAGTTAGGAAGTGGCGCTTTAAGGCATTTTACCCTTGGCAACCATCAAAAGGCCAAAAACCTCCATCTGCTACAGACCAATCATAACAGACCTCCCACTCTGCAAATGAAATTGATCACAGCCCTAAGTCGTGCCACTTACACACCCCTAAGTCTCAGCACTGCATAGACCACAGTCTCAAGCTGATTATTAGGTGTTTTACAGTGTTTTATGGATTTTACAAAGACAGGAAATATAACATCATCTCAGAAGAAATTTCTTGAATCTACATTTAGAAGAACAACTGCTTCTCAATGTAAACATGAGCCTGAGATATATCTGCAAGACAGAGAGTTACTCATCAAGACCTTGCAGCTTCCTTTCAGCATGAAATCACAGTAAGAGAAAGACACCACTGTCACACAGACTGGTAATTTGTCATGGCCAAGAACCTTCTTCGTCTACAAGCAGAGGGTTAAGGCGCCTCCTTAATCTACAAGCAGAGGACGCTGGCCAATATTGCCTTTAAGGATTTCAAAAGCCCAGGTTTGCTTTTTACTAGACAGTAAAACAATGACTCTAGGTTTCTGAGTATAAGTGATTATCATAACAGAGCTAGGATCTGAAATGTGCAAGAAAAGGAAAACAGAGTTTTTTGTCTTGTAAAGGGAGTCATTTGAAGTTTTCAATCATATGAATTGTTAAAACCCTTGGAGAGACATATCATTAGTGAAAACAATTCTAATTATAAGCAGCCTGCTATTTCAACAAGACCAAATTGAAGAAAAGTTGACAAGTCATGTCATTACACAGGCAGAAGAAAAGATGGTTGTTTTTCAAGGGTGCTAACCTCCCTACTCACAGAGATTATCTTTCAAATGACTTGTCATAAGTTGACCAAGGCAAATGGTGACATTTCAGTTTCCCCTCAGCAAAGAGCAGTGCAATAAGACAGTGAAGACCTCCTTCACAGGAAACAAAAAGGGCAGCTCTCCTTGTTTCACTTTCTAACTTTGATGCATCATCCCCTGTTTTGTCTTCTACCCACAGTCAAAGAAGAAAGCTCAAAGACACCTAACAGTTGCATCTACAGTCAAGAAAAACCTGTCACCTAATTAGATTTACATTGCAGGCAAGATTATGGCATAATACCCAGAGCAAAAATGTATTTGATCTAGTTTGTCTCTTACAAACAGGTATACAAGCTCATCAAGTACAAAAAGAGCTTTAGCACAGTGTTTCAGGTTCTGGAAATCATCAAAGGCAAAATCTAAATGCCACTGCTCCAAAAAGAGACATTTCCTCCTCTAAGTAAGAACAGTCAAAGTTTCAAAGGACATCTTATCCACAAGTTATGATCTGAGTTTTGAAAACTTTGAAAAGCATGGAAAGAAAATCAGCTGGCAAGGGCAATTTGAGTTTTACTACCAAGAGACATCACCTTTGGAACTATTGTTCATCATAGCAAAGGAGGTGTTTTGATAGACTGTCAGTGTTTTAGAAAGTTCAAGGCAAAAATAGGTTTTCATTATTCAATGGACAGAGATATTATATAATATGTTTTGAGCAGAGGAGTGTATTGAAAAAGGGCGCCCTTCTTAATCAAAGGGCCATGGCCAAATCTAAAGAAGGTCAGCAAATTTGGGCACCTGCAGTGGGAAAGAGGTTGAAGGAGCAATTGGAAACAGAAGTTGTCAAAGCAAGGTGAAAGATAAACCCTATCCTTTCAAATAACAAAGCAGTCTTCAGGATTTTTTTTAACAGTTTTGGAGTGGGGTTTACATAATGAATATCATCATCAGGGATTAACAAAGTGGCAGAGAATGGTCTATAAGTCAGCAGGGTATTATTCAAAGTTTGAATTTCGGTGTTAAATTGTCACCAAAAAGACAAAATTGATAGGAACCACCTCTCAGACATATATGCCTAAATGGACAGAGTTCCGACCTTTCAAACTGTATTTTTTTTCTTTAAAAAGGGTTGAAAACTTTATTGGCATTTTTTAAGGGCATAGATACTCTGTTGCCAAAATCATTTCAAAAAAAAAATGAGCACCTCTCAAATGAAGTCAACATGTTTTCAAGTTTCAAAGGGTACACCAAGGCAGCATTACAAAGGCAAACCTTTAAAAAGGCCTTACAAAGGTTAAAACATGAAGCTGGATGTCAATTTTTCATTTCTAAATAACAAAAGCCCGTTGGCCTTTACATCTTTTCAAAAAGGTTTAAGACCGTTGAACCTCCTTTTGACTCCCCAAGAAGCGCAAAGTCGATCCACTCTTGCCATTTCAGAGTTTGAAGACGAGTTCGCAGTTGTTTTTGCTGTCTGCAAGGTTTTTATAAATGTAGCGATGCTATGTAGAGAATGCAGCAGCAGCATAATAGAAGTTTCTGACGATGAGACACTGAAATCGGCAGCCTTTGTACGTGTCTTGTGACACCTGTCTGGCGCGACACGACCATGACAGACCAGGTTGGCTATTGGCGCGGCGCTCTTCCTCTACAAAGTGTCGCGCAAGTTCAAACCCTCCAACACGCCTCCAATTCACATGCAAAGATACTCAAGCTCTTCACAAAGCCCTCATCGAAATTATAAAGGTATTTTTATGTGTTCCCCCCCTTGGTTTCAAAATTACTAAGTGCTGTAAGAGGTTTTATAAATCACAGTTCAAGTTATAAAAACGAAGTATGGATGTGGTGATGGGGTTAGAAGAAAAACACCAAAGGGTTGAATTAACATTAATATGAGTAACCATTGCAAATTTCCCTCAAAAATTGGGATAAAACAAGGTCAAAAAACTGCCATGTTATATGCATTATTTGAAACAGTCAGGAGTTTTCCAAGGACATTTTGAGGGCGTGTGGGTCAAATAATTATGAGAAACAGTGATACAAAGGAAAGATAGTTGTCATATGAGAGGATTCTCATATAGTTTGAATGATAAATGCTGGTTGTTATGTCATAAAAATATCAAAAAGCAGGGTTCTCTTACCATCAACACCAGAAAGTGCCACCACTGTGTTTTCTTTGTCTCGACTGTTAATGACATTGTGAGTAGTTGCTGATTGATATACAAGGACAAGGAAGGGTGTGGTTTTCAAGGGACAGGGTTTCCATATTAAACAGGAGTTTTGATTGTGGGAAAGAAATAAGCTGCTAAAGCCTCTGTTGAAACTTTAGAGCTTGTTTAAATTCTGTCACCTTGTTCCATAACAGTGAGATTGACTGTATGCCCACACTGGAGGTTGACCATGTATGTGGTATGATTTTGTTTGATGGAGTGACATACCAATAGAGGATAGTAAAGTGTAATAAGAAAAACGGGTTTTGTTAAAGAACAGTTTATTGGTTGAAAGCTACAGGGCAAAGTTGCTCCTATTTCTCACAGAAAAGACAGTTTTCACTGTGTATTTTTCCTGACTGTCTGTTATTCCTCGAACTTATTTGATAAGTTGATATCCATATAGAGCAAAGGTTTTTCTAACAAAGCCAAAGGTGTTACATTGATAAGAGGCCTTGATTATTTTGAAAAGAGAAGACTCTTGCAGGCTTTGTTGAATTGTTTGGAGCATTTTAAACTTTGTTTCCTTTGTTCCAGGACTATGACAGTGACTGTCTGATTACACTAAGGGTTGATTGCATAAGACATAAGTTTGTTGAGAAATTGGCACAATAGGAAAGGCAGGTTTGTAATGATTGGAAAGTCTGCTTTGGACAAAGATTAAAATGTGTTTTTAACCTCCAAACTTCACAAGAACAAGGTGATTTCTTGACACTTTACACAGAAAATTAACCTAGCAGTTTGTCTCCTTTTCACTACATGGTATCTTATTGAAAATTCTGCTAGTTGAGATACTTTAAAGGTGGACATGCCACTTTCTGAAAGAGCAGGGGTTTTGTATTGTAAGGAAACTTGTTGCAATCATCCAAATACATTGTTTCTCTATCAAGACAGTGAATTGACACAGTTTGACTCCAAGAAGGCAGTTTGTAGACAGTGAGGCAGTTTGTTTCTTCAAAAGCACATTTAGGTCAAAATGCCTCCAAGGCAAGACAGCAGAAGTGGTCCGCATAAAAGATATGAGCCAATCTCTACAGAAGAGGTTAATGCTCATCCATCCATCCTTTTCAACTTCCATGAAGTAGGTTGCCTAGATTTCTGCCAGAAGATACAGGAGGTCAAAAGTTTTTCGCCATTAACACACCTATGCGCCCTGAGATTCAAAGAAAAACATTTCCAAGTGGCAGGTCTTGATTTCAAGATCTCTCCAAGGTATGTGTCCAAGGCAACTAAAATTCCATATCATGGCGAGAAATGGTTCAAGCAGGCCCATCTAGATTTGAGTGACTATAAGCCTTTCATCAAGCTCGAGTACAGAGATACATGCACTGCCATTTTTCCTTTCTCTTATCTTCTTGATAGCTATGCTCCTCTAATGAAAGTCATAATGAAGTATTTTACTTGTGAAGGGAGATTTGCTCGAGTTTATGCCTATCATGTCAGACTATTGATGCATTTCACTAGAACTAGGCAGCTCAATCTCCCTTACTTTTTATGCAAAAGCATCGAGAAGATGGCATCCACAGTCCAGAAGAAGGCTCCATCTCTGCAAATACCTTCCCTTTTCCATCATTCTCTGATCAAAATTATCATCCTACACCAGCTAGAGAAGAAAGAGGTTCCATGGGATGTATTCATCAGTCACCCAGATTTCTCTACTGTTCCTCCTATCCATATATCTCCCACTCAGCCTATTCATCGCCCTATACCTTTGTCCAGCAGGCCTACTCCTAGAAGGCTCAAAATTACCACTGAACAGTCAGGACAGCAGGAAGAAGGAGAAGGAAGTAGACAGCAAGAAGAGAAAGGTCATGAGCAAGAGGAAAGGGATGAAGAGCAGCAAACTGAAGATGAGGAACAGCAGCAGGACAGTGGTGAAGGTCAGCAGCGAACAGAAGATGATGAACAGCAGGTACAAGAGGAAGAGCATCAGCTTGATATTGAAGGACAGGAACAGCAGCTTGGGCAGGAAATTGAGCAGCATCTTGAGCCACAAAATGAGCAGGAAATCCAAGCACAGCAGCAGCTTGATTTTGGTGAAAAAGGGCAGCAGGTTGAAACACAAATTGAACAAGGCATTGAAGTAGAACAACAAATTGATGTTGGCGAACAGGGGCAGCAAATTGAACAGCAAGAAGAAGACACACAACAGCCTCAAGGAGAGCAGCAGTTTCAAGAAGATGTCAAGGGTAAAGCAGTTGTGTCTCCTCCTCCCAAAAGAACAAAGCCCAGCACAGCAAGGAAGAAAGGGCCTAAGGCTGCCACTCCAAAAGTGACAAAAGTTGTCCCTAGCAAAAGAAAATCGCCCAAGAGGTCTCCCACTAGCATGCCAAGAAGGAAGAGTGCAAGATTGGCTTTCAAAGGGAAAGGCAAAATTGGAAAAAGTCAAGAACATGGAGGTGCATCGGCTGTCATTCCAATCCAAAGTGATGACAGCGATAATGAAGCCCGCATTCTTGAAAACCTCCTAATCCATAGAGAGGGGCAAATTGAGGCATTGGAGAATGATCTTCAACGGGCAAGGAACTTCAACTATTTCTTGGAAACCCAAAACAAACAGATGAGTGTTCACACAGCTGTTCATGAAGCACGGGCGATCAAATACAAAAATGAAGCAGCTAAGGCGCAAGCAAGGATAGAAGAACTCATTGGTGATTTTGATGAGGAAGAAGAGAGAGACCAGCCTAGGCGGAAGAGGCCTAGGACCATAGGGCTTAAAAGAGCCTTGGAAAAGTAGAAAGAAGAAGAACAAGCCCATCTCCAAGCCTTTCCTCTCACTGCACTCCTTGAGCAGGAAATTGAAGAAAACAAAGAGGCATGGCTTGAAAGAGCCAACAAACACTTGGAGATGAAGCTTGAAAGAGAAAACAGATATTTGGAGCTACAAAGGAAGAGGACACATCACTTTCAAAAGTTGAATCAGTTTGCCCGGCGCAAACTAAAGGCAGCCCAAGAGAAACTGAAGAAGGCAAAGGGGAAGCGCCGGGCACGGAAAGAGGAGAAAGGCATATCAGCACTTGATATTTTGGCCTCAGCTTCGGAGCATGTTCCTAGGGACCCTTGAGGGTCATGCGCACCAATTTTGGGCCCATTTCGACAACTTTTTGTTTTTTGGCATTTTTTGGGTTTTTGGTCGAAAACTCATAAATTCGCCATTTCAGTTTGAGGATTTTTCAAGGGAGGAGGATGATATCAGTTGATGCCATAATTTCATGATCAGGTCCTCAGCGATTTTCAGAGCATTTGGAGATCATTCGCCCCCTCAAAATGGCGAAAAATGCTCACTTTTTGCACATTCTGCTCGGCATATCAGCAGTCTGCAATTTCCTGGCTTTTTACACATAGGTACAGATTTGGAAGACTTCAGGCATCAGATTGAGGTGATTTCAGTTGCACCAGAAAGTAGACATAGAGAGCTTTCCAACGGGCCATTATGAGCCTCGTTTCGACACCGGGAAGGCTGCCAAATGTTTCCGGCAAGTCAGGGGACCTTTTTCTGATATAAATTTGAAGTATTTTTGTAATTTTTGAACCTCAAAAATCTGTTTTTTCCAAATGTGCGTTTAGCTATTTTTGCACTTGGAAAATGATGTAAAGTCAATATAATTCCCATTTTTAGCATTTTTTTAGATATTTTATGGGATATTTTGTGCCTTGGGCTTTGCAAAGCCTCAAGGACAAGTTTAGATATTTTGATTAGGCCAATGGGATAGCTAGTTGCACCATGAGGTTTTCCTCACTTAAGCCTATTTATTCCATGAGCTTCATTGTAAACAAAGGCTGAACTTGAGAGAAGAAGTAATATATTGGTCATATGAGCTTTGAAGAACATACTTGTGTTATGATTTTGGACTGCCTCTTGGATGCTTTTGATGAATGATGAAGGATTGTTGATGGATTCCATGACATGGTAGAATGGTATAGTGTTTCTTGCTTTGTTGTTGTCTTCTAGTTTTTATTCATGATACATGCTTCTTGCTTGCTATAGATCAGTAGAGATTAAGTTTTAGATATGCCCATGGAGGCACCTCAAAATTCCTGAATCTTCATAGCTTTTATGTTTTCTTCTTCCTTAGTTGCACTAAAGAATTCTTAACTGCTCTTTAGTAACTTAAGAATATTGTTGCTAGTTTCATTCATAAGTTCTATGCATGTTGAGTAGGATGTATGGTGTGCCCTGCTTACCTATGACTGTCCATAGTTCTGTCCATGAAACTATCTCTTTGACTGATTAGATTATCATCTTGTTGAACCAAGGAGGCCTAGTCCCGATCTAGCCCTTTGCCTAAAACTATGAAAGCTTGTTTGTCAAAGTGCCCGATAACTTAAAGACCGTGTTTAGGAATTCCGGCATAGTCTTTCGAGTTGTTAGTCCGTCTTGTGTGTTTTCCCCAAAGTCTGATAGCCATTTCCCAAAGTTAGAGGGTCTTATACTTCTATGCATGGCTTGAATGTTTGTTTCGATGTGTTGATTAGTTTATAGTTACATTTTGCATGATTAAGGGTTTTCTTTACCATGTTTATGTTATCTATCAAACCAGTGATGCTTGAAACTCCTTGTTATTCACAAAATTGATGTCCATTTACTCCATTTTTCCCAAAGATCCTTTCTACCTTGAATCAAATCGGCCCTACAGCAGCCTTATATCATCATCTGATAGCTTCCTTGACCTTTTTGACCCCATAGCCCAGTTGATCTGACTTCTTGTTACCTGTTTTATATCTTTGATCAGTTTATCCCTCACAAACTTAAAAAACCAAAAATCAAAAAACTCACTTCATAACTAGCCTAATATCAGAACACCATAAGCAAACACACCGATATCTTTTACACATATAGAGAGAGCCCTCTCTGAGTCCAGGAAGGCTAGGTCCTTGGGCTCCAAAGCTTAGTTTTGATGTTACTTCGTCTTTGGCTCACCAATCGGCTTCAAATCATCGCGGAACCTAACAAAGTTAAACGCGCGGGTTTTCCCGAGGGTCACTTCACCATGTGTCGCATTCCCTATGGAATCGCTCACGAATAGGAAATACCGCCTACTCCGCAAAAGCGTGCGTATATGGGCAACCCGCTTTTTGTGATCTCCGCTCATGGTTTTTGACTACGGAGATAGCTAGCCCAGGTGGGTGCAAGTCTCGGTTCGCTATCCTTTTTTGTTTGTTAACTCATGTACAATCCTCGGGTCGAAAGTTCCGAAAGCACAGATAATTTTGTCTCTTTGTAAGCTATGATTTTTATATTTGAACAAAGAGGTTTCACGACCCGGCTCTCTACAGCGTACCTCGCCTTTTCGAATTGGGGGTGAGTTCATCGGTGGTTATCCAAAAATTTACGGTGGAATTCAAAGACAAAAGAATGGAATTATCGTTGCCCAATCGCCTGTCACGCGTTAAACAATTCTTCACAATTAGCGGAGCTCGAGATAATTCAATGGCAACTAAGCTTGGAAATCATTTAATTGGAAACAATTGTTCACACACATAGGTTTATTGCAGAATCCCCTCTCTACTCTCCTCCTCTTCCCTCTCTACTTTTATTCATCCGAGGAATTACAATTTATATACATAACATATATGCTCTTTCTGCTCTCTCCCGAGAGGACCGTTCTAGAAATCAAAAGGTCTAATTATAATAATTCAACTAACTGACTCGTTCAACTCACTACAACTCTAACTAGTCTAAGTAATATAGTCGGCTAAAGGTATTGACTACCTAGTTGTTACAACTCAAATGTTTTCGAACCCTCCTAGCCACAACATGTGGACAAAAACCTCCCACATTGCTGCTAGCGTGCTAATGCCCCCGGCATCATCGTTCTGACATAAACCTATTAACAAAAGTGACGAGAATGATTACATTAATTATGGCATACTAAGTTGTCAATGATTTTGACTATTTGTCTCTAACATGTAAAAATGTTAAATTCCAAGCTTACATCATCATGGTTTGGCATCATGAGCTTGACTAATTTTCCACCATGCTCATAATTTCATTGTTGTATTCACATATCTATAAACAACGTTTCAAATCAAATAATAAAAAAAGTTCTATAAGAAAAAATCCGGACATCTCCAAGCTGGCACGCTCCTCGGGAGAGCGAAAGTCAAAATTGCATTACAGTAACTTGACACATAAGAATCTCCTATATCCGAGTGGTATGTATCCAAACTCTTATAATAGTGTCTTCAAGACTTATGTTTACATTTCCAATGAGATATTTAAAGCAATGTGAAAAGATGGAGCCTTCTTCATTGTTGTATATGCTAACAATATTTTATTAATATAAAGATTGATGGTTTTGTCTTTACGAAAAAATGAAATGTAAAAATAATTTATTGTGGTCAATTGAAAAGTTTTTTTTTTTAAGCTTTTCATTATGGAAGGGCGACATAGATATATGCCCTTCTAATTGAAATTCGGACCTGCCCTTCAAATTTGATCACTGTGTGGGACCTCAACAAACAATAAAACTATTCTGTCGCGTGCTATATAAAACATATAACAAAACCTTTGTCAAAACTTCAAACGAACCCTTTAGCCGTGGGTATTTCATCACGAATTGATCATTTTACCATGTACCTTTTTCTAGAGGAATATTATTCCACTTGATTAGGTACTTCATAATGGTTATATGTCAAAGAGATACAGAATTTTTATCTATAACTTTTTGTGGTTCAAGAATCAACTTTCATTCTTCATCTAATTTTGGAAGTTCTATTTACATTGGCATATTTTTTCACAAAACCTTTTTTAGGCAAGATACATGAAAAACCTTATGAATGCAAGAAGAAGGAAAATATAACTTCTATACCACTTGTGCAATCCTATGAATAATTATTTAGGGCCATAACATTTTTCAATTTTGAGCTAATTCTTTATTCTTCTTTTTCTTGAATGAAGATTGCTTATAATGCTATAATCTAAAAAATACCCAATTACCTCCTCAAATTATCTTTCACTTCAATGTTGTTCCCCTTGTTGTTTTATCATGTTTCATGTCATTTGAAGGTTTTCCATAATAATTTTCAAAGTTTCTTTAGTATTTTCCATATGTGACTCTTTTTCCTATACTTTGGACTTATCTTGCAAAAAGTATGAGATACTAGGAGTTGGATATCCATAAAGGGCCTTAAATGGGGAAATTTTAGTAGATGTGTGATAGGTAGTATCATATTACCATTATTCCTTGATGAACCCACTTCATCCATTAAGATTTCTTTTCTAAAGAGTAACATTGTAGATAACCTTAAAAACATTTGTTAACTATTTTTGTTTGACCATTTGATTGTGTTTTATATGTAGAACTCATGGCAGCTAGTGTTTCTCCACTCATATTAAATAATTATTTCCAAAAGTTTCTTGTTACTATTACTTTAGGAAAACCATGAAGACTATGAATTTCTTTCATGGACACTTCTGCCACTTGGCTTGTTGTTTATGTACTTTGAGCTCTACAAAAAGAATCTACAAAATTTGTCTATATAAATGACCACAAAAATGTAATACTTACCTTTATATTTCAGTAACCCTGTAATAAATTCTATTGATATATCTTCTAGTCTTTGAATATTTATGTGGAATGGTTGAAGTAACCCTAGAGATTTTACTATCTCTCTTTTATTTATTATGCAAACCTGACCTTCTCTTACAAAATTTTGAATATCTTTCTTCATTCCTTCCAAAAATATATTTTTTGATCTTTTGAGATGTTTTAAGGAACCCTGCTTCCTACCATCAGAGAGACATGGGACTCCCTTAATATTTGTTTATTCAAATATGCTTGCGTGCATAAAAATATTCTACATTTGCACTAAAGTATATCTCTCTTTCACTCCCAATGCTCCATAGAGTTCATCCCATCCTTTATAAATTTTAGTTTTTGTTTAGTACTATTGTCATTTTTCCATTATGGCAAGCTTCTTCTAGCCACCTAGGAATATAAAATGTAATTGGATATAAATTTGAGGCCTTTTCTATTTTAGAAAGAGCATCATGTACTAAATTTTCCTTACCCTTTTTGCAGATTATCTCAAAATTAAAACTTTGCATTTTTTCTCCTCATTTTTGTTAATCTTCTAATGAAATCCATAGCTTCAAAAAATACTTTATGCTATCATGGTATATCTTGACTTTAAATTACCTCCCAATGATATACTATCCCCATTTTTTATTGCATGTAATATTGCTTCCATTTATTTTTCATATGTAGATTTCACCAAATATTTTCTTTGAATTCCTTGCTTTTAAAAGCCAATGATATCCTTATTGTGTTAATGTTATGTAAATTCCTTGTCCTAGTGCCTCACACTCTACTATGAATGTTTTACCAAAAGTAGGTGCAACCGATGTTGGTGTAGAAGACATGGCATCCATTAAAAGAGAGAATGCCAAAGTAGCCTCATCATTCCATATGAATGATATTTTCTTCAAGATATATGTGAGTGGACTTGAAATGCATGCATAATTCTTAACAAATTATCAATAATATCATGTAAGTCTAAAAAATATTCTAAGAACCTTGATTTTCTTAGGAATAGGTCATTTTGTAATAGCTTGCATCTTTTTAGGCTCCAACTTCACTCCTTCCTTTAAAACAATATGAACCAAATACTCGAATTCTTATTTCCCAAAAGCACATTTGGATATTTTTATATAAAAATGATTGTTCTCAATAATTTATATAACTTTTCCACATGTTTACTAGTGTGGTATTCCCATGATTTATTATAAATATGTGTATTATCAAAGAAAACCAACACAAATTTTATAAGATGGGATCAAACAAAATTGTTCTTAAGTCGAGCCCGCCGGACTTCAAACGGTGATAAACCATAATTCAAACCAAATTCGTGTTCCAAAATAGCCTGCTGACGTCGGCCAATTTTGTGACGCGAAAACCAAATGAATTCCGCCCTAATATTTTTCGGGTCCGAAGTTGGGCTGGCGTGCAGAGGGAGAGTTGTGACGCGAATTTCTTATCAAATTCGCCCTAATCTTTTTCGGGTCCGGATTTCCACTACGTGAGCGGCCCAAACAAAGATCCGCTCCAATCCATTTCTGCCACGTGTCCTCAATTAAAACTTTCCCTACTCCATTCGATGGCGTTTAAGGCAATGGGACATGGATGTGGCGATTTCATATCAATCGCATTAAGATTTAACGTTGTTCAATTAAGTTCCAAGGTTTTCACATCAAATCGCATTAAATTTTAACACTGTTCAAGATCGGACCTCCACTCCCGTTAGCGATTCTGCATGCTCCAATATGATCCGGCCTTCGGCTCTCATTAATGATCAGAGATTAATTATGATGAGCATCCTTCGATTGCATTGCATTGATAAAATGGCATTTCACTATGGTTTTTCAGACGAGCTGGTTGCTAGGTTACACTGCCTGCTCACTGTGATGAGAAGGAGAAGTGGCCAGCTGAACTGTTGCGTAGACCTTGCTGCATATCTTCATTTCTCTCGGTCTGGTCCTTGTCTGTCTTCCTCTGTTTCTTGGAATTCTGCTTCTCCGTCTCCTCTTGTGCCCACTGCTAGTGAGACTGCACCCATGCCTCGCGTGCATCAAAGGATGCGTTGCCGCAGGGGGAGCACTAGAGGTCAACTCCTGCGCGCTCCCTCCAGCCCCTCAATCGAGTTGTCTTCTGGTCAGTCCAGTGATTATTATGCAGGTTGCTATCCAAATACTAGGAGCGGGCGGGTTCGGGTTGTAGGATCTGGCCACCGTATGGATTCCCCTGCTCCTCGTTTCCCCACCGCTAGTTCACCTTATCCCACGATGCGCACTGCGCAATTTTCCTTTAATTGCTTTCTCAACCGCCCACGAATTACAGCTTCAGTCATTGTGGTTTTCCGCGAGGAGGCCCAAACGAAGGAAGAATGCACCCATCCGGCGGGTCTAAGCTCGGAAAAATTCGGCCAGCATTCAGGCCTTCAGGAGGGGAGCCGTGGCATGAATGTGGAGGTAGCACCTAGCAATCCTGGACCTTCCGAAGGATGGTGCCGAATCGTCGAGGATCCGGAGGAGTAGTTTGGTAATTTGTTTTTCTTGCTTCGTGGCCCACTTAATTGGGCTACTTTTAGATTATTTTACTGTTCTAGACCTTTGTAATATTTTTGAATTCTGTAAATTAAACGTTCAAGACTGGTTTCCCTGTATGAGGGTAGTTTTCTTAATTTTTTGATTTTTTGATGACAAATTTGCCATGAGTCTGGGCAATGATTTTGACTTCGGTGTAATTTTATTCCCACTGTTAATAGATTAAATTTACTTAGAAAAAAAAATGTTGCCCTATTTCTATTTTAAACCTGTTTTTTGAAATACAGAGCCATGTTTATATGGTCTACGTATTATACTCTTTCTCTGTATATCTAGTACAGGAACCTTTTTGCTATGAACAGGGTGGATGCTGTAGTAGGCTACTAATGGAAACAAGTGAGCCTGAACCTTACATCTCGGATGCAACAGATGGTTACCAATTTTGGAATCAAGCGAGCTTGATCTTACAAGCGAGCCTGGGTTTCTGCAGATGGTTATCACACTCCTCACATGATTAGCGTTTTTCTCTGTTCAAGGATTTTTGGTACTTTAATTTGTATTTGGAACAATGGACGTCGGTACTCTATCTGTTGCTTTACTATTCTACATACTGCTATTTCACTTTCTTATAGATGCCTCGGGCATATTTGGATGCTTTCGCAGATTGTCGATAATCTCCATGTGGACCGTTACTGGGTTTTATATCAAGTCCCTGTATGTGACATGGGGTATTTTTCTATCACTGTCTGGGGTGGGACTTCCACTTTTCGGGATGGATATTTGGGTTCCAATCTTCAGATGTGAAAATGTAATGACTTCATGGACTGTTTTACTTCATATAATATATTCAAAACAATGTTTTTTCTCTTGTGAAAAAAATGATTAATGTTTATCACTCTGCCTTCAAAACTAGCGATGCTGGTCTATGTTGCTGGTTTATTGATATGGTCTGATGGTCTTTTTATATTTTGGACATATCACACTCCCCACATGATTAGCGTTTTTCTCTGTTGCAGGATTTTGGGTACTTTAATTTGTATTTGGAACAATGGACGTCGGTACTCTATCTGTTGCTTTACTATTCTACATACTGCTATTTCACTTTCTTATAGATGCCTCGGGCATATTTGGATGTTTTCTCAGATTGTCGATAATCTCCATGTGGACCGTTACTGGGTTTTATATCAAGTCCCTGTATGTGACATGGGGTATTTTTCTATCACTGTCTGGGGTGGGACTTCCACTCTTCTGGATGGATATTTGGGTTCCAATCTTCAGATGTGAAAATGTAATGACTTCATGGACTGTTTTACTTCATATAATATATTCAAAACAACGTTTTTTCTCTTGTGAAAAAAAAATGATTAATGTTTCTCACTCTGCCTTCAAAACTAGCGATGCTGGTCTATGTTGCTGGTTTATTGATATGGTCTGATGGTCTTTTTATATTTTGGACATATCACACTCCTCACATGATTAGCGTTTTTCTCCGTTCAAGGATTTTGGGTACTTTAATTTGTATTTGGAACAATGGACGTCGGTACTCTATCTGTTGTTTTACTATTCTACATACTCTATTTCACTTTCTTATAGATGCCTCGGGCATATTTGGATGCTTTCTCAGATTTGTCGATAATCTCCATGTGGACCGTTACTGGGTTTTATATCAAGTCCCCGTATGTGACATGGGGTATTTTTCTATCACTGTCTGGGGTGGGACTTCCACTTTTATGGATGGATATTTGGGTTCCAATCTTCAGATGTGAAAATGTAATAACTTCATGGACTGTTTTACTTCATATAATATATTCAAAACAACGCTTTTTCTCTTGTGAAAAAAAAATGATTAATGTTTATCACTCTGCCTTCAAAACTAGCGATGCTGGTCTATGTTGCTGGTTTATTGATATGGTATGATGGTATTTTTATATTTTGGACATATCACACTCCTCACATGATTAGAGTTTTTCTCTATTCAAGGATTTTGGGTACTTTAATTTGTATTTGAAACAATGGATGTCGGTATTCTATCTGTTGCTTTACTATTCTACAGACTACTATTTCACTTTCTTATATATGCCTCGGGCATATTTGGATGCTTTCTCAGATTGTCGATAATCTCCATGTGGACCGTTACTGGGTTTTATATCATGTCCCCGTATGTGACATGGGGTATTTTTCTATCATTGTCTGGGGTGGGACTTCCACTTTTCTGGATGGATATTTGGGTTCCAATCTTCAGATGTGAAAATGTAATGACTTCATGGACTGTTTTACTTCATATAATATATTCAAAACAACGTTTTTCCTCTTTTAAAGTTTCATTTTATTTTTTTTTAAATTGAACCTGCCGTCGCTATACCGACGCCTTGTAAGCGTTGAAATTGCGACAGATTAGAAACGTCGGAAGAGCGACAGTATAAAAACGTCGGACGAGCGACGTTCAAAACGTCGGACCACATTTCGTCGAAATTGCGACAGTTTACAAACGTTGGAAGAGCGACGTCCAAAACGTTGGACCACATTTCGTCAGAATTGTGATAGTTTACAACCGTCGGAAGAGCGACGTCCAAAACGTCGGACCACATTGCGTCGGAATTGCGACAGTTTACAAACGTCGGAAGAGCGACATTCAAAATGTCAGACCACATTTCGTCGTAATTGTGATAGTTTACAAACGTCGGAAGAGCGACGTTCAAAACGTCGGACCACATTTCGTCGGAAGTGCGATAGTGAAGTGCGATAGCTTACAAAGGTCGGAAGCATGACAAACGTCCGAAGAGTGATGCTTGTTTCGAACATCCAAAGTGTCGATAGTGCGACACTTTTTACGTGCGTCGGAATTGCGACGGCATGAGAAACCATGGTTTTTCTGCCCTCGAACTATCGCTCTTGCGACGACTATGTGTCGGAATAGCGAGGAATTGGCCATCGGAATTTCCGCCCAATTTTCTAAAGGTGAGTGCGCTTT